>OY728147.1:2000844594-2001369240 GCA_963277665.1 Viscum album | reverse complement strand
CGGTTCGTGGTGAAGTCATGTTGTAGGCAGAAGGCTTGCGGTACGTGGGATGACTTTTCATTCGTGGAAATTAGGAGGGGATTAGACAAGTAATTAAGGGTATCATTCATGAAAACGTGATGGTTATCTGGGACACTAAAAATGATGAAATACAGTACACGAACCACGTAGGGAAGACCGGTTCGTGGGTAAAGCAGTACGCAGAGAAGGCTGTACCACATTGAAGATTTGGAGAATATTTTATTAGAAGATTTTGCAGATATATTTTCCTATATAAGGATCTCTAATAACATCATTAAGTAGAGAAATTTTCATAAGAAAAACATCTTTTCTCTGAGAACTAGGCAAATTTTGAAGGAATTCACGAGGGATAATTCCGCAAAGGGTGAAGTAGTTCGCATGGAAGAAATTCCGGTGACGTATTTTTTAGAGGAACTATAGTGTGTAAAGGAAGAAGGGTCTATAAAAGGAAAGAGGTCTGCAGAGGAAGAAATAAACTACAGAAGAAGGGTGGTACATGGAAGTGGTACACGAGGGCTGTTCTCAAAGTCGGTACGTGAAGGCAGTACGTGATAGCCCATGCAGAGGCAGTCTGTAGGAGAAGTAGTTTGCAAAGGAGAAGTGGTATGTGGAATTGGAGGTAGTTCTAGGAGGAGGAAATATGCATATAATTCCATATAATTAGTATGTAGTGAGGATAAGTGGTATATAGAGTAATCTAGGTGGTTCACAGAGGACTCAATGAAGCTTTCAAAACTCAAGAATAATTTACGAAAGGAATTTACACTAACCTAATAGTATGCAAAAAGTGGAATTCATCCACTGGTGAAAAGGAACTTTAAAAGATCATCTACATATAGTTGAGGATGTGTTATTTCATGAAAATGAAGGGACCTAAAAGTCCAAAAACTATGAGTGGATCCATTTTAAGTGCATTGAGCGAAGTAATAGGAAGACATTGATCCTTCCCATCATCAGTGAGCTAGAGGAAGAGACATAGGGAGTGAACCTTGGGAATTTAGTGAGAAGACCCTAAAACTTGTAAAGGTAGTGAGCCTGGGTATAGAAGATATATCCTAAACCTTGTTATTGACAGTGAGCTTTAGTGAATTTTTTACATCAGCACATCGCTGTTGTATGCTCCTTGGACGCATCATAGTGAGGGTGAACCAAATAAAAATCGCTGTGTCCTATGCATGATTTTATTTCTATTCATATATTGCTACAATATAAATAGAGATGTGTGTTTTGTTTAATGACAAAAAAAAAATCCTAAGGGGCATTAGTTTTAATCTTTCATACCCGGATTCACCCCCCTCTCAGGGTATTTGACCTAGTGGACCTAACATTATGAATGGATATGAGGTGAGAAGTATTGGTAAGCTGATCCCCCACAACCCATACTATATTATTTCATTTATATATCTTTAAAAGTTACATGAAAAAATAAATAGTGATATTCCCCCATTTTCATATTTGTATGGGTAATGGTAGCATCATCCACTAGGATTTCTATTTCTCTGCCTTAACATGATAACATACCAAGAACTTTGATATGTACTCTATAATCCACTTCTTCATATTATCCCACCCAAATATCTCTTGATGATATTAATTCATCGTGGTACTTCCTAGGTGGATGGAGAATGATGAGCTATATAAAACAGCTAGTAACAATTTAATATCTAGTGTTTATGACACACATAGTATTATTCTAATTCGAATGAATCTATATTTTTTGATGTTGAATTCATGAATATCCCTTTCCTTAGTTTCTATCTTCTTATTTTTAAGATCAAATTCATCCCTTTTCACCTATTTGATTTTCTCTTAGTAGATGGCTAGGAAATAATTTGTGTAAGTTAGGAAGTCTTCCATACCTTTATGATTTCCACATCTATCATTTTCATGTGTACAAAGATAGGTTCTTTTTCAATCCTCATCATGGATAGGGTTATAGGTTATTTTTTATAAGATAATAGCTTATCTTATCCATAATATCAGGATGGTAGTAAATTGAGAATTCACAACCCTTTATTAACTCCAAACATCTTCATTGATTCATGTTCAAGTCCTTAGGTGTGAATATATACTTTAAAATCTTTTGATTAGTATATATGTCACACTTCTCTCCATAGAGGTAATGCCTCCAAACAACCAATTCAAATATCATAACTGATAACTCTAGATCATGTGTCAGGCAATCTTGTTCATGGATCTTAAATTTTTACAAGTTAATTCGATCTCTTTATTATTTTTCATGAGTAAGAAACCCAATCCTTTCCTTGAAGTATTGATATATATCACAAAGCCTTCTCCACTAAAGGGTAGTGTGAGTACACATGAAATGAATAAACTCCTTTTGGGTTCCTTGAAGCCCTATTCACATTTTTTTTCTAGAAATACTTTACTCCCTTCCATGTAAAATTAGTCAATAGGATATAATATCCTGAGAAATTTCTCTAAAAGTTCTAATAATACCCAGATAATTCATGAAAACTATAGAACTCTATGTCACTTGTTAGTCTGGGACATTCTTCAATTTCTTTTATATTTGAAGGATCTATGAAAATTCCTTTTCTTTTGATTGTATGCCCTAAGAATGTGACTTATTGTATCCAAAATACACACTTGTTGAATATAGTGTATAAATTTTCCTTTTTTAAAGTCTTCCACATAATAATTAGATGTCTCTCATATTAATTCTTGATCTTGAAGTATATTTGAATATCATCAATAAATATCACACAAAATTTATTAAGGTAGTCTCTAAAGATTATATTCATGAAGTTTATGATTTTTTATGGGATATTTGTAAGTCTAATTTCATCACTATAAACTTATAATGTACACATCTTATATGAAAGGTTGTTATTTAAATATCCTATCTCTCCAAATTTAATTAATGGTATCCATAATGAGGTTAAACTTTTGAGAAGTATTGATATCCTATAAGTTAGTCAAATAAGTTTTCAATCTATGGTAGTGGATACTTGCTCTTTACAGTGATATTGTGGGGGTGTATTTCGCACACACAATGGATTTGTCAAAGGGTATTTCTATCATTACAATAGTATTGGGATAACATATGAATATAGATTATTGGATATGGTTTATGCAATTGGATATTCTGTCTAATATAACTGGAATTCATTATGTCTTGAATCTGACTCCAAAGTTTCTGTGAAGTCCTTATAAAAAATAAGGGACATTCCTTGGAGGATCTTACCTCTATGGATTGAATGTCTCAATAATGCTACTCAACTCAATTTGGTCATTTAGAATACATACCAGGAGGTAAACCAAGTGGCATATATGTTGTCAAAGAAAGTGATCATTAAAATGGATATGATATGGTCCTTTAGGATCTAGGATTATTGTGATTCATTTGTGGATGTAGATATGTGTGGTGTGACGTATTACTATTTGTATAATAATACTTAGGAACCCTGAATTTGATTATCCTATTTTTATATAATTTCTTTTAGGACCGTCTTTTTCCAAATCCTGATATTTTTGGGTATGTTTTATTAGGTACATTCTATTGGGGCTCTTTGATATAGTAATCACACCAAGTATAAGTTCCATTTACAACTCTACCTTATGATGTGGGGGAAGGCCATGAAACTCTTTAAGAAATATGTCACTATATTCCCTCATAATAGTAATGTACTCATGATTGATTTTTTCCTTTCTAGAAATCATTTGAGAAATATATGTTTTTAATTGTGTTTCAATACCCATACTATTGAAGGATTAGATAAAGGAGATTCATAAAATTCTTTATATTTATATAGGGTCAAGGGAAAGTTTGAGATATGGAAAGATATTTACTTTTCCCAAAAATTTATACGAGTTCTATAAAATGAGAGCTAATAGTTTTATTATATAACATAAAATTCAACTAATAGAAGAATTATATGGTTTTCTATAAGATTATTCCCACAAGTGATAATTGGGGAAGAGTCAAACACTTTAGTTTCAACAATTTAACCACTAGTTATTTTCACATATATATCATATTCATGGTATTAGGGAGGTGATTCAATATTTTTAACAAAATTTAAAGATATGAACGAATTCATAAATCCATAGTTAAATACAAATTTCACCATTATTGAGTGAGTAATGAGTATACCTTTCACCACTTTATTTTTTCTCACTACTTCAGTAGTGGTTTAGTGAACTGAATCAGATAATTCCCATGTTCCTTGTGGTTGAATAATTGAACCATGGGTGGTGTATTGAGTGGATATTTTCTTTACACCATTATATTGAGTGGCCTTTTTTATGTCCTTTCTGAACTCTTGTTCTTGATTTCATCTTTTTTCACACTTTAAGCACTTCCCAGTTAAATTAAGGCAGTTCCTCAAGTTTTTCTTTCCACAATTTTGACATGTGATTGGATCTTCTTTCTTCTATGAAATTTTTTATTCGATCCTCCATTATGAAAATCCATCCTTCTATTAATGTCTCTATTTCCATGAGACCATTCTCTAAACTCCATCTCTAATTTTATAGCACATAAAACTACTTCATAACTCTCAAAGTCTCAAATAGCTTGTGATTTTTATAGATTTAGTTTTAAGCTACTAAATAATCTATTTTTTTTTTATCATTATTGATAAAAAAATTAGAGAAATTAATTTAAAATATTTTTAATTCACCTTATATGTAACAATAAATTCATTCTACTTTTACATGTTCTCTAGAAATTCCATCTCCATATTGGTGTGAATGGTATGAAGAAAATAATTTTTATGAAATGTTTTCTTAAATATTCCCTAATAAATCGATTCAACTTTATCCTTTAGATTTTAATTCTTGTCCAATATACATGATTGATCATCTTATTCTTCTAAATGGTAAATAGACAGAGTAACCTTCAACTACTTGGAACAATTAAGCACACAAAATTTCTTTTATGTGGAGTTAACCCATTGTTTTTAAATAATTAGATCAATATATCCAATAAATGAAGGTGGTCATTTTCATATAAAGGAGTTAATGGATAATTTCTCCTTATTGGGAGAAAGTGGTAATTGCACATGATTTAGGTTATTATTCATAACCTAGGACAAGTGGTTAAGTACCATAATGAGGTTTTGAACCCCATATCCTATCAAATTAGGAATTTCATTTGGACATTCATTGCATTGTCCATCACATGGGTTGTTGGATAGGTTTATATTGGTTATAATAATTTATAAAATAGAAAAGGTTAGAAAAAATACAAGTTAATAAATCATGTACAAAAAATATATTCATATGAGTAAATCAATGATAAGGTCTTGACTTATGAAATCCTTAAGTTTATCCTAATTTCTTTCAATTATCTAAACTAATTACTAAATTATATAAACCCTACTTTTATACCAACTATAGAAACCCATACACCACTTACATTATTATTAAATCATTTATAATACAAGAATACATAATAATACAACTCTTAAAATCTATAGGTTTAGTATCTTGAAAAAATAGGTTCATAAAATGTTAATAAATATGAAACATAAAAATTTATTTAAATCCCTCAACATAGTCCTCCTATTAGCTTTCAAATTTTTTTAATACATGTGATCACCTGGTGAAATGCATCAAAGAAAGGGTGATCTAAAAAGACTAATAAGGGGATGAATAATAGGAAAGATCACGATACATGAATCAAAATGAGTACACATGTGAGCATAATAATAATCATCACACCATAAACACAAGGTCATAATCATAATCATATGGAAATCATTCAAGAGAGTCATTAAATAAGACAAATACATAATAATGAAACATCATAAGTTAGGTCTCATTACCAAGACATCATAATATAATAGAAAAATATATTTTCATCATGCCTATGCATGATATTATAGAAAAATCTAACTAAATCATGTCTATACATAATAATCTCATGAGATATAAATATTCACCTACTAAATTAAAGGTATATATAATTTGGCCCACCCAACACATCAAATTATTTTTAAAATCATACATTCTACTTAGAAAGGAGTCATACATCAACAATAAATATGAAATAACCCACAAGAAGAGAATGGGTTCCATAAAATTTTTGTAAAGTATATACCGATGAATAAAATAATAGATATAAAAAAGAATTATGGAACATGTTATTTTGGGAATTAATGGGTAAAATTAAGAAATAAAAATATTATTTCCATGAATTTAAGAAGATATATCATAAGAAGAATCAATGAGAGTTTAAAAAAAATCCTTTATTAAAATCGTCAGAGATGGGTAATAATTTATCTAAAGGAAATAAAGAAATGCATATCCTTAGAAGATGGAAAGGTCAAATAAAATTAAATATATTTATAAGGGATGAACGGTAAAATTGGAATAAGCATATGGGAATGTGGTAGAAAGGGAGGTAATAAACATAAATAAAATGAATGAGTTTTAGAGCCCCCTAGAATTAGGACCCATTTTGTTTCATCGCATTAATTCTTCTTGTATAACTAAATTATGATAATTAAAACCTTAATCTAAAAGTATATTACATTAATTTATGTTATCATCGATAAATTATAATAATTTTAATATGTTTATTAAGTTTTTATAAAGATAAAATGGTGCAATGATTTTTTTTGAAAGATGGAGGCTGGGACTCTTATTAAAATAAAGTAAAAGATAGTGGCTAAGAAGAGTACAGGAAAACAAGGCAAAACCCAAAGCAGTAACTACTTACCGATATTTTTCAACAGTTGTACACTTAGCCTCATTTCTTCTTCTTGAAGGGAATTTCAGTAAACCCTTCCATGATCGTGCCCCCAACCTCTCGATTGACCCTACTGGAAGGAAGAGATTGAAGCCTTTTTAAAAGTGTCTATGCATAAGTGCTTTCAGAATCAGAGATGTCCTCTTGTTGTTCCTCGCATTTGTCAGTAGAAGTTTATCTTTTCACATGCATCACCATTCCATCAATGGTCATTGCTTCAGCCAGGTCCACAATCTCCTAGTGATTTTTCTCATTATTAGAGATTAGAGTTGAATCCTGAATCTCAATGTCACCTATATTCTGCTCAGATAAAGAGCTAGTCTTACAATGCTCAACCACCACTGGAGTGGAAACTGGGGATTTTGCCTTCTTGTATGAAACTAGATGAAATCATTCACTATCCAAGATAGACTTTGAAGATTTAGAAAATACTGCGGAGTCATATTCTAATATATTTTTACCTTTCCGGTTACCTGAAGCAACCATCCTTTCCTGTGAGAGCTAGTGATCCATCTCTAACTTAACTCATTCTTCATTCACTTGATCATCCATTAATTCATCATCTTTAGAAGGAGAAAAATATTGAGTATGATGCAATATTTTAACTTTTCCTATATTAAAAGTATTAGTGATTTTAACATTCAACTCTTCAGAAAAGATAGCAGCCCAAGATTTCGTTGTGTTTTCAGAGGTGGAGGCATTTGGATGATCTCACATTTCAGGAAAAACATTCCGTGCCTCTGTCTTCTGTTCAACACTCTATCTATAATCACTTTTATAAGGAACATGATGCTATAACTGAGGAAGAAAATCAACTTTCTGAGAAGGAGTTTTTCTCTTTTTGAGACACTTACTCACGTCATGGCAATGCAAAGTAAAGAAGCTGCAAACTATAGAGCGCCTACATATTGATGATTCATGGCCAATAACATTTCATTCCTTACAAAATTTGGTAATTTTTTAATAAATTATATTTAACTCAATAATATCATCATAAGTTGTAATAATTACCTTTTCAACAAGAGTGTACCCCAGTTCGACCTCAACCAAGAATCTAGAAAAGTGCCCAAAACGATCTACTTCAGTTTCCTTATCAATTCTAATTGGGATACTGATGGATAGGGAAATATCATAGAATATTTTAGGATGCCAGAGAATCTAGTTTAAATAATAAACTTGTACCCAAATTTGAGTAGTGAAGTTACCAACCTCAAAGGGATTGAATTTTTTATCCCATTCACACAAATGAATAATCCCAGGTTTGAGTGCTATTGAACCGAAGCCCCAGGATCTGACTTTCAATTCTTATGAAGGGAAGAGCATATGGAAATATCCTCATCCTAGAGATACACACTTCCAAGATAAAAAACCCCAAATTGACTAAATTCATTCCTTGAGATCATCCATTTTTAGAGGTTGAGTACCTTTAGGCAAAAATAAGCGAGCAATAATTGAGAACTCACCCATTTTAAGTCGCTCTAATACTGCGTCAGGATCAACTTTAATATGCACAATAATTCCTTTTCTTTGAATGGAAGGATCAATTACTCAGATGAAGCTTGAAAAATAACAATTAATTGATGAACCCTCATCTAGAAAACCATGGCTACAGATTGCTGGATCAGTTTAAGGTGCCTTAATATCCTCAACTTCAATAGAACAACTCTGCCCATCCTCACGCTGTAATCCAGTCCTTTCAGGCGCATCAGTAGAAACTCTTGCAGTTTGACCCACAATATCAACAGAAATACTCTGCCCATCCTCAAATTTAGGTCCAAGTCTATTAGATTCATTATGAGAAACTAACTTTGAATTCGGAGAAACTCGCTTCCCATCTCAAACTCCCGCTCACTGAGGATCACTCCTCATAGGCGGTTTAACTGACCATTAATTGGACTTGACAAAAGAGGGAGAGCGGTAATGTATATACAAATATTTTTAAAAAAATAATTTTATAATTATATAATATAATTAATATCATATTAATATGATAATTAATAAAGTTTAGAGGATTTTTTAGAAATAGAAATAAAAATAGTAGATTAGAAGAAGAAAAATTTAAAGGATGAGTAAGGAATGTTACCTTATACTTGAAGTATTCTCCTTTACTAAGGACCTAATTCCTTGGAGTCTTAGAGTGGGATTAGGCAAAAAAATCTCTATGTATTCTAGTATTATTAATTGGAGGTAATCGAGAAAATAATGGAAAATATGATGAATTTTGGAAGTGATTTTCCAATGGGTTGAGAGGGGGTATCTATACCTGAAGAGGATGAGTATTTTGGTTTAAAATAACGAATAAAATATTATTTTAATAAAAATACTTGAAATAGTGACCTTATTTGATACTATGGAAAATAAATAATTAAAAATACATGCTTTTATTACTTTTATATCATCAAATTACTAAATTTATTAGTTTATACTAAAAAATCAAAGGAAAAAAATGAAAAATAGTTTTTAATGGAATAATTTATCTTTTTAAACACTTGAAATTAATTTTTAGGTTTATAAATTGAATTTATTGTTTTTAGGTACACAATTTATCTTATTAAACTAATTTTATATCTATACATACATTCAAGAATTTATTAAGTCATTATCACATCAATATTATTTCATAAATGAATATATTAAAAAAACTATATTTTTTCTATTCACTTAAAATTTTAAAGTTTTTAGGAAAAAAACAACTCAAGGATAAATTAAATATACCAATTCAAAAAATACAACTATTTTATCAAAATAATTTTCAAACTTCAGTAATTTTAACATTTTTTTTATTTTCATAAAAATTAACGTTTTTATGAAACAAGGTAATCACACCTTATTAAAATTATACTATTATAATTTATTTGAGATATATAATTTGAATTGTTATTTTAGAATATTCAAATATTTATATTTACTTATTTTATTCAAGTTAGATATTACCTACTAGTCATTTTACTACTCCAATGATTAGGTTACAATTCTAATAGCCATATTACTAGTCCAATGGTAGGGTTTCTATTTCAACAATCATATTACTTTTATAATTATTATAAACACCTATTATTATATTTATTCATCATTAAATTAGTTTCATTTCAAGGTTTTATATATGGCGGATGAGGGTCTTATAGATATGGGATACTTTGGTGACTTTTACACCTAGTGCAACAACCAGAAGGAAAGTAGGTGATGCTAGAGTCAGATCCACCAGTTCATAGAGAAAATCAATTCAATCTCTATGTTTCTGAATTCCAAGGCAGAGCATCTTTCCCAGGGTATTTTGGATCATTCTCCTCTGCTGGTCATGTTGTCCCCAAGAAGGGCTTCCTAGGAGAAGTTTAGATTCTACCAGTACTAGACTAGATATCCTGAATACCAATGGATTGTTAGTGAGTCGTGGGGGGAGCCGACCCAAGGGAATACCTGGGTAGCCATCCATAATAAGCTTCATAGGATGAAACTCAGGCTACAGGAGTGGTCCAAGTGTCTTTATATAGGCAGCCAGAATTTGGAGACCCTGAAACAAAATATCGAGAGCATGTAAACTAGACTAGAGGAGGAGTGGAGTGAGTCGACGTTTGAAGAACTTGTGGAGAATAAGGATACCTAGGACTAAATGATTATTAGAAATGAAATAATGGCTCATGAAAGATCCAGGATCAAATGGTTGTACAAGGGCGACAAGAATTCATTCTTCTTACATGCTTTCATCATATAAAAAATCTGCCCCGTCAATCCCAACCTCATGCTTGAGGATGGCACCTTTATGGACGGTAGATATGTAATAGGAGGTATGGATTTGATGTTTTTTTGGGACCTCCTGGATGGCCCCAACCTAAGAATGGCCAACAGATACCCCACTAGAGATGTAGATATTTGGGAAGTAGTGCCCTCCTTGGTCTCGCACAGGGACAATGAGAGGCTGGAAAAGATACCGAAAAATAAAAAAGATAAAATTCCATGAGGAACCTCATCCCAGAGAGTGCACCAGGCCCCGATAGCTTCCCAGGTGCATTTTTTCGAGATGCTTGGGACATTGTTAAGGGTGATATTACTACTGTGATAGAGGAATTTTTCAGAGGAGGGAGCCTCCCGTAGGTGGCCTCCGCTACCACCGTGGTTCTCATTCCTAAAATCAAGAACCCCTCATCCCTTTTGTATTATAGACCAATAAGCATGTGTAACTTCCCCTACAAGATCTTGGTGAGCATCATCAATTGAAGAATTTCTGGGCATATTCCTTACTGGATATCCATTGAACAACAGGGGTTTGTGAAGGGAAGGTCCATCCAATGGGTGGTATCTTTGGTGCATGCAGGGTTGAGAGACATCAACATCAAGACGCACTGATCCAATGTGGCGATTAAACTTTATTTGAGCAAAGAATATGATAGGATAGAGTGGAGTTTCATCAACAGAGTGCTCAAGACTATGGGATTCTCTCACAAAGTCATTGATCTTACCTTGAAATGTTTTAGTTCCTCGTGGATGGAAGTTTCTTTCTTAGGGAATACCTATGGATTCTTTAAGGCGACCTGCGGGCTGTGGTAGGAAAACCCCATCTCCCCTAGTCTATTTATACTTGCATAGGATACCCTCATCCTCTCATCAACAATGGATTGTCGAGTGGAGATATCCTTCCTTATAAGAGGAAAAATAATATTCCTACCATCTCTCATTTGATGTTCGTGGACAAAACCATTGTATTTATCAATGGTGGAAGGAGATCAGTAAATGGATTTAAGTGGTTTTTGAAGGATTACTATGCATGGAGTGGCCATCTTATCAACAATTCCAAGAGAAATCTCTTTATCTCTAGCAAATGCACTTCTCACCGGGCTTCCTAGCTTTGCAGAACTATGGAAATGCAGTGAGGATCTTTCCCTCTGGAATATCTTGGCGCACCTATATCCTCAGGGAGACTCTGAGTCCGAGACTTTGATCAGATTGTGAGCATAATATCGGGCAAGGTGATTAATTGGAAGAACCGATATCTGTCCTTTATAGGTAGGATTTATTTAGTCAACAATGTTTTGGAGGCCATCCTCATCCATGCTATATATTCCACCAATGTACCAAAGGGCATCATCAACAACATTGATAAGATCCTGTCTAGTTTTGTATGGGATGCTAGATCAGAAGGTATTAGTCATTGGGTTGCGAGGTAGAAGATGGAAAGAACAATTCACGATGGGGGAATCAATGTGAGGAGCCTCAACAACATGATACAATGAATGCATGAAATACATTCATGGGAAATACTTTAGGAATGTACACTTTTGGGGAAGTTAATGGCATACATGCAGATGGGAAATTTGGAATCCACTGGATGCCAAACCTCTCCTTTCTATGCCAAGATTCACCAGCTCATACCTACACTCCATCAACATTCATGCTGGATTGTGGGGTAAGGTAACATCCTATTCTAGAATCACAATTGGGAAGGTTCTACTATCGGTTTTCCTAGCTATCTTGACCCTTTGATCACCTTTAGGAAATCGAGTATGTATCCTTCATTCTGTTAGGAAAATTTGAATGAGGAGCAGCGGGACATATTTGACTTGATAGTTATCTTATCAGAGCCTAAAAAAATGCATATTCACTCCTTCCTCATTGGGGGACTTTACTACCAGGGATTTTTAGAGGCTTTAGTATGAGCAGGATCATCACAGAAACTGGAATGATACGGTTTAGTGCACCATAATTCCTTCTAAGTTCAATTTTCTCACATGGAGAATAAGGCGACATGCGGTGGAAACATGACACAACATCAAGAAAGTGGGTATCAACATGGAATCTCACTGTTACTACTGTAGACTTCTACAATAGGAAAGAACGTTCCACCTGTTTTTTTGAAGTCGCACGGGCTTGGGAAGTTTGGTCATTCTTTGGTGTCCTCGATATGTCCACGGTTCAAGGCCATGATGGGGATTCCTTCTTGGATAGGTGGTTTCTCGGGACTCTAGGGGAGAGTTGTGGTCGGGTGGCGAGGTCCATCATCTTCAGGAACGTATTCTAGTGCTTGTGGTAGGCTAGAAACCAATCCAGGTATGAGGGTACCAGTCTGACTCCATGAATTATCATGGTGCGTATAAAGAACTTGTTGATTGACATTTCCACCTTATTCAAAGAAGACAGATATGCTTCTTTGTGTAACCTTCTCAAGATACAATCCATGCTAGCCCAGGTCTCCAACAACAATCCAACGAATCAATGGGTCTGTTGGCACCCCCCAACAGATGGATACAAGCTTAACATGGACGAGTCTTTTATTCTAGGTAGAATGAAAGGTGGGGGCGTGGTGCGGGACACTCAGGGGTAAGTCATTCTAGCCTTTGTTGAGATGTATAGTAATGGTGACCCTCTTCAGGATGAGGTGAAAGCTATGCTTACTGGTTTGTCCCTTTGAAATCATAAGAAACCAGAGATATCCCAAGTGGAGACTGATTCTTTGATACTCCATGATGCTCTACTTGGTAGACGTGTTCCCCCTGGTCCATATAATATATGGTTCGAAAGTGAAAAAATCTTCTTAACAACAATATACAAGTGGCTCACATGTGGAGAGATGGGAACAAGGTGGCAGAATATCTCACCTCCATGGAGGAATTAGGGTTAAATATTTTCCCCAATACACATCCATTCAAGCCCGAGGGAGCGAATTTGATTAGAGGAGATGCTCTGGGTCTCCATTATTTTAGACCCCCATAGGATTTGTTCCCGTCCTTCTCCCCCTTATGATCTCTTTCCCCTCTTTCCCGTTAGATTATTACTAATAAAAAGTTTGGTGTTGGATGGTTAATTAAGTTATCCAACTTAGGTGATGGTTCATAGAAATAAAAAATATACAATGATTGATAATAACACAAATATCACATCCATGGTTTTACATCTTATCAATACTAACTTGATAAATTATTTTCATATATTTATTTCATTGTATTTTTATTATGAAAATGATTCCATTCATACCAATCAAAGGTATTTTTGATATTTTTAATTAATTTTTAAATAATGTATGTGTTTGGATAAATTTGGAATAAAATAAAGAAAACTGAAGAAAACCATGATATAGTGTTTGGGAAAACATATTAGGGTTATTACATAAGATTGAATGTGAATAAAACACTCAAGATATCATGATAAGAATGAACCCAAATGATGATCAAATCATGATTAGTGAAGGCACATCATGGCTGAGATGAGCATGCCGTTTTTCATACCTTTAGTCTTGAATATGAAATAAATTTCACAAACCAAACTGGGATGCCATCCAACCCGACATCTGACCAGGTATGAGACATGGCTTGAAGGGTGTTCCTGATCCCCATGGGATGAAAACTAGTGTTGAGAATCAAAGTAATAACAATGGGATGGATTTTTTTACCAAATAAACCAGGATTAAATAGAGAAACAGAACATGTAGAAAAATCTAACAACAACTTAATTTCAATAAATATAAAAAACTGATCTAGATAAAACAATTTTTGAACAAAAAAATAATAGAATAAAAAACCAAAAGTAGAACATTCTAAATACTAGTTTGAAATGAAATATAAAATGAGACTCAAATCATTATAAAAAACCAAAACTAGATTTTCACAAGTTTACCTTTTAAAATAACACACACAACTTTCCATTTTAAAAACTTTCTTTATTTCCACAACCCAATTAAAAAGTAGAAACCAAATACAAAGCCGAAACAGATAACTAAAGAGGGATATGTAAAAATTAAAATAAACCAAATAAGTACGAAAAACTATAAAAACCAATATCCAATATATAGAAAGAATAAATAGAATAAAAGAATATTAACTCATGAGAATTTCTTGAACATCCATAAAGAGATCCTTGGATGTACTCAGATCAAACTCACTTTTTGTCATATGGTGAAACTCCACAGTCAATAACCAACTAGCTGCTCTAAACTAGTCAATCCAGTGGCACATCCCACCTAGCCCTACCAAGTCAAGGGGGTACCAACCCATCTAATCAGGTTCAATAAGAAACTGTCACTCGACCCTCTAGATGACGCCCAAGAATCCCATGATAATGATAATAATAACATTACTTAGAAACACATGGTATAACAACCACAACCAACAATGTTCTTGTGCATGAGCCATTAGAGAGAATCACATCCAATGTTATAATGAACTCAATACCAACAATGTTCCCATGCACGAGCCACTAGACAGGATCTCACCAAAGTTCTGGTGGTCTCAAAACACAATCTAAGTACCAAAACTCACATGGAAATCCATTTCTTACACAATAATTATTAAATACCAACCAGGACTCACACTGCCTGGGTTTTCCAATACATTTTCTAAAATATGCCAACATGACCACTAGGACCACACATCACATAAGTTCCAAATAAATTTCATAAAACATCACAAGGTTCCAATCAGTCTTTCTCATCACATCAAATTAAAATCATCTTTTCAAGACAACACAAATTTCCAACTTGGATTTCACATCATATGAGTTTTAAATCAAAAATCCAAAAATATTTTTAGTGAAAATTGAGCACATTTCCAAAAAAATTCCAAATAAATTTACAAAGCCACTTATTCTCTATTTCCAACGTCAACATAAAACACCACTTCATATTCACAATTCTAATCAAGACCTTATGATTCAAATCCAAAACTCATTACAAGCAAAATGAAAACATGAAACAACATGAGAAGTACCAAACGATCCTTTATATCATTTTAGAAACCAACCGCATTACAAAATGAAAAATGGGAAAAGCATCCAAAAACACATTTGAAACTAATTTTAAAGTCATAAGGAAAACCAACACAATATTTAGAAATCAAAGAAACATTTTGAGAGAAATGGGATCACTCTTATGTGTCATCATCATTCGAGTTCCCATCCATGTGTGCACCCCATGCACCATGGATGTTCCAACATCCAATGGAATACCTAAAGTTCCCATGAAATCTTCCAAAAAATATTTTCAAGAAACACCACTTGTCTTTAAACCAACACAAAAAGTCACTTAATGATGTCATTAACAATAAGAATTTAAAAAACGGAAGACTCTTTCCAAAAAATCTTACTACAAACCATTATGACCTATGAGATTATTCCAACTAAACATTATTATCAATTTATAATTTTAACCAAGATATAAAAATATAATCAAGTCCAAAGAACACCACAAGTTCTAAATTTTACTTTTAGAAAAAAAAGGCATTTCATCAAGCACCCTGTATGCATTCAAATAAAGGAAGAATCAAAGGAACCTTTTGGAAAACCATTTAGAACCCATTTACATCAAAGAAACACTAAAAAAATTAATGAAAAGACATCATGAGCAAGATTATGATATTTTAAAAATCATTAAAGGAAAAATCTTGCATCGACAGAATGTGTTGAAAAAGAAATGGATAGAAACACCAACCTCAACGATGTGAAATTTCCTTGAAACATAAAGAGGGGGAAGATCTAAGCCTGTGAGACAATCCACACACCCTAACATCAAATAAATAAACCCACAAATCAACCCTCACATTTAGGGTTCGACCAACATACCACACTAAGGAAAACCAAGAAGCCAAAAGATAAGGGGATGGAGATGAGGAATTTGACCAAAAATCACAAGAACTCACCTTAGGAACCTTTAAGGGGATTCAAAAATGGAAGGAAAGTAATAGAGGAGGAGATTGGAGGACCCCCCAGTGCACCTAGGTTGAAAAAGGGGAGGAAATACTAAATTGGAGTTAAAATAATGGAGGGGAAATATTGGAATTTCATCTTTTTAAATATATGGGTAATCTGCATGGTTTGGCCTCATGATTTGAAAAACCGTGCACCCTATACTGAAGAAGAGGGGTTCCCTGCCTGGGTTGGCCACACAGTTTCCCAAATAGTGTACCAATCATGAAAAATACTATTTACTCATTCCAGAACCATATCACATGGTTTCCGCATGGTTCCCAAACCATGAGCCATGCCATAGACACCAACCCTCGAGCTATACAATCACCTGGTTGAGGGTGCACAGTTTTCCCTAACCATGCGCCACTTGTTATCAAGACCAAAATAACTATTTTTTCAACAAGAACTAAAAAATTTAAACTGGGAATCAACCCGAACCTTCACCAGAACATCCAAATCCAAGAAAATAATAAAATAAAATAATTTCCAAGGTTGGGGTGTGACAATTCTCCCCACCACAAACACTTTCTATCCCTAGAAAGTTACTTAGCTAAATGATATAGAAAACTTGGTCCCAAAACCATAAAAATATAAATGAACCCATAAAACTTGGGGTGATCTTTTACTTCAAAATTCACACCCAAACATTCCTAGATCAAACCACAACTGAAGAACAATGGGAGAACATGAGAGGGTTCTCCCCACAATAAGAAATCAATTAACATGACTTGTAATGAAACCCCTAACAACACCACCTCAGGATAACTAGTGTGGAAAAATCCGATGACTCTGCCTTAGGTCGAAAAAAATGGGAACTTCCAAAATAAACCAACCCATATTTTTCACACAATCCAAACAACACTTCAATTGGGACTAGAAACTCCCCACATAAAACAAACCCCAATACTAGGGGAAACCCATGAAAGGAGCTTGAACCGGTAGCGACGTCGAACACCAACTGAAATCATCGACTTCAATAGATCTAAGTATCTTCCAAATGAGAAAAAACTAAAATCAAAACTAACCCACACAAGGGATAAGCACATACAAGAGACAAAAATCAATTTAATATCCACTTTCAGATAAACATAACTACTCAAATTACAAAAGAACACGTCCATCATAATTTTAAAATGGAAAATGAACTTATAATAGTAGAAAATCTAAAACAATAAAACATTAAATGTATCCAACCCAAAATGGGAAAAAAAATTTGGGAAAAGGTTCCCCACACCCCTGGTAATTCATGACTGCAAACAAGATTTACTCCGGGGCCCATGGTTGGAGCCCTGATGTCTGAAGCATCTGCTACCTTGCAGCCAGAAGCTGACATCCTCCTATCAAGATTTCTTCTTTAGGAAATTCTTCTTATAAAACTTTTCTAGATGACCCAAATGACCACAATAATGAAATACCTTCATAGTATTACGAAATGATGGCTTCAAATGACCAAACCAGCCACACTAGAAGCACACAAGTGAACGGTATTAAAAACAAGAATTTGGAACCAATGAAGAAGACTTCTCAAGAATATGTTCCTCTGGAATCCACCTCTTTTCAGATGGTAAACCTTTACAGGTGCCAAGAAAAACTAGTTCATCAACTACCACCAGATGAACCCTAAGAACTAAATCAGCTAAAAATACTTCATCTATTAACTTTTAAAACTGAACTTCACTAGAAAAAATTAATCACTCCTTGATCTCAGGATGAAGACCTCAAATGAAAGGAGGATATTTCAATAGATCCTACAACACTATCTCCAAAGTGAAAGAAACCAGATCCTTGAAATGATCAACATAGGCCTTCACTAACTACTGGACTTATTGAATACTCAAGAGCTCTTCCATATTCTTCATCTTCACCTCCCTAGATACAAAACACTAGATGAAAATGGTCTTAAACACTTCCCACATCATCCCCACCTGCATCAATAATGGAGCAATCAATTTACAGTGGTCCAAAGATGGACCCTCAAAAAAACCCAGAACAACATGCACTTTAACAGCTTCGGATGTTTCCAATGATTTGAAGACACATTAAACTTCCTATATCTATTCCACTTCCTGTACTAGAGAAGAGGGGTACCCTGCATGGGCTGGCCACATGGTTTCCCAAATAGTACGCCAACCATGAAAAATGCTCCTACCTCATTCCAGAACCATACCATATGGTTTCTCAAACTCTGTGCAAGCCATGAGCCATGTACTAGACACCAAACCTCAAGCTGCACAGTCATCTGGGTGAGGGTGAATGATTTTACCTAACCATGCGCCACCTACTTTCAATCCCAAAATCACCATTTTTCAATAAGAACTCAAAAATTTAAATCGGGTCTCAACCTAAACCTCTACCAGAATATCCAAATCCAAGAAAAGAATAAAATTAAAAAAATTCAATGGTAGGGGTGTGACAATTATCCCCACAAAATAAAAATCCTACCCCTATAAAGTCATCCAGTTGAATGATAAAAAAACTTGGTCCCAAAACCATGAGAAACTGAACAAAACCTCAAACCTCAGGGTGACCTTCCACTTCACAATTCACACTCGACTGTTCCTATAGGAGACAAAAGCTGAAGAATAATAGGATAACACAAGAGGGTTCTCCCCACCATAATAACTTGACTAACATAACCAACAATGAAACCCCCAACAACACCACTTCTAGGTGACCAACGTAGGAAAAATTTGATGACTCCACCTTGGGCCGACCGATGTGGGAACTCCCAATATGAACCAACCCAACTTATCTACAAAATCTAATCAAAATTTCCATTAGGACTGGAAAATACCCACATAAACCAAACCCCAACACTAGGGGAAACCCAAAAAAGGATCCCGAACTAGTAGTGAAACTAAACACCAGTTGCAATCATCGATTCCACCAGATTCAAGCATCTTATAAATGAGAAAAAACTAAAATTATAACTAACCTGCACAAGGGGTAAACACATACAAGTGACAATAATCAATTTAAGACCCATTTTCAGATAAACATAACTACTCATATTATGAAATAACAAGTCCATCATACTTTTACAATGGAAAGATCAACTTACAAAAATAGAAAAACTAAAACCAGAAAACTTTAAATGTCTCCACCCCAACATGGGAGAAAAAAGTTGGGACAAGTTTTTGCACACCCTTGGTAATTCCTGATTGTGTGTGAGATTCAATATGAGGCCTATGGATAGAGATATGATGTCTAAAGCATCTACTTTCTCACATAAAGAATTTGAAATCCTCCGATCAAGAATTATTCTTTGAGAAACGATTCTTACAAAAATTTTATAGATGAACCAAACAACCACAATGATGAACACCTTCATGGTATTACGTCACGATGGATTTGAATGCCTGAACTTTCTACATTGGAAGAATATGAGTGAATGGTATGAGAAATTAGAAGCTAAAACCAATGAAGGAGAATTCTAAAGAACAGGTTCATCAAGAATATACCTCTCTTCATATAGGGAACCTTCATGGGTGCTGATAAAAAATGGTTCATCAACCACCACTAGCTTCACCCTGAGAACTAACTCAGCTAAAAGTGCTTCATCTACCAACTTTTCGAACTGAACTTCACTGGATGAAAGGAATTTCTCCTTGATCTCTAGATGATGACCCCAAATTAATGGAGTATATTTCAATAGATCCTATGATTTTATCTTCAAAGAGAGAGGAACAACTCCTTGAATTTCTCATCATAGGCCTTCACTAACTTCTGACCTTTATGAATACTCAAGAGCTCTTACACCTTCTTCATATTCACCTCCTTAGGTACAAACCATAAGATGAAAGTGGTCTTAAAAACTTCCCATGTCATCCCCACTGTATATATGATGAAGAAATCACCTTCCAATGGTTCAAATATGGGCTCTCAAATAGACCCAGAACAACACACACTCTAATAGCTTTAGGAGTTCCCAATGATCTAAAGATAGAATCAACTTACTCTAGCCATTATAATTCCTCTAACAGACCTCAATCACCGTGAAAATGAGTAAAAACTAAGAATAACTAGAAATTGGGAAAGATCCACTATAAATTTTAAGGACCTTTTTAGGTGGCATTTGCTGATCAATACGAGAAACGAAAAACCAAAATGAATATCAACCTGAAACTCAACCAAAAAAAGAATATGAATCTAAAATAATAGGCTCACAATATATATTCAACAAGCATGATAAAAAATTATATTTTCAAAAAACACCATTTTTATTTAAATTTCAAAACTGCCTTTTTCCAAGGCCGCTTTTCAAAGCCAAAATCCACTTTCCACAAACAAAACCCAATTTACAGAGAAAAACCAGTTTCCAAAACTATTTCCCCTTTCAATAATCATTTTCAAAAACCAAGAAGAATATTTAATTTCAAACACTCAACTATGGAATACTATGAACCATTTCATATGTGTTCATCCCACTTCTGATTACATCATTCATGCACTCATGCCAACATGAACTTTCCACACATACCCGCTATTCTGCCTCTGAGGTGGCACATTTTGGGTGTTTAGGAAATGGTTCAATGAGAATCATCACTCGTCTCTTTTTCCATAGATGGTTCCTTTACAAATTCACTATTTATTTAATTTCAACCGATTTTGTGTCATTATCCTTTAAAGGAAGGTTAGATTAACCCCATAGGAGCTGGGTAATTCACCCCTTTCATATTGTGAAGAAGATTCCACAACCAGATGGTCCCAGTGGGCGATTTCATGGGTCAAGTACTTATGAAATCAGTCCTCCCCGGATATAACTTCCTTAGATGGTATCCAACGCATTTATTTGTGGAGCCAAAAACACCCAGTAACCCTGGTATCCATGATTCATGGACCTACTTTCCAAAGGCAGGTGCTCGTGGGTTTATGATTCAGTCAAAAACACTTAAGGAATCTATTGGTCAAGAGGATGGGAAGTTAGGCTCACCACACCCTTTTGGGGGAGGATTATTTCCTATTTCATGTCCCTCTTATAGATTTAAGTCATGTTCATATATTTGTGAATCCTTGCTTCATTCTCGAAGAGTGTGTCCATGGGCTACCCCTGGTTTTTAGGTTCATCATAGGTATACATATACTTAATTATATGTAGGTACTGCTGACTTGATCCATACAATAAGGCGCTATGGATTTTATTGTCATCTAGGGAGGACAGAAGGTGATTTGATGTCAGGATCGGACCCATAAGATGGGTTTCCTACGTATCCTCAAGAGAGGAATCAGAACCCATGTAGTTCAGAATTGTGTGGGGCCTATGCATGGAAGCTGCCCATTTGAGAAGAAATTATTGGGTGATCCCTTTTGGATGGTCACCTTTTTGAGCTCGAGACTTCAAAAAGGTATCCTACATATCCTAATTTGATCAAGAATCAAAGTTGTCATAGTTCAAATTGTGTGGGGCTTATGCATGGAAGATGACCATTTGTGAAGACATGATTGGGTGAAACCTTTTGGATGGGAACCCTTTTGAGCTCAGGAATTCGAGTAGGAGTCCTACGTATCATAATTTGATCAGGAATTATAGTTCTCATAGTTCATAATGTGTGGATGTTGTAATCGTAAAAAATATCTAAGCCCACGTGAGTCATTCTCAGTGTGAGAAATAGGAGGATGGGAAAGATTTAACAAAGCACATGCTTTCTCTACTGCTGGTGGGAGAGGGAGAGAGTATGGTGGATGAGGCATAGATGACGATGGGTGAGGGAGCGGAGCAACAAACCCTTTAATGTGAGATGACATTAAAGGCCGCATGACTTGGACTTGGAATATTGGGGACTTAACTCAGTGGGAGTGCCCCAGAACGTGTTCTGGGAAGGAAAGGTGTATCTTCCTCATCAAAAGGGTACACGAACTTAACCCCTTTTACTGATCACCATTCCCCATTTAATGGAAAATTAGGTGATCACCATTAAACAAGGTGGTTCATGTTGGAATCCCAAGGTTGGACTCTGGGTTACCATGGGATTGTAGACCCACAGACAATCCTGAAGCCCTAACCACTGTGGGGAGAGCCTTTGTGACTCCACTTACCATGGGTATGTAGACCCAAAGGGGTGCACTGATGCACCCAATGGTCTAATCATACATGTCTGGTGCCTTTGGAGGAGGATTTGTCCTGAGGCCGGGGGACTGGTTCATGGATGGATTATAGAGGACTAGACGGTAATAGAGGGGAAAGATTGGAACCATAGAAAATAATATCCGAAAACACCCCATTCTGCGTACTGATTTCTTATGAGGGATGGGGGAGGCTCCGAATACCGTAGTGGTATGCGGGAAAGGGGTCTTCTGCATACCGATGTGGTACGCGAGCATGGGTATGGACCACCACGCACCACAGTGGTACGCGATCCTGAATGTGGTCCATCACGCCGATTTGGGTTCCACCCACGTACTAGTGCGGTATGTGGCATCGGGTTAAATCCACATAGTGATATACTACGTAGAACACCATATTGAAGAAGGGTCTGAGGGACTGTCGTTCATGGGCAGTTCATCCATGAGGAATATGTGGTTCATGGTTTCACTATTTAGGTTTGCAGTTCTCTTATTTTTATTAAGTTCCCCTATTTTATGGTTTGCAGCCGGCTGTACCCATGGAGAGTGTGGTTCAAAATTTGGGCTTTTCTGATGATTCAAGACTAAAGTTGGAATCTTATCTAAGTTCTTTCTTCTAACCTATGGGTTCCCTTCAAGATTTCATTGTCCATCCCCTCTCAATTCCTTCCATGCTCCTTTTATAGAGCATCAGGGAAATCGTATATATGGGAATACAAGACCATTTTCGTAGTCCCATGAAGATATATCTTGACCCATGGAAGACTCGGTCAACTGGGGTTTTCAGAGGCTACGGTTCGCGATCATGGTTCTCAGAACCCTACCTGTTTTCTTCATTTGAAAACCATTAAGTTCATGAGATGGTATGAGGATGGACTTCACATGCATGATTCCTTCAGTGATGTGGTTCGCGATCTACTGAGTTCACTGGCCACTGTTCCATGGGTCAGCTCCTTTTGGAGCCTTCCATGTACTGGTGGTTCATGATCCAGGTGGTCCACATACCCTTTCCGGTGATAGTACGCGGGCCACTTAAAATCCTTTGAAAACATGAATTCACTAAAGTTTCTTCTAAAATTTGTAACTCAATTTGATTCCATTCACCTTACTATACTTGTAAGAGTACTTTATTCCTTATACAAAGTGATCTTGGGAGTATTTTCTTCCCTTGGAAAAATTTTTAGGATCCTAAAATTCCCCCCATTGGAATGGGGTCCGTTCAGAACAAAAATGGGACTATTCTAGTGTATAAGTGGTCCTGAACTAAAATGGTTCGCAGTAGAAAAGATAGGACCAGTAGGAGGGGAACACACCTATATATAAGGGCCCATTTCATTTGTATTTTACTATTTATTGTGGTGAAAAGTGATCTCAACTTCCCCGTCTTCCTCTGCATTTGCATACTATGATTCTTGCAAAAATTCATTTCATGAAATTCTTCGTACGTGCTGCGAACTGAACTTTTTTCTATTTCTCTATCTGCGTACTGAATTTTTGATTTTGAAAATTACATTGTGGAATTTTAAAATCAAAATCTAGATTCTCAGTAGGATAACGCTACACTGCTCATGTGTCCACATACTGATCTTGGATCGGTGAACCAAACTTTAAGAATTAATAAATCAAACTTAAACTTTTAATCTATGATCATTGAAAATGAACTTAATAAGGCCTAGGTTTGTGGTATCCACCTTCCTCAAACCTTTCTGTCTTCCAGCCAATGATCCGTGGGTCAGTGCCTCACGAATGATTCACGTACTAGTGCTTTACGTGGTGAAGGTTTCCACATACCGTACCCATATGTGGCAGTTGATTCCGCACAGTATGTATTATGTTGGATATGGCTACCACGTACCGTTTCTGGGAATAGTACATAGAGCCTTATGCAGACATACTTTAAGCCCTTTATCCATTCTTCCATATCCTTTATCCAACAAATTTCATTGGACTAATTTTTTCCAAATTTTGGATTTTTCTATGCAGGCTATAATGGATTATTCATCGGATGCTGCTGACATCGCTGCTTATTATGAGGCTACTATTACTGCCCCTCTTTTTACTACTAATGAAAGATCGAAGAACATGACAGATTTGGTCAACGACAAAACTCTGGTCATTCCATTTCACCAATCTCTAGAAAATCTGCTTACGGCGATCCAATGGGAGTACCCAGCTTCATATAGGACTCCTTGTTACGGGTTTGGTCTATTGTCTAACACAATGATCCCAGTGCCAAATCTGACCAATCATCCTGTCACCTGGATAATTAATACCCCTATTATGAAGGCATTGATTTATTATAATGGGCAGTACCTTCAGAGAGATACTACCTCTAGGTCCTTGCTGAACTACACACCTCGAACTTTATAGGGAGTGTAGTATAAGGATGACCACACGACCCACTATTATTATAGAATTTTGTGGAAATATATAGTGACCAAGAAGCACAGTTGGTCATCCCAGTGGGATCTTTGCTCTGGAGGCTCGTTTGGCTTGGACTGGAGGTGGACTTTTTGGGTTCACTAGAGTTGCGAAGAATTTCAAACTGAGCTATAGACTGTGGGACTGTACGAGGCCTCTAGAGTTTCTCATACATCCATCCATCATCCTACTACCCTTATTTCATAACTCCTAAGCTGGTGGAGTCTAGAAAGCAATACCTTCCATTTGACCCATGGGGAGGTCAACATCAACCTTTGGGACATCTGGTTAATTTCGAGAGTCCCTATAATTAGGGACATGTATAATGAATTCCTTACTCCCTCCTATGTTAGGGATTATGAGGAAAAAACCCACCTTTATCCAGAAAACTCATCGTTCAAGTGAAGAAACTTTTAAAGGAAATCGATCCCTATCCGAAGCAGGACATTCCTTTTGATGACTGGTTTGGTGCTTTTGTTAAGCATACTGGTCTAGAGACCAATCTGTGGAGACCCATAACTTTTTCCTACCAAAACCACCCATAGGTGAGTGAGTACTTACTGGCCCACCTTGGAAGAGGGGAATTTTCAAAAATGGGTATGGGGGATCTTCCCTGATGTCGATCTATTATTTCGACTGGTGGCTTTCTTGGCCATGTTTCTGAGTGGTTGTATCTTACTAGTACGGTAATCTAGTGGTGTAAGAGCCTCAACTTTTATCGTGGCCTCTCAGTTGGCCACCGGTAGATGTATCAATTTATCTATCCTAGTGTTGGCCAATATTTACCACCTACTGGGTCGAATCAGCGAGGGGGGGGGGGAACCTTACCGAATGAATTCCCCTTCTAAATTATTTGGTGCTAGTTGGGAGCCCACATAGAAGGTTATTACTTCATCAATTCCATACCAATTCTATATTCTACCCTCTGAATTTATCTTCAGAGCACCAGTGGGGTCATGCTGGTGGCTTGGGATTCACAGGATAAATAAGAGGAGCAAACCAAAAAGAACGAGCATGACTTAATGGATTATCTCAACATTTACGAACATTTTTCTTATCACCCTTATGATTCCACTATTGGTAATATTACAAATAATTCATCTAAAGACTTTTTCAACTGAGGTTACTTTTTTTCTGCGAGAGAAGGCGTCCTGGTTTCCCGTATCGGAGGGGAGATTATTTGTGAGGGCTATGCACCCTGCAGATTTATTCATCAATTTAAATGTGTCCATAAGTTATTCCCTCCTTCTATAAAAAATACTCGTTAGGAGAATTATCAGATGATAGCTCATCAACTATGGTTAATGTTCACCTGGGAGGACACCTAGTTCCATGAAATACTTCTAGAACCTAGGGATTTTGTGCCCTTCCTTACCAAAAACTATACTGAGGCCTAGGTTAAATCATATCCCGATGACCAATTAGCCGACCTGGTGCCTATCGTGAAAACTTCCAAGGCATATAAGGAAAAGGTAACAGAGAAACAAAAGGGAGTTTTTGAATACTCTTGACCAAAAAAAGTCCTCTGAAGGCCTCTTGGATCCCCCCAAGGAAATTTGTGAAATATGGGGTTGTGACCTCATGAGCGGCCAAACAAGCTACTGAAGCTACTGCCAGGAGTTCACCATCCATTCCCATTAAGGCTGATTTTCCAGTGTCTTTGAGGAAATGAGACCTTTTAAAATTCCATCCATCTACTCATGACTGGTCCCCTCATGATTTATGGAAGCTCCTATGAACTAGGGAAGTTTCTCTTAATGGAATTGGATACGTGTCAGCACCCACTGAACTTTCTTTTTATGAGGATCCAGATAGGGTGAGTTGCTACCTTAAGTACCTCTAGACCCTCATCCACTCATAAAGTGGTCACTGTAAGTAATTACATCAGGTACTTTCCAAGCTACAACCAGAAACCATTGATGAGGATGATGATGTTGTTGGCTCACCTATTGTGGATTCCACAGAAAAAGATTCTTACTTTCTCCCACCGACTTATAAACATTCCTCTTCTCGAGGTCCTATGTTTTCAAGGACACCTGGGAAACATTTTCGGTTGTCAAAACTCGCTCTGATACCTTGCACAAACCCTCCAGCACTGGACATACCAATTATGGTTGAATTTTCAGATGGATGGAGAGTTTGGGATGAATTGAGGGTGAACGCCTCAAATTAATACATATGGAGGCATCTTCAAGATGAATGATTCGACCTTCTAGGCTTTGGGGGAGCCATGGATCCTAATAGTATTTTAGCCGATGAAGAGCCTAAGGAGGTGGCTGATTATTTGAATGAGATGGAAAAGTGTCTCTATGCTCCTAGAGACATGCATTATTGGTCGGACCACGTGGCGTTGATGGCAGTACTACTGCATCTGACGGGAGAGGTTTTATCTACAGCCTCTAACCTTAAATTCTTCTGATGAAGAGATGCTAAAGGCCCCCCTCCCCTTTTTATTTTTTAGGGGCCTGTAGGGTCTCAGAAAATAGATTTTCCCCTGATTTATTCTCCAGGAGGTACTGTAGTTGGGGAGTTCACCCTATCAATGGTAGGGGGTACTGCAGAAGGATCTCCTGGAGCCCAAGAACACATGGAAGAATCCATTTCGGACCCTTCCAAGGCATTTAATTCTCCATATTCTCTTGGTGATCTTATTCAGAATCCATCCCCATGAAAATCAAAGAAACGCAAACTAGCCTCCCAGCTGTCAAAGCGTATTCGAAGGGGAATCACAAGTAACTGTCTGTTCACATGGTGATTGAACCAAGTACCCTTATATTATCCACTCACTGGTACATATATGTACTTTGACGTAGGGCCTATCGGTAACCAAACGATGACCACTCAGGAATCTATAGCTCCTATCCTTTTTAGGGTAGTGGAATGGTCTCCATCTTTTGTGGTTGACCAAAACCGGGAAACAAGGCCATGTGAAGAGACTGAGCGTGCTGTTGACCCCCCAGGTGTGCCTTCTCCCGCTCAAACAATTTCTACCCCAATAATAGAAGGATATCTAGAAGTTGAGGGCTCACTTGACCATGCTGAGATGAATCTCATGGAGAGAGACAAGGTAGTATTTATAACAGGGGACATGTCCAGTGGCGAAACCCAAGCCTTGATAGATTTTGGGGGGACTCCAAATATTGAGGATCCAATCAATCTTGATTGAACATCATTTCCCCCTATATAGGGAGTCACTCTAGAGATTGATATTCCTCATTCTCGTGGTGGCTCTAGGGAAGTCAAAATCGGGGAGGATGATGTTCCGACCCCTGAAAATTTGGAGCGGGCTATCATGCCCTTTTTTCCAGTTCTGAGAGGGGTTATGTTTCCTACCCCCAAGATTTCAAGACCAGTACCCTTATCTAGACAGACTATCCCTACATTACTTATATTAATCAGAAATATTTTGAGGGCTGCCTTGAGGGATACTGTTTCGTCCGAGAATGGACATGGGTCTTTAGTATTCTTGAGTATCCAAAGAGTGAAACTGATGATTATATATATAGCGCCACTTGATTTAGATAGCGGTACTACTACTAGGGTGGGAGGTACTGAATTTTTCTCCTTCCTATCCTCAAAATCACAACCAAAAGCCTTGACAATAGCGTCATATGCTCCCATTTTGTCATCCATTACGATTACGAGAGATGAGGCTGTTGTAGGGCCGGGCCATGTTTCATCTACTGGATCTAGTACCTACCTTGTGAAGTTCATTCATGACTATGTTTTATCATTAGGGAGTGACTTTGAGACTAATCAAGAAAGCTTGGTCAATCTTCGTCCCATTCGACAAAAGGTGTGGAGGAAAATTTGGAGATTAATTTCTTAGAACCCATTGGCTGAGATGCCAGTGAAATTTCCAAAGTTACACCACCAGTTCATGGTCCTAGGTTTTGGTGGATTTTATTATCATGGTATTCATGATATAATAGGGTAGGTGGTCGCTACTCGAGAAGCAACTGCTATACTTGAATCTCAACTTTTCACGATAGAGTCGATGACTTATCTTTCTGCTACATGGAAAATTCTCATTGAAGAAGCTATAAATCATGCCGGAATGGTTAAAAGGTTGAAAAATGAACTCATAAAGCAAGAGTATTTGATAGAACAAATCGACTAGGAATTGGAGAAACAAATATAGAAATTGGAGCGACTTAAATAGGACCGGGCCCGGGCTGTGGTCGCCATTGAGGAGGGGAGATGAAAATGAAAAAAGGGGAAAGGACCAGACTCTAAGCCATAAGGGACATGGAGGCACTATGGGTGAGCACATAGGCTGAGATTTCTAATTTATTGAATCTTCTCCAAGCTATTGAGGAGGTGTATCAATCGTTGATGCAACTCTACGACTCTGCTAAATGTCTCTTGTAAAGATACTGTCTTGCTTAGAAGGAGAGGCTCTAGGATGTGGATTCCCACCATATATTTTTATGAAATATGATGGAACCAATTTTCCATTGAATGCTTGTTCTTTACCTTTTTCTGTCATGTTAATTAATCAAAAAACATCATTTTGACCAGGTATTAATTTTAAACCATGATTCAAAACCAGTAAATTTAAATAATCAAATCATGTTTTAATTTTTTCCTGAGATATGGGACTCAACGAACATAGTTTGACTATTTCTGAGGTTTTATAGAACAACCTCACAAAATTTTGTGTATTCTTTTTATTATTACCCTAATTTTTTCCTAATCTTTCTTGACATGGGCTTAGTGGGCATAACTTGACTTTTTTAGGCCTCTCTTTACGGGTTTTCGACCTAACAAGTTTTACGTCTCTTTTGATGGCTCAAAACGTTTTTTACCATACATGGTGTAGGTTTAGTGAAATGATACTTGAATTTTATCCAGAGGCGCCCTTTATAGACTTTCACTCTGACAAGTATAGATTCTTTTTTTTTCAAGAGCATTTCATAGTCCTACCAATCAAACTTATTACTAATTTTTTTAGGATGAATAGATTTGACAGAACTTAATGGGGAAGGGGACCCAATTCAAAATTCGTCAGACGATAATGTTCTAATATTTATCATACATGGATTAGGGATTTTTCTTGACCCTTAATTTTCATATTCTAGACCTGCATGAGGTTCAAAATCCATTTTAGGAATACAAAGGTAGGAAATGACTCTCCTGGGGATGAATTTTCCTTTGATTGGTGGTCGTTTTGTAGGAGACATATGCAGAGCCACCAGAGCATGCTGTGTATAGTCAAGAAAAGGTGTCTGCAGGAAATTGGCCTTCCATATTAAATGGTCTAGTAGGGTTTGTAACACTTTTAATTTTTTTTATGTTGGGATCCATAGTGGGTGGCTAGCCTGAGTAGTGGTGTCTAAAAATATTAGGGACATTCATATCGACTTTGAGTGGGAAACTATTCCCACATGGTTTTTACTTGCATGAGGAAGATATGTTGAATGGTAAGTTCAGTTAGAAATATTTTTTATGTTATGGGCATTTATAAAGAGTAAGGTATGTAATCCATTATCTAGGGGTTTTTCAAATCTAGGGGTGTGATAGGAAATGAATGTCATTTGAGCGTACGAAAAACAAAAAGGACTCTCCCGAGAATGAATTTTCCTTTGATTGACATCCGTTTTGTAGGCGATATATGCAGATCCTCCAGGGTATGATGTGCGTAGTCAAACAAAGGTGTCCATAGGACACTGGCCTTCCATCTTCGATGGCTACAAAGGATTATGAAGATTGGGAAATTTATAAATACGATATATTACCTTTGACAAGGGGTGCACCTGAACACAAAAGGGGGGAATTTTAACTGAACTTCTTTGGGGAAACCTAGAAATGAGTGGGAGAATTCTTCTTTTGTATGTGGATCAACTTCACGCATATAGAAGGGGTATCTTTAGAAACCTCAAAAGGGAACAGAGATGAATCAGGCTCTCATGTTCTGATATATCCAAGATGTGTGTAGGGAGGAAAATGTAAACCATAAATTTGAGGTCTCTTGAATTAAGAGGGATGTTATGATACTTGGAATCTATTGGGAATAATGAGATAGAAGAGGACTCTCCTGGAGAAAAATTTTCCTTTGATTAATGACCGTTTTTGTGGGCAACATATGCAAAGTCACTAGGGCATGATGTGCATAGCCAAAGAAAGGTGTCCTTAAGACACTATCCTTCCATCTCAGATGGCCATGAAAGGTTATAGGGATTCAAGATCACTCATAGCATGAAGTTTAAGGTATGGTAGGAGTGTATCTGGACATATTGGAAACATTTGGGTGGTGATTTACTCATGGAATTAGGTATCCCTTACACAGATATGACTCGTATGCAGGGTGAGGAATTCATCCCATATTTGGTATACCTTGTCATTTATCATCACATGGCTAGGGTGTGGGGTTCTTAATAGGAAAGGGAACCATGACATACCTTTTTGGGTTGTGCTGCTAGTTCTAGCTTCCTTAACTGTCTTACCATAATGTCATGGTGGATATTTTGCTAAGATCCCTAAGATCATGTGAGCTATGCTCTATGTGAGAAACAAGGGATTATGAGGGTTCTAGATCATCACCTAATAATGAAAAAATAAGCATTAGAGAGAACTTTAGGCTTAAACCATTGCTATGCAGTTTAACGTCATACAACAAGGATGATTTTGGCCTTGCAGTTTAATGTCGTGCGGTGAGGACATGATGCTATTCACTTTAGAGTCATGCAGTGAGGACAATTATGCTATCATAAATATCTTTAATTGATTTGATTTAATCACAATCAGGATGTTCTGACATTCCTTAGATGCGAGTGATGATAGAAGGTGTAAACCATACTCTCAGGGGAAAACTTGAATTAAGAAGGATGTCATGGGGCTTGGAAGCCTATTGGGCATACCGAGGTAGGAAAAGACTCTCCTGGGGAAAATTTTTCCTTTGATTGAAATCCATTTTTGTGGGAAATATATGAAAATCCACTGGGGCATGATGTGCATAGTCAAACAAAGGTGTCTGTAGGACACTGGCCTTCCATCTTAGATGGCCATGGAGATTATGGAGATCCATGTTTTCCCAAAATATGGAGTTTGACAAATGGGAAATATGTGCTTGGGAATGTAAAGAATACTCAGACCATGACTAAATGTGAACTACTGGAGCTTCCACATAGTTCTAACTCATATGTATAGGGGGAAGCATGATATTTTGACTTCTTATGAGTGGGGGGCCATGTATGGGATATCGTAAAACTGAGAACTGGGCCACACATAAATCTTGAATAATTTAAAAGTTTATTGTCATGTGGTTAGGACCTTTCATGGAATCCACATACAAGTTTGACCTACGCACGGGGAAAGGGGATTTTTTTTATGGTGGCTGGGTTGGGATGTCAAATCCAGGTGTCACTACATATCCTGCAAGGGAAAGACTCAATCCTTACATAGTTATGAACATTCCCTATACTGATCTGGATCAGTCCATGTGTGAGGACATGTGAGGGAATTTTTTTCAATGATGGCTGGGCTGGGATTCCAAATCCAGGTTTCACTACGTATCATACAAGGACAGGAATCAAGACACATGTAGTTCTGAATGTTCCCCGTATCGATCTAGCTCATACATGGGGGTGGGAACATTCTTGTTTCATTCTCTATGGGTTCCAGTTCTACCATACCTCTCTATAACTTGTTATCATAAATAAATCCTTACCATTGATCCTAATCTCATGTGAGTTATACTCGATGTGAGAAACAAGGAGTGATAAGGGTTTCTTGCACTAGTGTGGGGAAATAGAGGATACGATAGAGGTATTTTTTTCTTTTTTTTTGGGGGGATGGGGCAAGATCTTGGACCGAGGCATCACTACATATCCTTCAAGGGTAGGAATCAAGCCATACATAGTTATGTGAGATATCATGTAGTTTATTATCATGCTATTAGGATGGTTTGTGCCATGCAGTTTAATGTCTTACAACAAGGACATGATTCATAGTTTAATGTCATGTTTCAGAGATGAGTTCTTTAAAGTTTAACATCATGTGTAAAGGACTATGACTCATAGTTTAAGGTATTAGAGTTTGGACCATGATGCAGTGATACCACAACTCATAGTTTAGGGTCTTAGAGTTTGGACCATGATGTGGTGATACCACAACTCATAGTTTAGGGTCTTAGAGTTTGGACCATGAGGCTAATACCATACATTTTAATGTCATGTTGGTTAGGAAAACAACTCATAGTTTAGGGTCATAGAGTTTGGACCATGGCTGGGTGTTTCTATTACGCGAAGTACTTCTTCAAAAACGTTGTAATTGTGGGAGCCATGAGGAGTTGTCCGTCCATTGGTATCAGGGTGTATGCTCCATTGGAATAGACCCTATGTATGAAATATTGTCCTTCCCACTTTGGTTCAAGATTTGGGGGATTCTTCCTTAGTATCATCGGGTTTCTAAGGACTAACACCATTTCTCCTCAGAGGAATGATCAAAGGTGAACCTTTTTGTTAAAGGGTTATGTGATCTGATTTTGGTAGATTTCCAAATGGTGTAAAGTGTGCGGCCTCTTTCCATATAGCTGCTCCAACTCATCAAAATTTCTCTGGGATTGCTCTTCCATGGAAATTTGATCAAAAATGGCCACATGAAGTGATGGTACTTGGATTTCGATAGGCAAAAATACCTATGCCAGATATACTAGTGAGTACAGGGTCTCCTAGGTGACAGTGCGAGTTGTGGTCTCGTAAGCCCACAACACATGAAGGATCTTGTATGGCCACAATTTATTATCCTAATCAACCATATTTTAGAGTATGTTGTAAAGATTTTTGTTGAAGGCCTCTATCTTCCCATTGGCTTCCGCGTGGTAATGGGATGAATGGTTGACCTTGATTCTATACTCATGGTATAACTTTTCCAACTCAATAGAGAAGAAATTGGTGCTGTTTTCTGTCAGTATTGTATGAGGGAAACCAAATCTGGTAATGATATTGGATTTCACAAAGCTAACGATTTTTTTTCACACCAAATTCTTTAAGGGGTATGAATTTAGCCCATTTGGAAAAGAAGTCGGTCGTTGTGAGTATGAACTTGAAATGTTTGGCTGTGGTGGGAGGATATAGTCCCACAATATCCACCCCCAGGCAGTGAATGGCTATGAGTACTTAACTTTATGAAGTAACTCTGAAGGTTGGTGTATAAAATTGGCATGAACTTGGCAGGAATGACACTTTTTGGTGAATATGGCCCAATCCTATATCATAATGGGCCAGTAGTACCCAAGACTTCGAATTTGGCGAGAGATCTTGGTTTCTGATTGGTGAACTACACAAGCTTTGACGTGCACTTCCTTTATAATAAAAATATTATATTCTCCATCAATACACCTAAGATGGACTCTATCGATGCCTTTTTTGTAAAGAACCTTTTCTTGCTTTACTCCATTGTACAAGACAAAGTTGACTGCTCATCTTCAGAGTTGTTCCCTTCCGGCCCTATCTAGTGGGAGTTCCCCCTTCCGAAGGAAATTTTCAACGGTCATCATCTAGCCAGTGGTGTGACCATAAGGCTTAGAAACAAGGCTAATTTCATCAATTTCCTCTGCATTGCTCTGGATAAATGGCAAGACCATCTGGCAGTGGGAAATGCTAATGACCGTTTCATCTGGGTCTAGATCATCCAAGGCCGTGGCTTCATTTTCCTAAGCATCAGCTTGGGAATTTTGTAAACGAGGTACATAGGTCAACGTTGGTTTTGATGGGATTTTTCCCATTAGTTCTCAAACAAGGTTCATCAAAGGGGACAATACTTCTTTCTTAATGGCATAGTCACCATTGAGCTATTTTATGACTAGCTATGAATCAACCTTTATCTTTAGGTGTTTGGATTTCATATGAAGTGCCAGTTCCAGGCCCGCAATGAGGGCCTGATATTCTACTTCATTATTTTCACACCATTATAAAATTAGTAAAGAGTAAGAAAGGATGGCCTTTTTTGGGGGATATGAGTATAATTCCCAGACCCACTTTGTTAAGTTTGGAATCCTCTATCCTTTTCCCTATCGGGCTTCAGAAAACACCATTGAAGTACATTTCCCATGTCTGGGGGTCCTCCTGGATAGATAACACTTCTTCATCCATAAGTTCAGCATCCAATGGTGTTGTTTATTCTGAGGGGTTCTCTTCTAGGAAGTCTACTAACACCTGGACTTTAATGACATTCTATGGTACATACCATATGTAAAACTGTTGTAGGATGACCACCCATCGTGATAGGCATCCATTTAACATGGGAAGATTTAGGATATATTTGAGTGGGTTGTAGTGGGAGACCAATTGGAAGTCATAGAGCTTTAGGTAATTCTTGAGTTTCTGAACCACAATGATTAGGGATAGATAGTTCTTTTCAATTTTTGAATAATGAGTTTCAGCATCAATCATTATTTGGATGAGGTAATAGAGGGTTTTCTCGCTGTCGACATCATACTTCTGTGTGAGGAAGGAACCTAATTACCATTTTATGGTGGTTACGTACAAAATTATTGGTCTCCACTCAACTAGAGGCATAAAAACTAGTGGGATTAAGAGATATATTTTGAGATTTTCGAACTCTTCTTGGAAATCATTATCCCACTCATACGTAACTCCTTTCTTCATCAGCCTGGTGAAAGGTAAACATTTACCCCCCCAAGTTGGATATGAAGCACCGAATGTAGGTGAGGTTCCCCTAGAGACATCTCAACATGGTGAGGTTTTGAGGTGGGAAAATTACAAGGATGGATTTTGTCTTCTCAGTGTCGACTTGAATGCCGTGATGGCGTACGATGAAGCTGAGGAATTTTCCAGAGGTAACACCAAAGGTGCACTTTAGGGGATTCATATTTAAACTGTGCTGCCACAGTTTGTTGAATAATGTTTCAACATCGTCCAAGTGGTTTGAGAACTGTAGTAATTTAACAACTAGATCATCAAAATAAGACTCGATAAATTTTCCCAAGAAGGGATTGAAGATGCGGTGCATGGCGCGCTGATATGTGGCGCTGACAATTTTTAGACCAAAGGGAATAAACTTGTAACAAAACACTACCTACAGGGCCCTAAAAGTGGTATATTCTTCATCTCCTTAGGACATACAGATATGGTTTTATCCAAAATAGCCATCCATGAAAGAGAGGGCCTCATATCCTGTGGTTTCATCGATCAACAATTCTGTGATCAGGACCGAGAAATTGTCTTTTGGGCAATGTTGATTAAGGTCTCTGAAGTCAATAAAGATTCTAATATGTACATTATTATTTTTGATTGGGACTATGTTCAAAATACAGACCTGATACTAAAATTCCCGTATGAAGTTGTCTTTGATCAACTTGTCAACTTCAGCCTCTATTCTGGAAACATCCGTCGGGTGGGTTCTTCTGGCTTCCTACTTATAGCCCCAATGATCTTCTGGTAATCTCAGATGATGAGTGGTGACCTCAGGATCGAGGCCTGGAATTTCTATGTAATTCCAGGAAAATACATCTTGATTATTATTTAGGAAGGAGGTATATGAATCCTTCTCCTTGACAGGCATATCCACACTGATCAAAGTAGACCGCAGGTCATCTTCGGTGCCCAGGTTTATCTCCTTAAGTTCATAGATTATGGTGGAGATACCTTCTTAAAATTCAGGAGGGGCATCTTTGAGGTCTTCTTATTATTCTTCTTCATCATATTCTTCACCTTCTTCCTCTTATGATGTAGATAGGATTCTAAAAATGAGCTCTCCAATGTTGGGAGAGAAATCATCTTTTGCATTAGTGAGTAAGGAAAGGGCAGTTTGGGGTCCCGTGGATGGGTTGGGAGTATCTATGTTAGGGATTTTCTTGACATCATGGGAGTTATCCTCCTATTCCGTGTCTTTGGACTTGGCAGCCATAACAGAGACCATGAAGACAATTGAGTCTACATCCAAACTTGCACTTATGCATTCAACTTGGTTGATGGGTAATACATACTCTTCCCCAAGTTCCTGGAGGGGATCGGTGGGAGCTATTTCCAATCCATTCGGAGCAGTAATCCAATCAATGTTATCGATCGATGGATGTTTTTCTTACGATTCTTAGAAACCTACGTTGATATAATAAAACCAAGAGGACTCAAACAGGGATTTATCGGTGTGCAATGTTCTATTTTTTCTATGAGTGAAATATTTGATGCACAGATGGTATGATGACAGAATTGAAGTGTGCTGATGCAATCATGGCCTCCCTAATAGGACATTTAAGGCCATACTTTTTTGCACTACCTAGAACTCAAAAATATGACATGAGGTCTCCAAGTCGGGTTTTAAGTTTGATTCATCCTAATGGCTTCTTCTCTCTTTTTTCATATCCCAGTAGAGTTGTGGTGCAGAGTGTCAAGCTGTCTTCATCGTAGCCTAGTCAATGAAGCATTCATAGTGGGAGGAGGTTGAATCTAAATCCTTTGTTGATGAAAATCATCCTGACATCAATTCAGTTTATCTTTCCAGACACATGTAAGGGTTTGATGTGCCCTTGCAAGATGTCATCTTCATCCCTGTCTGTGATGGAGATGACAACGTGACATTATTCGGGATTGGTCTCTGTCCAATAGACTTTGGCTGCTGCTACTTAGGAATTGAACTCTTGGGGACTTAGTAAGGCTTCGATGAGTGCCTACCTAAGATCTACGGACATGATTAATATATTTAGGATTGGCGGTTTTGCTAGTACTAAAGCCAGCTACTTTAGAATATCATATTTTTGTTCTAAAGGTCAGTTCTTCCTAGCTCTGGGTTTCTCTTTCATACACACTTTAGGGGCTTGGGGTTGGGATGTAGATGGTTCGACCTCTATGATAGGAGCTGGTGGCACTGTGGTCCTTTCTGGGTTTGGCCGAACTGTTCCGTCCGTATGCCTTAGGCGATTTGATATTTGTTCTTAACCTGATAGATATTCCAAGATAACGGGGTTTGAATTTATTCCATGCAGGGGGGGGGGAGAATTCCCATTCTTGTTGTGTTTTCCATAGGGTCCTTCAGCGATTTTATACGATATTAATGGTTTGACTTATGGCCTGGTCGAGAATTTGAATCCTGCCATGATCATGCCTTCTAGGAAACCTTCGGCCTATGCAGTCTCTTCCTCTGGATCTCCGGTTGGGTGAAGGTAATTTGGGTTTGTTTCCATAGTCTCCATCTAATAAGGGGTCTATCTATTGAATTAAATTAATGGAGATGAATATTAGTTCTTTATCTGACAATGTTTCTATCAGACTATCTCCTTGTGATGGTACCGTTTGGCAGGGTGGTGCCCATTGTATCGTTTGGTGGGGCGGTGCCCATTGTACCATTTGGCAGGATGGTACCCATTGTACCTTTTGATGGGGTGATTACCATTGTACCAAGCTTCTTGGCATGAAGTTTGAAAGTTTCAACAATGACTTCAGATTTGGTGTCAGTCCATATTCTTTCTTTTGATTTCTTCCCTTATGGATTTTAGAGGACTATATGGCTGAGGAGGATGACTGTGTTGTATCAGGAACTTTTGGGGGCACAGTTGGTTATTTCAATTGCGTCTGGAGGATTCAATGGACTTGGTTGATTTTCTTCCAGGTCATCCATTTGTCAAACCTTTTCTCATTCTTATTGGTGATTTTTTTCCATTCGTCTTCTTCTCTTGGGTCTAAAGTGGAAACATACACTACTTGTGATGGTGGTGGCCACAACTTGAATTTCCTAGAATCCACCATATTTTATAGTAGATCCTTGAAAACAAAGCATTCCTGGATTGTGTGTCCCAGTATCCGGTGATAAGGAAAATAATTTGGATGATCTTTGAGACCCACTTCATTGGCTCATTTTGGCTCCAGTAGCCAGAGAAAGTTGCAATTCACAGTGGCTATGAAATATCTGTGGACTTGGTCATATCAGAACGAGTAGAATTTATTTTTTCATTATTCAAACTGATTTCTTTTAGCACCATGTCTCTCATATTGCTGAGGTGGGTGTGAATGTTGGAGCCTAATTGGGCCACTCAGAACTTGAGATTGATACATTAAAAGGAGTATTCTATTCTTTGGTCAATGGAAAAGAAGTCTCAGAACCCACTTGTGTACTTCACCTGGATGAGCGGTATTCGTAATTCATCCCAAATATTTTTGATACACATGGCGATCATTTTATCTTGGGGAAGCGAATGGTTCCGGGAATAAGTCAGGCCTTTCCATATGGCAATGAAGGCGGAGACTCTTTCATTCTCTCTATTCTTGCAGTTCATGAGGTCACTGACTGTTGTATTAGGCAACATTGAACTGAAATGGAAGAGAAACTGTCGCCAGAGATCCTCCCAGCCTGTGATTGAATTGGTTGGAAGGCTAGTATACCATACGAAAGCTAAGCCCTACAGGGTTCGTACGAAGAACCTGAGTTTTGCTGCTTCTTGATGCTCAAGAGTTCCCATCATGGAGTCGTAGTAAGAGGAATAGTGCATTAAATGTTGTTTAGGGTACCCCGATCCATTTAATATTGGGAATATAGGGTTTCTGAATTTTACCAGTGGCAGAACATTGTTCACCCAATCGAGTTAGGGTTTGCGATCTGGTTGTATCAGATTGGGAAGCCCCTCCATGGATTCTAGTCGAGCCATTAGTTGCTCGAAGGTGTTCAAGATACCTTGATGCATATCTTGCTGGGATTGATCTTGGTCTGGTGCGGCAGTGGTCAAAACTGGGCATGCTAGGGCTGCTGGAATTAGGGGTTGATACCCAGCCAGAGGTATCATTTGTGGGTTTACCTGAATATATTCTGGCTGCCTTCCCAGTAGGGGGGAGTCTTGATGTCCTTCCAGGGATAGGTTTAAGTAGGTTTACGGCCCCGGTGCTAGATTTAATAGGCCTCCAAGCTTGAATTCATTCACTGAGATGAGTTCCTATGGCAAGGGAACCTCTTCTAGGAGCACCTGCTGACATTCTGCAGGGGAAACACATCTGGTGAGGTAGCTCCCTCGATGTATCTCAACATTAATTTACCTGAACTCTTTCATTTCATCCTCCTACTTGGAAAAAATTTCCTTGAGAGTGGGGGATACATTCTCAGGGGGAGGAGGAGGTGGGTCATAGATGAACTTGGATTTATTCTTCTCTTTTTTGGGGTTTCGTGTGGGAGGTAATGAAAAATTAATTGAGGGGGCACCCAAATTTAGGACCACTCTATGGTTCCGGGTATGCACACCATCAGGCTCAGTGCGGGATGAGTTTGGGAGGGAACCATCTTCCCTTGATTCTTCTCCCTCTATGCCATTTCTTGTGAGATCCATGGGGTTTAAGTTTACCACTTTCACTAATACATACCGCATTGGGGGCGGTGTACCCAGTGCTGAATGGTAGGAAGGATTTCTGTATCCTTTATTGGACTTTCTCCTTCCATTCCGCAGTACTCTTCGGGTTTCTTGAAGAATATTGACCTGAAGAGAGCCCTGGTCTGACCTCATAATGCGCCTTTGTCTCAAAGGGTGCAATCCACGAGAAGGGGTGGAATGAGTGACTCTTCTATCCATCGTTCTTCCTAGATAGGAGAATACAGACATCCACTATGCAGGGACTTTAGGTAAAAATTACCTCAGCCCTATGGGTTTGTGGTTATTTCCATTCTTTCGTTGATGTGCTACGTCATGGATTTGTTGGTCTTACAGGGGCACTTTGATTTAAAAATCCCCCCAGTCCTATGGGCTGGGGTTGTTCCCGCATCGCGACGGTATCCACCGCTATTGCCACCTTTTCAATTTCACATACTTCTGTACGGGTGTGAGCTGAGTATGGCATTGTGCCTGCACGAAGTCTATGGTCTTTTGAAGACATGATAATTGATTTTTAGTTGTCTTCCCATAGGTGGGAATCCTGCTGGATGTTCTTGGTTTCCTGACTCATAATCTTTTCGATGGCTTGATCTCTTTGGTCCTGACTCTTTTGAGACTTACTCTAGGCTGATTTTTGTTGAGTATCCCATATTTCCTAAGTAGGAGTTTCATTTGATTTCTTCATTTAGGTGATGACATTGTAGGATGTCATTTCCAATTAGGTTTTCTAGATGAGATGTGGGGTAAAGTGTAGAGCTCCATGTTCTCCCCATCTCCGAATGTGAACTCCAGTCGGGGCGTCACCAATGAGGTGACACAACTTATGCAGTGCATGGAGGAAATCTAGTTCAAGGTTTTTTCTTTCACATTTTTGATTGTGTATGTCGTGCGGATGGGAGGGATTCCAGGTCAATTAGACGGTGAAGCTCCCCTAACGCGTTGATATGATATGCGTACCCTTCATAGGGCAAGAAGTTTTCTTCTAGCTGGCTAAGAGTCGTCCATATATTGAGGCAAATGTCATGCATACATTACCTAGAAAAATATCCTGGTATGTCTATGTGAGAAGTGGACATAGGCCAATACATCAATGGTATATTATCTTTAGCTAGTTGTCTTCTCATAAGCAACATATCCTGCTATTGTTCTTCTGGAGGCTCCTCTACTTGATAGGCCATACTTAGCTGCTACTTAATAATTTAATTCCATGAAACCGGGCTGGTGGGAGCCTTATTTATCTGTGAACGATGTAGGGGTGGATCAGAAGATGAGCATGGACCTGGTCCATCCTCTGGTTGAGAAATAAAATCACTCATTATAAATAGAGTTCCCGATGTATCTGACTCCATATTTCTGAGTGCCTCATCTTAAATGGGCTTTCTTTCATTTGTTCTGGTAAGGGGAGAACCTTCTTTCTAGTATGAATGTTGGTTGCGAGGAGGAACTTTGAAATTGGTGATACAATGGTGATGGCTACTATTTCAGCTTGATGCCCAACCGCGGGAAATGTCTTTATGGCGTATACCATGGGGAGGACCTTTAGGAAGGGCTACAGTGAAGGGAGGACCTTCTTGCTGCTTGATGTCATTGAGGGGAGGACCTTCTCAACAACTGATGTGATGGTGATTACTACTATCACGTCTTGATACCTGGGTGTAGGGATAATTTCTGTAGTGCACATACTGGGGAGGACCTTCAGGATATACTGCAATGAGGGGAGGACCATATCGTTTCTTGACGTTACTATGGGGAGGGCCTTCATAGAAACTGTCATTGTGGGGAGGGCCTTTGTAATGACTTTCATCATGGTGAGGACTACCATCATGGCTTGATGTCCGACTATAGGGAGAAGAATATATACAACGTATATCCCGGGGAGGACCATTAGGGTAGACGACAACAAGAAGATGACCTTCTTGATTTCTAACCTTCAGGTCGAGGGGAGGGATACCCCAATTCACATCAGGAGATAGGCTCACGTGATTGATCATTCTTGTCCCACAGAGTGATCCCCTGTGGGTGCTCTGGGGAGGACCTTCAGAGCTACTGGTAGCGACATTGTAGGGAGGGCCTTCACAACTGCTACTGCCTCTTCCATAATTTGGTAATGGAATGACAAGGTCTATAGCCTTTATTGATATATGTTTGAGGGCATCAAGAACCCCAGCTTCTAGAAGAGTAGAATCATGTATGTGCTCTTCATTTTCCAGTTGCCTTTGGCATGTTTAATTTTTGAGCACTCTCGTGTGGGTAACCGGGGTCATCATCTATTGGTAATAACATTCATATATGGGTCCATATCTTCTTGGGTCCCGTGATGTCATCGGGATATGCTGATGAACATCTTGTATTTTGGAAGGGATATATGCCTACCCTGGGGCAACCATTATGTTGGACCGGCATCCCCCAGTTGGAATGGGTATTTGTTCCCGATCCGGTTGTCTGTGTATCATGGGATATTACCGTCGACCCTCCTGGACTAGAGTAGGGATACATGAATTCTATAGAGTGACTAACTCATTTTGTGAGTGAGTCATTCCGTTCGAGGAAATCGAGTCATGGGACCAATTTCTCACCTTTTCCACCAATGCAATAATGTCTTGGCATGTTTAGATGATATGGTCTGGGATTGACGTTTAATCTTCCATCATTGCTAGGATGTGCTGAGATACATCTTTGGCTGGAATGGGTTTGAAGGCCCATTTTGATATCAAATCAGAAGTTTGTGCCTGCTTTGGTCCTCCATGAGTTGCCAATAGATATTGGCAGTTCACCTATGTTGGGGAAGAGGAATGAGTCTGCCACCGGTTTTATTCTCCGATTGCCACCATATTTGACTGGTGGGAATTATATTCATGAGCGGGGATTTTCACCTACTCTCTTGCCTCTATATTTGTCTCATGGTCTTTGTATGCATCCGCAAGAATTTTAATTTTCTCTTATTTTCTTTCCGCCCTATTTGTTTGGTAGGATTGATATGCATTAGTAGGTATTTATGCCCGTGTATTGATAGTTTCCACCTTATTTGGATGGAGGGCTTGTTGTGCATTGACAGATATCTGCATCTACCTATAGTTTGCCACTCTATCTGCACGGCAGGACCGAAGATCACCATTATGAATATGCACATGCTCATATTGTGTGACCCTATTTCTATGGTGGGATTGAGTGGAGGGGGAAGATTCATATGTCTACCCATTGAATTCCACTGCGTTAGTATGTAAAAGTTTCTCCTTAGGAACCGGGGTGATAGCATGTTCCTGATTATATATTCACCTCCTTTGTTGGGCAGCCTAAGGGCCCCGGGTTTCCTAGACTTTAATAGGTTCCCTTGGTATAAGGTCCTCTTCAGCAGGTGGAGGCCCGTTTGTCCAGTGTTGGCGGCAGCGTTCTCTGGTGGGGGCCTATGAGTAGGACCCCTGTGTAGTTGAGATGAAGTTTTCAGCATTGACTTCATCTTCCTCCCTAAGATAAGAAAGGTACTCATTGTCACATTCTGGGGACAGGCTCCCGAAATGGTTTGAGATGACCACTAAGGTCGCCTTGTGCTAGAGTGTCGGCCGCGGCTGAGGAGGCAGTGAGAAAACCTTTGCAGACTAGAGGGATTGTCTCACAACTTCCCTCGTGGGGAGAGTACCATTTCGGTGGTACTCTCTGATTAGCATGTTGGATACCCAGTGTTGAAGATACTAGGTAGGCGAGGGGGTCCTTCTCTTCATTGGGGCCATGACCACCTACGAGATCGCTGATGTGTGCGTCTATATCGGTCTTCAGGATGTCATTTGGATTGAAGGTTTCTCTACATGAATCTGCAACATACATATATGACATACTGACCATAAAACCTCATCAAAGTAGTATTGTCTCTTTTTTTAAACATATGCATATCTAAAAATTCAGTATGTCCCCCTTCCCCTCTTTTTTTATTGTTGTGAGGTGAAGGGGATCAAGTGGGGTAAAAACACCACCTTGGTTAAGGATTCACATCAGGTTCACCATTTTTTTTTCCGCCTTTGAGGTGGCACATTTCGCACGTACATGGGCGAACAAAATGGTCTGACATGCACTATCCTCTTGTGTCTGTTATCATTGGGATAGAACTACCACCTTAGTTAAGGATTCATATCGGGTTCACCATTTTTGTTCTGCCTCGGAGGTGGGGAATTTTTGGGCGTTGAGGAAATGGTCCGATGAGAATCATCACCTATCTATTTTTCCAGAGACGATTTCTTGTCAAATTCACCATTTATTTAATTTCAACCAATTATGCATCATTATCCTTTAAAGGAAGGTTGGATTAACCCCTCAGGGGCTAGGTAATTAACCCCTTTCATATTGAAAAGGAGATGCAACATCCAGATGGTCCTAGTAGGTGATTATATAGGGTCAAGTACTTGTGAAATCGGTCCTCCCCAGATATTACTTCATCATATGGTCTACAACGAGTTTATTCGTGGATATAGAAACACCCAACGGCCCTAGTATCCATGATTCATGGACCTACTTTCTAAAAGTAGGCACTTGTGGGTAGATGATTCATCCAATGACACTTAAGGACTCCATTGGTTGAGAGGATGGGAAGTCTGGCTCACCAAACCCTTTTGGGTTATGATTATTGCCTATTCCTGGACTCTATAATGTATTTAAGTCATGTTCATATGTTCTTTAATCCTTGGTCCATTCCCGAAGAGTGTGTCCATGGGCTACCCCTGGTTTGCAGGATTGTTATAGGAATACATATACTTAATGCCTCAGAGGTACTGCTGACTTGAGCCATACAATAAGGCGTTATGGATTTTATCATCATCCAGGGAGGATAGAAGGTGATTTGATGTTGGGATCAGACCCATAATATGGGTTTCCTACGTATCCTCGAGATAGGAATTAGAACCCACATAGTTTGGAATTGTGTGAGGCTTATGCATGGATGCTTGCCCATTTGAGGGGATATTATTGGGTGGACCCTTTTGGATGGGAACCCTTTTGTGATCATTCCTTTAATTAGGAATCCTATATATCCTGATTTGATCATGAATCAGAGTTCTTGTAGTTCAGATTGCATGGTGCTTACATGTGGAAGCTTCCCATTTTTGATGACATGATTCAGTGAAACCTTTTGGATGGGCACCCTTTTAAGCTCGAGCCTTTAAGTAGGCGTCCTATGTATCCTAGTTTGATTAGGAATCATATTTCTCATGTTTCAGAATGTGTGGATGTTTTCATCATCACAAATATCTAAGACCATGTGAGTCATTCTCAGTGTGAGAAACAAGAGGATGTGAAAGATTCAACAAATCGCATGCTTCCTCTCATGCTGGTGGGAGAGGGAGAGCCTACAACAGATGAGGTCGAGGAGACGGTGGGTGAGGGCATGGAGTAATGAACCCTTTAATGTGATATTATATTAAAGGTAGAAAAACTCGACCTCAAAATATTGGGGACTTACCTCAGTGGGAGTTCCCCAGAAGCGTTCTGGGAAGGGGAGGAGTGTCTTCCTCGTCAAAAGGGGACGCGAACATAACCCCTTTGACTGATCACCATTCCTCATTGAATGGAAAAGTAGGAGATCACACTTAATACCTAGAATGGGGAGGTTCACATTGGAATCCCAAGGTTGGACTCCCGGTTACCATGGGAATGTAGACCCACAAACATTCCTGAAACCTGAACTGTTGTGGGGAGAGCCTTCAGGAATCTGCTTATCTTGGGTATGTAGACACAAAGGGGCATGCTGATGCACCCAATGTTATGATCATATGAGTTTAGTGGCTTTGGAGGAGGCTTTCTCCTGATGTTGTGGGACTGATTCTTGGAGGGATTATGGAGGACTGGACGGTAATGGAGGGGCAAGATTGGAACTGGAAGAAATAATACCCAAAACACCCCATTCCACATACTGATTTCTTATGTGGGATGGGAGAGGCTCCACATACCATAGTGGTATATGGGTAGAGGGGTTGTCTGTGTACTAATGTGGTACGTGGGCATGGGTATGGACCACCGCGCACCATAGTGGTACATGGTCCTGAATGTGTTTTATCATGCCGCTTTGGGTTCCACTTGTGTATTGGTGCAGTACGCGGTGCCGAGTTAAATCTTCATAGCGATATACTACGTGGAACACCATATTGAAGGAGGGTATGGGGGACTATCGTTCAAAGGAAGTTCATCCGTGAGGAATATTTGGTTCGTGGTTTCACCATTTAGGTTTGAAATTCTTTTATTATTATTAAGTTCCTCCATTTTATGGTTCATAGCCAGCTGTACCTATGGAGAGTGTGGTTCTCAATTCGGGCTTTGTCGATGATTCAAGAATGAATCCAGAATCTTCTCCAAGTTATTTCTTCCAACCTCTGGGTTCCCTTCAAGCTTTTTTCGTCCGTCCCCTCTCAATTCCTTATGTTCTCCTTTTATAAATCATCAGATAAATCTTATCTATGGGCATGCAACACCATTTTTGGATGCCCATGAAGAGATATCTTGACCCACAGAAGACTCGGTCAACTGGGGTTTGAAGAGGATATCGTTTGCGATATTGGTTCATGGAACCCTACCAGTTTGATTCTTTTTCAAACCATTAAGTTTGCGAGATAGTACACAGATGGCCTTCACGTGCACAATTCCTTCAGTGATGCAGTTTGTGGTCCACTGGGTTCGCTGGCCATTATTCCATAGGCCAGCGCCTCACAAAGTGTTCCGCATACCAGTGGTTCGCGATCCTAGTGGTCTGCGAACCCTTCTTGATGATGGTATGTAGGCTACTTAAAATCCTTTGAAAACTTTAATTCCTTCAAGTTTCTTCTAAAATTTGTAACACAATTTGAGTCCATCCTCCTTGCTAGACTTGTAGGAGTACTTGCTTCCTTATACAAAGTGATTGTGGGAGTATTTTCTTCCCTTGGTGGAATTTTCAGGACTCTACACCCACACATATGAGAACATACATTTGGAATACCAAGGGTTACAAAAACCATTCCATCATCAAACCTAAGAATTCACCCAAATTATCAATTCACTTTTCTTTCCAAATTCTCCCAAAATTTTCCAAATTTTGAATCCCTTTCTCTTTTAAAACCCATTTCACCTTTCAATCGAAAACCACTTGAAAAAAATCATTTTCCATTTCAAAAACTGCTTTTATTTTGAAATCTTACTCACATAAACCGAAACCAAAACATAACATAACTCATACCAAACCACCTGAATGAGGAACTAGTGTCTTTTCCTAACCCGATGACATGGTTAGTGGGCAATTCCCCAAGTAATCATCAGTAAGTAAGAGGGCCTTGAACCATGCACTTGGATTTCACATGGGTCACTACTCTCTGTGAGATCACAACATGAAACCAGCTCACCTCCATTTCCATTACTCAATCCAAAACAAAGACAAAATACCCACATCCTGGACTACCCCTAGTAACTCAAAGATCAGAATAAGAAAGGGTTCATGATGTTCTCCCTGTACCTATTTCTCGAGTCTCAATAGTCCTAATCCATAATATACCTAACCCCTAAATAGAAAAAACCTACTATGATACCATTTTTTCACAAACCAAACTAGGACGACATCCAACCCAACATCCGATCTGGTTCAAGACATGGCCCGAAGGGCATTATTGATTCCCACGAGCTGGAAACTAGAGTCGAGTATCAAAGTAATCCCAATGAGAACAATTTTTCCCAAAAAAACTAGGATCAAATAGAGAAACTGAATATGCAACAAAATCCAACAGCAAATGAATTTCAATAAATATAAGAAACTGATATAGATACAACAACTATTGAAAAAAAAAAAACTAAACACAAAACCAAAACTGGACCATGCCAACAAGATCTCCACATGACATCTTGGTTACCACCAACCATAAGACCAACCTGCTCCAAAGGTGATCAACCGAACCAGAAACTTACACCTAAAAAATAGATTAGGTCTACCAATGCCGAGTGGCACAAGTAGGATATGAGCTTAAAAAACTCAGTAGGTAATCACCAAAAAGTACATACATTTCCTTTCCTAAAATAGTCTATAAATACTTGTTTGAAAGGAAATAAGAAATGGTATTTGAATCATTATAAACAACCAAACACAGATTTAACAAGTTTCCTTTTTAAAACAACACACACAACTTTCCTTTTTTTAAAAAGGTATCACTTTCTATAACCCAATTCAAAATTAGAACCCATATACAAATCCGAACTAGATAACTAAAAAGTTATGTGTAGAAATTAAAAGAAACCAAACAAGAAAGAACAACTAGAAAAACCAATATCCAATATGCATAGGAATAAAAAAATAGATAGATAGTAACTCATGAATATTTCCCAAACATCACTAGAGCGATTCATAGACATACTTAGATCAGACTCACCTACCGGCATATGGTGTAGTTCCATAGTCAATAACCAAATTGCAACTCTAAACTAGAAAATATAGTGGTATGTCTCACGTAGCCCAATCAAGTCAAGAGGGGTACCAACCCATATAATTAGTATTGACAAGTAACTATCACTTGGCCCTCTAGATGACACCTAGGAATCCCATGATAATGATAATAATAACATTACTTGAAAAAATGTGGTGTAGAAACCATGACCAACAACGTTCTCATGCACAATCCATTAGATATGATACCATAAAAAGTTCTAATGGACTCAATACCAACAATGTTCCCATGCAGGAGCCACTAGAGAGGATATCACCAAAGTTCTAGTGGTCTCAAAATATATTACAAGTACTAAAACTCACATGGAAAACCATTTATTTTATTATCATTATTAAATACAAAACATGCATCACACTACCCATGTTTTTCAATACATTTTCGAAAATATGCCAACATGCCCACCAAGCTCACACATCACATAAGTTCCAAATCAATTTAATAATACATAAAAAGGTTTCAATAAATCCTTCTCATCACATCACATAAAAACCATCTTTTAAAGACAACACAATGTGCCAATCGATCTTTCGCATCATATGAGTTTTAAATCAAAACTACAAAAATATTTCTAGTGCCAATCAGGAAAAAATTTTCCAAAAACCAATTCCAAATACACATATAAATCCACTTTTTCACTATTTCTAAATTCAACATCAAACACCACTTCACATGCACAATTATAATAGGACCCTTATGTTTCAAATCCAAAACTCTTTCCAAGACAAATGAAAAACATGAAATAACACGAGAAGTGCCAAACATGAAATTATATAATTTTAGGTACCAACCACATTAAAAAATTCCAAACATACCAAGAATCTGAAAAAACATTTTAAACCACTTTTAAATTCATAAGGGGAACCAATACACCATTTAGAAATCAAGGAAACATTTTGATAGATCAGGGATCACTCTTAAGTGACATCGTCATTTAAATTATCATCCATGTGTGCACCCCATGTACCATGGATGTTCCAACATCCAATGAAACACCACAAGTGCCCATGAAATCTTAAAAAAACTATTTTCAAGAAACACCACTTGTATTTAAACCACACAACAAGACACCTAATCACTTCATCACCAATAAACATTTTAAAATCGGAAGAATATTTCCAAAATATCTTACCACAAATCATTATGCCATAATGAGGCTTATAACTACACATCATGCCCAATTTATAATTTTATCCAAGATATAAAAACATAAGAAAGGAAAAATAACACCACAAGATCTCAATTTAACTTTTAGAAAACAAAAGGCATTTCATTAAAAACCTTTCCTACATTCAAATAAATCAATAATCAAAGGAACCCATTGGAAAACCATTTCTCACCCATTTTACATCATAAAAACACAAAAAAAAAATTCATTCCAAGACATTATGAGAAATATTATAATATTTTAAAAAGAATTAAAGGAAATATCAAGTATCAACGAAATGTGTTGGAAAGGAAATAGATTGAAACACCTACCAAAACAATGTGATATTTCCAAGAAACTTTAGTAGTAGGAAGATCTGAGCCCATGAAACAATCCACACACCCTAAAATCAAATAAATTAACCCACACATCAACCCTCACCCTTAGGGTTCATACAACATGGAACCCCACTAAGGAATAACCAAAAAATTACATGAGAAGGGGAGGAAGATGGGGAAATCGACCAAAAGTCATAATAAATTACCTTAGGAACCTTCAAGGGGATTCAAAAATAGAAGAAGAGAAAGGGAGGAGGATCTTGGAGGACCCCCTCATGCACCTAGGTTGAACATGGGGAAGAAATCCCGAATTGGGGTTAAAATATTGGAGGGGAATGACTAGAATTTCAAATTTTTAAAGATTTGGGTAAGCCTCATGGTATGGACACATAGTTTGAAAAATCGTGCATCAACCGTGAACTTTATACTGGATAAGAGGGCTACCCCACATGGGTTGGATGCACAATTTACCAAACCATGCACCAACCATGAAAAAATCTATCGCCTTATCTCAAAACTATACTTCATGGTTGCCGCACGGTTTCTCAAACCATGAAAAAGTCATGCGCCAAGCCCCAAACACTAACCCTTGAGCTGCACGGTCACCTGGGTGTGGGAGAATGATTCTCCCTAACTCTACGCCAACCATGAACCACCTATTTTCAAGCCCAAAATCACCATTTTTGAAGAAGAAATAAAAAATTTAAATCAAGAATCAACCAAAACCTCCACCAAAATATCCAAAGACAAGAAAGGAATAAAATAAAAGAATTTCCAAGGTTAGGGTGTGGGAAGAAGAAATATCTAACCAAATAGCCCCATTTTTCTCTAAAAAAATATTAAATAATTCAAATAAATTGAGTAATCCAAAGGAAACTATAACATGGAATGTTTTCATGGTAGAAAGATAGGAATAAATCTCTTCATTTTATCCTGGTCATGGTGAAAACGTATTCATTATAGTATTTAGATAGGAAAACCATGACATGGTTTTATTTACCATGCTATGGTTTTCCATGATTTTTAAATACATGAGATTTATTTAGTTTGAGTAATAAGAGTTTTTATTTTTAGTTTGATCTTAATTTTCTCTTCTACGAGCTTTCTTTAATGTTTTTAATCTTCAAGTTAGTGTTTTTTTGATTCAATTAATTATTTTACTATAGTTTTTTAATTTAAATTCATATTTTTATTATTCAGTCTTGGTTTATAAGATTATTATTCAATTGATAATTGAGGAATAATAATTCATGAGTGGATAATAAAAATATATTCCCTAAAACCATTATTCTTATGATGAATTTTGGCCATATTGTAAATGATGATATGGGTATATCGTAAGGCATGTTATAAGATACCATTAAACTTATTTCATCCAATCATAAAAAACAATTTGGATATATTATAATGAAATATATCATTTTTATGATTAAATATGAATCCCATGATTGATTATCAATGAAATGATAATCATTTTTACTTGGGTTTTCTTCCATGTTGGATATCATAAACTATGAAATTTTCATTAGATAAAATACATGATCAATGGTGTATTTATATGATGAGTAAATGAATGACCAAAACATTTAATCATACATTATATAATGTATGAGTTCATATAAGGTCAATTGAGGAGTATAATTGAGAGATATATAAGGAGGTAGTCATTATGAGATGGTGGTCAACTAAGCCTTGTACTTGATTCTTATCAATTCTCCATTCCTGAAGCTCTTTACCTCTCCCTCTCTTTTCTATGAGAGGTATTAGAATATCACCAGGGAAGGAGATTCACACCAAAGTGTTTAGTGATTCAATTTATCTCATGGATACACCACAAAGGAGGGATTGTATTAGCTACCTATGAGAGATCATTATTAAATGTATGAATGGAGATATTAATAGTGGTTATCATTGGTTTAAGGTATACACTTTTTCATTTTCTATTTCTACATGGTTTTGGGTTTCATGCATGTTTGATCTTGGGTATTTAAGGTTTCTAGTTTTTTCCATTTCATTGATCATGAGTTAATCGATACATATAAACATGTCAGCAGTATTAGAGATTCATCATGTGTCTTGATTCATAAAATCATGTTGAAAGTGAAGATATTTTGATATCATTTTTATGTAATAATAAAATCTATAAAAAATGATATAGTAATTTCACTGTGGGTTTTTATAAGATATATTCTTTTTTAATCCATTACAGGGTTATTATATATGATATTTTATATCATAAGCTATGATCCAGTGTTAATTCTTCCATTTTTGAAATATTATAGCATTTGATATGGAAATTGTAGGATGAGCTAAAAATGTTTCATGTAACTATAAGAAAAAGTGTTACACAACCTTTATTTTATAATATACAACATAAATAATGATTTTCTAGGTGACGATGGATTAGTGTTACAAGGGCCACGCCATAAAAGGCGGTTTCCTATGTGCACAGGGTTAATATTATGTATGCCTGATGCCATAGGTTATTCTTACACATAGAACAATCCTATGCTACAATTTTCGATGCACTAAGTTAATCTCATACAGACCACCATAGAATATCATAGATTGTGATTATTAATCACCTCTTATGATATTAGTATATCGTTAAATATGATTAATAAGAAATATATGAATTTTTGAGATTTTAATTATGAATTGAATTAGAGAATTAGTAAAATGATTATAAATCATAGAATTTTTTTTGGGACATTTATTTAATTTATAGTGTTTATAAATAAATAAATTATAATTTTTTTATAATTAATTAATTAAATGTTTATAGAACATTTATTAAATAAATATACATAATATTAAATGGTAATATTAAATACATTTTAAATGTTTCCTAAAATTAATTATAAATTGGATATAAAGTGTTTTTATGAAAATTATAAGTGTAATTTATAGTTTTTATAAATTAAAAACTAAGATAAAAATATAAAGGAGTTTATATTTAAGTTATGAATTGTTCATTATTATTTAATACGGAATATTCAAATTAAAAGGCCATATTTGAGAAATTATTTAAACCATTTCAAAATGATTTTTGAATAATTTTATATGATCAAGGTTTAAATAATAAATATCTTATATTTTGGATGTTTACATTGTAACACCCCAAGATTTTTTTACGAGAAATATTTTTCTCAATTTCTTTGATATATTATGTTGTATGCTAAACCGAGATAAGATTTCTCTATACATAACACTGGCTTAGATTTTGGTATACACAACACTGTGCTTGGATTTTTCTAAACACAATTTAAAGTCATTTTGATAAAATTCATTTCATGCAAAACCAAGTTTAAGCGAAAAACTAAATATTATTATGTTACCTTATAACCTGGGAATTATAATTGCCAGTATGAAAATTATTAACTGAATTATGAAAATATTCTTTAAACATGTATATATAATTAATTATTTTCTAAGAAATTAATTATAAATGAAAATAAAACCCTTTTTAAATAAATGGAAATGTTTTTCTGAAAAACTATTTAAATGCATATAAGTGAGTATATAAAATAATAAAATCACTATTGATAGATTTTAATAATGAATTATATAAATAATATATTCAATATAATGTTTAAAATTCTTTTTATATGTTTTCTATATATGATATAAGAACTAATTCAATTTTTCGGATAAAAGAAGTAATTTTCAAAAAAATGCAGTTTTCCACCTTTTGATGAAGCACCCATTTTAAATATATATTTTTTGAAACTTTTATATATTCTATTTTTAAAAATAATCACCTTCTTTGGAATCTCGATATAAAAATTTACTTTGGATGATTTTTTGATAATTTTCCGATAACTTTCATGTTTTGATGAATAGTAATAATATACAAAATTTTAATTGAAAACAACTTTTTTCATCAAAATAATTTATATGTTTAAATTATACTATTGAATGGTTTTAAAATATAAATATAATATATTTTTATCAGTCAATATATTTTATATCATTGGCATTAATTTTACATTGAATTTTGATGTAAAAACATTTCAATCTTTTGCAATGTTTTAACTTTTAAAACCCATTTTTCATTCCAACAACAAGATTAATTTTAAATTAATTAATGCAAATTATATGTTTTTAAGTTTTAAAAATGGATTCCATATTTTTAATCAGTAGTTTCAAATTATTTAAATATCATTATTTTATTTTTAGGTATTATGAATAGTAACTTTAGTAATTTTTATTGATACGGTAAAAATGTAAATCGAGTAATTAAGGGTAAATATAATATTATAAAATTAATTTAACACTTGAAATAATGTGATTGGATGAGTTATTGTCAACCTAAAATATTATTGGGTTGAAATTATACCCTTTGGAAGCCACTTGGATGAGATTATGACATTTAATATATTTTATTAAAAGAAAAGTTAAATATGTCTTACTCAAATTTTAATAACTAAATTATTTTTAATATAAGGTATGTAGAAGATAAATTCGATTATTAATACTAATTTTAAATATAAAATGTTTTTATTTATCATGGCAATTTATTTTAAATTTTTAGGAAATAAATAATTACCTTAAAAGTTTATATATTGATGATGCAGAAATTATTTAATTGATGAAAAATCAATAAACTAATTTTTATTAAAATGATATTAACCATTTAAAGACACAAAAGCTTGACCAAAATATTATTTGTTAAGTATATATCAACCATAATCATCCAAGAGTCTTTTTATTGACCATTTGGAGCCTTATAGAAGAGATTACTACACTTATATTATTTTATTTAAAGTGATGTTAAACTTGTCACGTTCATGTTTTAATAAGTATAACATTTTTAATGATATATTTTCCTGAATATATATTTTACTACAAGTATTATGATAAAATATAGTATATTTATCTTTATCATAGTATTTTTTTAGTTTTTATTCAACAAATAAGTGTATTAAATAATTACACAAAACTGATGTGGAAATTATTTTATTAATGGAAATATCAAATTAACATTATTAAAAATATTAAAATACATATAATTTGGGATAATTAATATATCCAATTAATTTTATAGATTAACTTGAACCAATATTGATATTATAAAATATTTTTGTTTGAGGATAACATCTTATCTTGATATTTTTAAAAATCCAAGAATTAAATATTGTCAAAATTGACACTATTGTTGTTTTTTCAAAATAATGTTTTATTAAATTATTTAAAATACATAAAACATTTTTAAAAATATATAATAAATATTATATATTCTAAATTATTGTAAATTATTTATTTATGATTTAATTGACATCAAATAAGTAAATATTTCACCTTTTTAATATTGAAATATTTGTTACCCTAGTTAAAATAAAATAGAATAACTAATTGATAGATTAAAATGACAAGGTTTAAATGGATAGAAAAACTTATCTCAAATTTATTTTTTTATGATATTACAACCTTATCTTACCTTATCTTTAAATTTATGATATTTTTGAGGTTTTTGGATGTGGTTTTAGTTTATTATAAATTAATACTTTTGGAGATTCCAAAAGTGCCCCTCACCTCAATTATAAAAGGGAACCTACTCCCTCACATCTTAACTTCACATTGAGCCTTCAATATCAGCCATACCCTACCATTTTCTCTTCTCAACTTCCCTAGTTACATTCTGGATGTTTTGGTCTTCTCAAAATACCAACTCTAGTTTCTTTAAGAGGAGATCTAGAGGGTGCTTGTCGAAGAAGAGGTAATCTTCTCTACCGATTATTTCTAACTTATTTCTTATTCTACTTCCTATTAATGAGTTTTTTACATAATAAAATAATAAATATAGTTTCAATTATATTCTGAGATGTTATTATGGTTATGAAAAAACCATATTCCACATTATATCCATCCTATAAAAAATGAAATCACTACACGTGGGTATGAACGACTTACCGTCTCCACGTCATGGCATAATTTATTTTTCACCGCCATCATACTTGGATGGATATAATGATTGAAATAATATATATATAAATATATATTATTATTATAACATGATATGTATTATAGAAAAAAATATATATTATCCACTTCTATACAATTTCATAATTATGAGAATGATATCGGCGCTCGTGCATACGTACAACCTACCATCTCCACGATGTGATGTGATTCATTCTATATGATCTTAATTAAATAATTACTAAATAAATGAATTAAATGAATAAATATGATATATATTATAATAATATCATTCTATAAATTCTATAACTATAACCTAAGGAGAGAAACTTATCCAACAAAACATGCATAAGAAAATAAAGAAGTTAATACCCGATGGATGAGTAATAATGGTACAAACAAATGGATGATAATATGATCATATATGATGAATATAATTCAAGAATAAGTTAATTACATAATTTAAATCATTATAAAGGATGTTCAGATACATAAAAGGGATAACATACCTAAGGTATGGGATAATTTCTTAATATCATTATTATCCGAGATTGTTTATACGTAAGTATTTACTGGGATATATTTATCACCCATGTCTATGTTTCCTAATTATTTATTCCAAAATATTATTTATATTCATATAAAATTGCTTATATTTAATTTTACCCATTGTTGAATTTTTATCAAACGGTATGAAAGGGATATTTTTTCATTTTCGATACAAGGTAATTTTTGTCTTTTCCAGCAAAAGTATGAGGAGAATGTTTTTTAACTTATATAACATGAAAATATTTTTACATTTTCATAATGAATTATTTAAATGATTCTTACTTTATAATATTTCAATTTTATTTTCAAATAAATTCTTTTCTTTTAAAATTTAGTGGAATTTTGAGAAAATAAAACATTTTTGAAGAAGAAAGGATTCTTTACTCAAGAATTAATTTCAAATTTTATATCAAAATTATTTTTCCATGTAAGCTGGAATTATTTAATAGGGTTATATTTCATATATAATATCCTTATTTTTCCTATGGTTTTATTGTGTTTATATTATAATGCTATTAATGAAATCCATTTGTTTTACATGGATTATGTTATGGTGTAATGATGTTTAAAGAAACCAATATTATTCCTTGGGTTATGATAAACGAATTATGTTATTATAGAACACATAAGAATTATTTCATTATGATATTAGTGGAACCTGTATCTACCTTCCAATTCAATGGGTAAATATTTATATATCATGATATAGACATAAATGGGATGACATGTAAATCTAGTTCAGTAATACAGGACTGAAACAAAAAGTAAATCTAGTTTAGTAATACAGGGTTAGAACGATAAGTAAACCCTGTTTAGTAATGTATTTTTCCACTATGATGGTATTGGAAACGATCCTTGGATAATATGGAAGTGATTTTATTTGATTATTTTTTTCCACAATTCCATGTTTTATACCAATGCTATTTTCTCATGATTCCTATTCTTTTATGATTTATGCCTTATAAACTAAAAAGATTTATTTCATGACTCAAGATTTTGATATATTTTTAACATGGTATGATTTTTAAAAGTTATTTTCATATTTTTACATTCTTATGTTTACGTTTTGTTTTATATTCTCCATTTTTACCATTACTGAGCATTTGAGCTCACCAATTTTTCTGTTTATTTTCCCTAGGATATAAAGAAGGGTATTAAGTAAGATGTGTAAAAAAGGTGTTCTATATATGAAGGAAAACATAGGATATGATATCAATGTTTTATTAACTAATTGTTTATGTTTTCCAGTTTACAAAGAAACTAAAATAATATAGTATTTGGGCATCTATTTGTGTCATTTATTAAGTATTCAACAAAATTAATGTAATGTCCATGTACGTCCATCTTAGGGTCTTTATAGTTTTCATCAGAGTGAAGGTTTAATTAAAATTTGGAAACTATGATGAAAAAAGTTTAGTGATATCCCTAGAGATATTTATATGGATATGTCTAGGGATGTCAATAAGGATAATTCTAACTATAGTTTACAATATTATATTTTTTAAAAAAAATATAGAATAACCTAGGATTAAACCTAAGGTGTCATATATTGAAATAATATAAGTGATTTCACTTGGTTATGTGATTTTCATCTATGATAATTGTTTCTCACATTCTGCTTTTCGGTATTTTTCAACAACCAAAACTAGATATAACATCATTATCATCGAATGTTTCAGATGTGTAAAGTATGGGAATTATGAAAATATATTTAATAAGTGGAAATATTATGAAGATAATAATGAATGTGGTATGAGGTTTGGTTAAAATAATGAGGATAAATAGATTTTAAACGACATGTGAAAGGTTTGTGATGTTCTTCTAGTGTTGTTTTTCTTAAACATAAGAATCATGATTAGATTCAGGTTGAGGAACCTTAATACATGTTTCAAATTTCATATTATTAGAATGAATAAAATAATGAATCTTGAGTAATGGTTTAAGAATAATGTGGCATGATTGAGTTGTATATGTTTTGTAATTCAAAGATTATTTTATATAAATCATAAAATATATAATAATTTTCAGTATAAGTTTTTCATTAAGGATTGGAAAGGATACGTTGAATAGTTCTAAGGACCTAGAAAAGTGACATAAGGGTAAGGTGATATACCTTGAGAACACATGATTAAGGGAAATATAACCCTTAATATGTCTCCTATGTTAAGATAATGTTATTCGGATAAGGATATGTTAGATATGAATAAGTAAATTGGATGATGCAAGTTTCTTGGGAACTAATTATGGATTTTTTGACAAGAGGGTTGTGCTATCATGGATGAAGTATAAAATTTTTTGGTACTTAAGGAATAATCCAATAAGTTTTGGAATAAGGAAACATGCATGTTTTCAATAAGGATATAAGGTAATTCAAGTTATTACCATGACTCAAGAGAATACATTATGAAGGTGTTCACATGTTTGGAATGTGACCAATAAGAGATACCTTATGATATATGGGAGATAAATATTAATCCAAGTAAGTGTACCTATTTCTAAAATTTTTGGATTTTCAGATTTTATAAGGATTATAAGGTTACAAATTTATCTATAGTATAAGTTAAACTCTAGATGAAGTTTGTTATATTAAATTATTATCTCACTATAGGTGGACTTATCATATTCGGTAACTTGTGCTAACTTTTTTTTATGGTAAAGATAGATGGAATGAAATATCATTCTGTTTATGGATATCAGGATCTACTAACACTTTAGGAATGAAAAATTCAACATGATTTCTTAGAATAAGAGATAAAGTGTAAATTGATCAATTAACAAGGAAAGGATGAGATTATATTTAATCAAGTAAGTATTTTTTATCATTCTTCAACTTTTGGGAAATGATATTAAAAAAATATTACCCTAGTACCTTCATTTCCAATGAATCAAATGGCCCCTTAAATCATCGAAAATTTGTGGATTTTGATTTTTATGTTTCTCCTAAACTTGTTCTCTATCACTATACATCATAATTTTATGGTTATATTTGTCTTCTATATCCATGTTTTCACTTTCCACCAACGTTCTCCTATATGGAAACCCTGTTATTAGTGACTTTGGGTAACCATTATGTTTCTCACATTCCTTTTTAAAAGGAAGTTTTTGTCTTAATTTTTCCAATGTGAGTTTCTAGGAAAGAAAATTTCAAGTATTAAACCTTTTATAACCACAATGAATTTCGAGGGCTAAATTTATTTTAAGGGGGTAGAATTTAACACCCCCAGATTTTTTTATAAGATATGTTTTTCTTAATTTTTTTGATATCTTGTTTTATAAACTATGAAAAGATAATATTTCTCTATACAAAACACCTACTTAGCTTGTGGTATATGAAACACTATTCTTGGCTTGTGTTACACACAATTTCAGGTCCTTTTGATAGAGTTCATTTCACACAAAACCAAGTTTAAGAGAAAAACTAAATAATATTATGTTACCATATAACCTAGGAATTATATTTGAGAGTATGAAAATTATTAACTTAATTATAAAAATAATATTTAAAAATTTATATATAATTAATTATTTTCTGAGAAATTAATTATAAATGAAAATAAAACCCTTTTTAAATAAAATGAAATATTTTTCTGAATTTTTTTAAATGAATATAAGTGAGTTTATAAAATAATAAAATCAATATTTATGAATTTTATTAATGAATTATATCTTTAATATGATCAATATAATGTTTAAAATTCAACTTATATATTTTATAGATATAATATAAGAAAAAATTCAATTTTTCGGATAAAAGAAGTAATTTTAAAAAAATGCAGTTTTGCCACCTTTTGATGGTGTACCCATTTTAAATATCGTTTTTGAAACTTTTATATATTATATTTAACAACATAAACATTCTCTTTGGAATTAGAATATAAAAATTTACTTTGGATAAAATTTTGATATTTTTCTGATAACTTTCAAGTTTTGACGAATAGTAAAAATACACTGGATTTTAATTAAAAATAACTTTTTTCATCAAAATAATTTATATTGTTAAATTATATTATTTAATGTTTTTAAATTATAAATATAATATTTTTTATTATTAAATATAATTTATGACATTGAAATTCATTTTACATTGAATTTTGAGGTAAAAGAATTTCAATATTTTGTAATGTCTTAACTTTTAAAACCCATTTTTCATTCCGAAAATGGAATTAATTTTAAATTAATTAGTACCATTTTTGTGTTTTTAATTTTTAAAAATGTATTTAATATTTTTTATTATTAGTTCCAAATTTTTTAGATATCATTCTTTTATTTTTAGGCATTATGAATAGTAACTTTAGTAATTTTTAGTAATATGGTAAAAAGGTAAATTGGGTAATTATGGGTAACAATAATATTATAAAATTTCCTTAAAACTTTTTCTATTTTGATTGGATGAGTTATTTTCTATCTAAACCATCCTTCGGTCGAAATAATACCCTTTAAAAGCCTCTTGGATGAGATTAGGACATTTAATATATTTTATTTAAAGAAAAGTTAAATATTTCTTACTCAAATTTTAATAACTAAAACATTTTTAATATATGGTTATATAGAAGATAAATTATATTATGAATAATAATTTGAAAGATAAAATGTTTTTATTTATCATGGTAATTTATTATTAATTTTTATAAAATAAATAATTAACTTAAAGTTTTATATATTGATGATGAAGAAATTATTTAATTAATGAAAAATCAATAAACTATTTTTTATTAAAATTATAATAACCATTAAAAGAAAAAACACTTTACCAATTATTATTGGTCGAGTATATCTTGACCATAATCATCCAAGGGTCGATTTACTGACCATTTTGATCCTTACAGAAGAGATCACGACACTTATATTATTTTATTTAAAGTGATGTTAAAATTGTCACATTCATATTTTAATAAGTAAAACATTTTTAATGATGGATTTTACAGAATATATATTCGACTAAAATCATTATTCTGAAATATAGTAAATTTATCTTCATCATATTTTTTTTAAATTTTATTAAAAAATAAGTGTATTAAATAATCACACAATGTTGATGTTGAAATTATTTTGTTAATGGAAATATCAAATTAATGTTATTAAAAATACTAAAATAAATATAATTTGGGATAATTAATATATCCAATGAATTTAATAGATTAAATTGAACCCATATAGATATAATAAAATATATTTTTTAGGATAACATCTTATATAGATATTTTTAAAAATCAAAGAATTGAATATTGTCAAAATTGACACTATTGTTGTTTTGTCAAAATAATGTTTTATTAAATTATTTAAAAATCATAAAACATTTTTAAAAATATATAATTAATATGATATGATATAAAATGTTCTAAATTATTTATTTATAATTTAACTGACATCATATAAGTAAACATTATACCCTTTTAATATTGAAGTATTTGTTACCCTAGTTAAAATGAAATAGAATAACTACGCGATAAATTAAAATGATAAGGTTTAAATGAACATAAAAACTTGTCTAACATTTATTTGTTGATGATATTAGAACCTTATCTCATATTTTTTTCAAAATTATTACATTTTGTAGCTTTTTTATGTGGTTTTAGTTTATTATAAATTAATACTTTTGGAGATTCCAAAAGTGCCCCTCACCTCAATTATAAAAGAGAACATCCTCCCTAACCTCTCAACCTCACTTTGACCCTTCAAGATCAACCATACCCTAAAAATTTCCCTTATCAACTTTCCTAGTTACATTATATAGGTTATTTTCTTCTCAAAATACCAACTTTAGTTTCTTTAAGAGGAGATCTAGAGGGAGCTCGTCAAAGAAGAGGTAATCTTCTCTACCAATTCTTTCTAACTTATTTATTCATATAATTTTTATTAATGAGTTGTTTCAATACTAAAGTAATAAATATAGAGTCAATTATATTTTGAGATGTTATTATGGTTAAGTAACAACCATATTACTCCTTCTATCCATCCTATGAAAAATGATATCACCATGCGTGCGTTCGTACGACTTACCATCTCCACATCGTGGTGTAATCTGTTTTTCACCACTATCTTACTTGGATGGATATGATGATGGTAATAATATCTATATATTATTATTATAATATTATATGTATCTTTGAACAAAATATATACCATCCACTTCCACACCATTTCAAAATTATGGGAATGATATCATCGCTCATGCGTACGTACGACCTACCATATCCACGATGCGATATGATTCATTCTATATTATATTAATTAAATCATGATCATATAAATGAATTTAATGAATAAATATGATATATATTATACTAATATCATTCTTTATATGATATAAATATAACCTAAGGAGAGTAACTTATTGGACAAAACATGCGTATGAAAATAAATAAGTTAATGCCAGATGGACGAGTAATAATGTTACTAACAAATGGATGGTGATATGATCATATATGATAAATATTATTCTGGAATAAGTCAATTAAACCATTTAAATAATTATATTGGAGTTTCAGATACATACTAAGGATATCAAACCTAAGGTAGGGGATAATTTTGCAATCTCATTATCATCCGAGATTATTTATATGTAGGTTTTTACTGGGGTATATTTATCATCCATATCCATGTTTCATAATTATGAATTAAAAAATATTATTTATATTATTATACAATTTTTTAGAGTCAATTTTACACATTAGTGAATTTTTATTAAATGATATGAAAATAATCTTTTATCATTTTTGATATGAGGCACTTTTTGACTTTTCTGGAAAAAGTATGAGTAAAATGTTTTTTAAATTTATACAACATGAATGGATTTTTACATTTTCATAAATCCTTATTTAAATGAATCTTACTTTACTCAATTTCAAGTTTATTTTCAAATAAATTATTTTATTTTAAAATTTCATTGCATTTTGAGAAAAGAAAACTTTTTTGAAGAAGAAAGTATATTATCCTCAAGAATTAATTTCAAATGTTATATCAAAATTATATTCCATCTAAGATGGAATTATTTAATAGGGTTATGTTTCAAATAAAATATAATTGTTGTTCCTATGGTTTGATTGTTTTATAGTGTAATTATATTTATGAAATCCATTTGTTTTACATGGATTATGTTATGGTGGAATGATATTTAAAGAAACCCATTTTATTCCTTAGATTATGATAAATGAATTATGTTATTGTTGCACACATTAGAATGATTTAATTATTAGATGAGTGGGACCTATATATACCTCCAATTAATTGGGTAAATATTTATATCTCATGAGATAGACATGACTGGAATGAAAAGTAAATCCGTTTCAGTAATACAGGGCTGAAATGACAAGTAAATCTGATTCAGTAATACAGGGATGAAATGGAAAGTAAAACCAATTTAGTAATGGACTTTATCTACTATGATGGTCTTGTAAATGAGCCTTGGCTAATATGGAAATGATTTTCTATGCTTATGTGTTTTCCAAAATTCCATGTTTTATTCCAATTCTATTTTCTCATGACTCTTGTTCCTTTATGATTTATGCCTTATGAACTACCAATATTTATTTTTTGACTCAATATTTTGATATCCATTATAAATGGTATGATTTTCAAAATATATGTTCATATTTTTACATTATTATGTTTATGTTTTGTTTGATATTTTCTATGTTTACCCTTACTGATCATTTTAGCTCACCCTTTTTATGTTTGTTTTCCCCAGGATATGAAGAAGGGTATTAAGTAAGATGTGTCAAAAATGGGTTCTAGTTATGAAGGAAAATATAGGAGACAATGTAGATGTTTTATGAACCAGTTGTTTATGTTTCCCAGTTTCCAAAGACACTAAACTAATATAGTCTTTGGGTGTCTGTTTGTGTCATGTATTAAGTATTCCTCAAAAGTAATGTAATATCCATGTACGTAAAGCTTAGGGTCTTTACACATATAATATATATGAATAGTTCATATATATAAAGTTTATATTTCAGTTATCATATATTTAAGTAAAATTATATATAATATATTATATGAATATTTCATATTATATATAAATATAAAGTATTTATATTTATTTAATTATGGAATGTATGTAATTCATAGCTAAATCATAGTGTTTATAATTAGCTTTATTTATGAATTGTTCATAAATAATGTATCTCAAGTTTAAATATATGAATTATTTATTTATTTAGTTTATTCCAAACTTTATTCATGGATATAATTTTTATATTATTAATTTACATATTCTTTGGTTTAAAAAATGAAACTACTATAAATTTTAATACCTACATTTAAGGAGTTACATGCAAGGTATGATAATTTATTTAGTTTTCTTCTACCATGAAATTGGATTGTATTAGGTTATGATCTTGGATATAATTTTTTATTATACATTATGAATTTTATTTACTATAATTATGATGGAATTGAGGTCTCTCTTGAGTAAATTATCTCAGGGTAAAGGGAATTTGGGTTGGACAGCTCACTATCCTGGATGATTATGCCTTGTTTTGAAAACTAGGGCTTCACTATCTATCATTCTAGGATTACTCTTATTGGTATTATTGATTTTATATCATTAAAAACCTTTAAATAGAATGGTTTAATATACATTATTCATTATATTATGACAATCCAAAATTCTATTTTTCTAATCATGTTTATATGGTTGATTTCTCCCTTGAGTTTAGGGTGTCCCAAGCTGAAATTTTGATGTTTTTGAACTCTTTCCAGGGATACAATGATTACATGCATGGGTTGGGAAAACCATATATTAGTAACCGTGTGACCTGGGAAGTTTTGGGTAGTGGTGATCATGCGATCACCTCATAGTCTTGTAAACCCTATAAGTAAATCATGTGGCGATCTTGGTTTTGGGTATTTTTTCATTTCATGTTTTTTTATCTAGATATTCTCTTAAAATATTCCCCATTTTATTTCCTACAACCTAGGAAACTCTTAATGGAATCTAATTCTCTTCAAATCCCCTCAATGGTATATTTAGAAATATTTCATGGTGGGTTCTTCCTCAAATTGAAAGGCAAGGGCTTCTCCTACCTTATCTTCTTGTTTTATTATAATTCCTCCAATTTTCTCTAACCATAGTGGAAATGGTTGGACAATTTTGATTTCTATGGTTTTTTTATTTAGGGGTTTTGGTTTCTAAGGGTTTTCAACCATCTTAAGATACCTTATTTAATGATTTTTGTTGAAGGAAACATGCTTTCATCTCCTGAGGTAGACAATTCTGTTTCACTACCTTTTATTAAAGAGTTACATGGATTCTTGATGCTCCAAAGTGTTTGTGAACTAAACTAATGATGTATATGATATATATTTTGGGTATTTCAAAGGTTTTCTATGATTGGGTTGGGGTTTTACTTTGCAAAAGTTGGTAAATTTCTTAGTCCAATGGATTTTTTTCTTAAATGGTATTTTATAAATTCAAAGTGTTTGATAAAATTCTACTGGTGCGTTTCTTCAAGAAAAATGATTTTCCATGTTGTTTTGGGCCAAGTTTGATTTCTAAAGTAGGGTGTTCCTTTGTTTTAAAAGGGTTTTTATTATTTTAAATGGTGTTACCTTGGTTTAAAAGGGGTTTAGTTTTTAATGGGGTTTTCCATATTTTAAAAATAGGATGAGTTGATTGATTTGATATTTTAGTGATTTCCTTAGAAGTGATTGAGAATTGTGAATTAGTGTTAGTTGTAATTTTCTTTGTATTATTTCTTAGTTTTCAAAAGGTTTTTAATAGTGATTTACAAAGGTTGGATAATTGGTTTTACATCAAAGTCTTGTTTGGAGTCTTGTGAAAATGATAGATTTTATTGATTGATGTTTACACCCTAGTTGAGCCCCAATTTACACACTGTTTATACTTGTATACATGTATTATAATTAAATTAATTGTGATTCATGTTATACAATTTGGGTTGGGGGATCATCATTAAAGGGTATGTGTCAGAGGTGTGAAGTATTTGATTGTTATTTTATACTATCTTTGGGATTTTTTAATGTCTTGGATTGAAATTGGATGGATAGTAGACCCCCTTAGTTATATATGACACAAGAAAATATAGGCTAGTTAGTGGGGAGTCAAGGGATGTTAAAGATAATAGTTGATAGTTACACACTGGCTAGTATCCCATAGTCTAATGTTATGATTTGGCCAGGGGTGTGTTACAAATTAGGCTAGTTGAGGGTGATTTGGGTGATGATTTGTGAAACCGTTAACTAGTCGGCAGTTGGTTCCACCTATACACATCTAATACCTGTCCCATTAGTCCCTAAGATGTTGCCTCATGATATATATCTTATGTTATGCCTCTTTTTGTTTATTGGAATTTAATTTTCTTATCTCTTGATTTGAGTCTAAATTGATTTATTAGTTATGTATGGTTGATTATTATTATTATTTTTCTTGCCTTACGACATTATGGTTATTATTTAATGACTATCCATGGTTTAATATTCTATTATATTTTACACTTTATTATTCTCATGTTTAGGAGTGTGTGTGTGTGTGTGTGTCAAAGTTTGAAAAAGGAAAAGTGGTGGTTGATTTAAATCAGAGCCTTGCGAAATTTTTATTTTGAATTTTTTAAACCTATGAGAGTGGTTTTTTTTTCAAAAATGGATGCGTTAAATGGAAAGGGAAGGTTTAAAATTTTTACCTTAATATGATTATTTTTAAAGGTAAATGGTTTCTTTTGAAATAAAATTTCCATGGTAAAGTATATTTGTTACATGTTTTATAAACTGTGTATTTTAATAAAAATATAAGGTTTTATTTGTTTATTTATGTTTTGTGTAAAGAAAATTAAAACTTATTTTTCTATTACTCTAAAACTAGTAGATTATTTTTTATAAAATAAATGTAATGGACTCATGGTGGTATCATACTAGCCTTTGGATCACACCCTATATACTCAAATTGGTGGGTATGAAGTCTTTATATTTTATGTAGGTTTGTAGTTTATAACATGTAGGTTGGTTTTATACTTATCTACATTGTTAGTGGGAATGTTTTAGTGATAGTGGTTACTTGAGTGTCACATGTTGATAGTGGGGTTTGTCTTCCGATTTGGTTCAGCTAGTTAGGTCACATGGTGTATCAGCCCCTCCGACCTCTTGATTTATTTTAGCTTTGTTTTCTTTTTTTGTATTTGTAAAATCATTATATTAAAATGGTTTCACTTATGTGAAAAAATATTTAGGGAAAAATATTTTTATATCATTTAATTTTATGTTTTTTTTTGATGATATTGTTTATAACTGCTTTTTTTACTTTTTATGGTTGTCCATTGCATGGAGAACTCATATCACATTACCGATTGGAACCCACTAATGATACTAGTTTTTATTAAGGGTAAAATCATTCATGTATATTCTCTGGTGATAATCTGGCACTAGTTTCTAACCCGATCTGATTGGGAACATTCCTCAGGCCATGTAATGGGTTGAATCGGGTGACATTTTGAGTTGAGTTGGGCTAGTTCACTAAAAAATTGTATTAGAGTCCTATTTTTATTTGGGGGTTGATCGTAGACAAGATATAAGACCATAAAATATCAAGTGGTGAGTGTAGATGAGTTCTTGAGAAACTTATCCTCGTGCTTGACCATAAGTTTCCATGGGTGGTTAAGAGTTTTATTTTTAATTTAGGTTTTATTGTTGTTTATTTTTGAGGTATCTTGATGTCGTTCACAACTACTATGGGTTATAGGAGGACTCTGAGAGACATCTTGGGAAATTATTAGTTCTAGAGTGAAACTGGAGGCAATCTAGGTGTGAATGGTTAACGATAATGGTATGTCGAACCATGCGAATTCTATGTGGACCATTCTAGTTAACTTTCTGCATCACTCACATGGTTGACACAAGGTCTAAAAAACCATACGGCTAAACCATGCACAGTGGAGAAAGTTTGGATTTTTTGTTATTTTTTCACTCCTTTGATTCTTTTATCCTCTCTTATGATTGATGAGGTTTGTTTATGAGTAATTGGGTGATTTTTTATGGATTTTTAAAGTTATTAAACTTAATTTTAAGAAATTTATTATACTAGGGTGATTAATTTTGTATAAAAACAATGTTTGAGTGTTTTGAGTTATATTTTTCATTTTTTAAAACTTTATCACAAATTATGTAATCACATGGTATGATTTTGGGTTGTATTGGTTTTCAAGAAAAGAATTTCATGGGTTTTAAGTATGGTGAAATTCTTGAAATGGTTGTGGGGATGCCTTAATTTCACAATAATGAATTTATTTATATAAAATTAAATGTTTTTGTGTTTTTGGTTTAATGAGGAAATTATTTTTTAAAAATAAGGTTCCTTATATTTTTGTGGATAAATGATTTATGTTTTTTGAAAGGGATCTTGGAAATGTATTTTTATAAAACATTGTGGTATTTTGAGAAGGAAATAAATACTTGTTAGGAATTTATGAAATGAGATTTATAAAGGGTTATTTGTGATCTTGATTTGATTTATTTGTGATTTGTTATCCCTTATTTTGGAACTTGGGGTGGTTTGATTGAATGTTATATTTTGATGAGGTTTTAGATTATTAATCTTGGAAAGGAATCATTAAGTACATAAGGGAATATTTCAGGAAATCATTATAGAAATAGAGACATGATATTAAATATTTCTAACTTTACCCAGAATCTTGATGGAGTTGTGGGGCTATGTTCTTCTTGGTTTATAGATCATGCATTAATGTTTTCAAATCAGAATCTGCTGGTGTTTTTTGGTGATCAAAGATCCCATGAGGTGAAAAAGTGTATAGTTAAGGTTAAATAGATCTTTGAGTCAAAAGGAACACTAGGAACCTCTAGGGTGAGGTGAACCACTCTTTTGTTTAAAGGGATGTTCTTAGATTGGTAGAATCACACTATCCACACTCAACTATTTGAGACATTGTATTAGAGATATTTCAAGGCCAATTTCATCCAGCAGTTTTATCCTAAGGAGGTGAGAATTTCCAAGGTGATGTAATTATTGGGTGTTAATCAAGGTAATTAGTTGGTGAAAGACTATATTGAATGTTTCATTGGACTTGTCCATTTTTCTATAAAGTTTATTTTTGATGGTTTGAGGAAATTTTTCTTATTTTTCTAGAGGCCTACATCCAGATTTTAGTTCGGTGGTGTTTTGGTTTTTCCTGACCACCTATATGGTAGTGGTCTATAATTCCATGTTCATGAAAGTTTTTTTGGTAAGAAAACTAGTGGAAGGTGATGCTTTTACCCTTACTAGTGTCAATAAAGGTAATCCAAATGGAGAGAGGAGGAATCAAGTAGTGTGATTCCAGTATGGAATGTTTCGGAACATTAAACCCTCTTTTCAAATATATCAAAAGAACTATCATAAGAATTTCTATATTAGTCACATTTATAGTTTTTTAAGCTAAAAAAATGTTAGAAGAAGAAGTATCAGACCTATATTTGATCTGAGTAGTGGGTTGAATCATTTCTTCCACTAGAGTGCTTGATTTTTTTTTTGATTTTGGGAGTGTCATATTTTGTAGTATTTACTTTTTTAGACTTTATTACATCTATTTTTTACACCCCATTTCATTTATTGTAATGAATGAAATATATTTTTTATTTTAATCATTCCTTTTTAGTTTTTCATGCATCATTACTTTTTATGCCTTTGTTTTTTATGCATGGTGTAGATCATGGGTTGAGGTTTGTTTGATAGATTTCATGGGAATAACTAAGGTATGAGATGGGTTAATGGGCACTGTATTTTAGTTTTTGATTATATTGAGAGAGATATAAGCTTTTTATTTTCTTTTAGGCTCACCAAGAGTGGGTGGTCTATGAGACTAGTCTCAAGTTACCCTTCATATAGTCTCATGAACTTAAGTCAGAACCATATTTAAGAATGTATGTTTTAGGGGTTTTATCCGATTTTGTGGATTTTTATCTCAGTTTTTTGGTTTAGTGTCCTTTTTGGGAGTTTCTTAATAATTCAATCTCTATTGATATTTAGGCCTTGTGGATTGCTTTTGAAGAAATCATATCTATTTTGGTTATGATCATCCATTTAGGCATTATTATCTATTATTTCACCATTTTAGATAAATTCTAAATGGTATGGAGACCTTTAGAAGGTCTCTATGTGTTTCCCTTGTGCATGGACTTATCTTTCGAGCAACTTTTGTATGGGATGTGTCATTGATTCTATCCCTTATAACCTCAAATGTTCTAGAGGTGTTGGTTTTTTATACTTTAGTCTGGATAAGGACTCAAAAACCACTTATGATTTTTGGTATGTTTATTTGTTGGAGTTCCCAAATATAAACCAAATAAGAGGATTATCCATCATAATGTCTCATTTTGTGAGGAATCCTCTTTTACATTTCATAGTGCATTGGTATTTGGTAAATATTAAATCATTTTGATTAGTTTTTCCTTTATAGTGGGATACTTATGTCCTATTCTCTTAGATTTAGGTTTGGTAAGTGGGAATCTTAGTTGGGTCCTCTTTTGTAGAGAGTTAATTTTGTCATTTTTTCTTTGACCTAATTTTTTTAATGAATTTATTGGTACAGAAAGAGGCATGTCATGGAGAATTGTGACACCCCAAAATGATATTTAATTTCTCATATTTATATGGTTTATTTTCTCTCTTGAGTTAGGGGTATCCCAAGTAATTTTTTTAACATTTATAAATATTTTATAGGGATTCATGGTTTGTATTCATGGTTTGTGAAACCATATAGTAGTAAATCTATAACCTAATAAGTTTTGGGTATTGGAGATCACATGGTTTTCTAAACATGTGAGTAAACCAAATGACCTTCTTAGTTTTAGGTGTTTTTGTAATTTTAAGTTCTTTTTATTTAGGTATATCCCGAAAGCTTCCCCATTTTGTTTTCTAAGACTTAGGTGCCTCCCCAGGGCCTATCTTAATCTCCCAGGCCCCTCTATGATGGATTTAGAGTAATTTCTTAGTGTGTTTTCCCCGGGTTGAAAGGTAAGGTATTATAATCCATTCTCTTCTTATTTGCTTCTAATTTATCTCATATTATCTAACCCAAGTGGAAATGGTTAGAAAATTACGATGTCTATGATTTTTATATTTGGTGGTTTTGTTTTCTAAGAGTTTTAATCCATATTAAGAGACCTAATCTAGTGGTTTCCATTCAAGGTGACATGGTTTCATCTCTTAGGTAGGTGTTTCAATTCCATTGCCTTTTATTAACGAGTTCCTTGGATGATTGATTCTTTATAAGTGTTTTTGATCAAATGTAATGATGTATATGATGTATTTTTTGGTTTTTGTCAAAGTTTTTCCCTGATTTGGTGGGTTTTTTCCTTTGGAAAAGTTGGTGAATTACATAGTTTAATGGTTATTTGTTTAAAATTATATTTTATGCATCCCAAGTTCTTGATAAAATTATACCAGTAGTTTTCTTTAATAAAATTGTTTGTACAAGATGTTTTAATCCAATTTTGATTTCTAAAGTGTGGTGTTATTTTTTAAATATATTTTCTTATTTTAAAGGGAATTCCCTTGTTTTAAAGGAAGTATCATTATTTTAAAGTATCTTTCCATGTTTAAAAATAGTTTAAGTTGATTAATGTAATTTTTTAGTGATTTAGGTGGTTTTGATTAAGAATTGTGACTTAGTGATAGTTTTTATTTCCTTAGGATTATTTCTTGGTTTTTAATATTTTTGAGAAAGGAATTTACAAAGGTGGGATACTTGGTTTTGAAGTAAATGCCAGTTTGGAATCTTGTGAGAAGGTTATGTTTTATTGATTAATGTTCACAACCTAGTTAAGACCCATGTTACCATTTTTTATACTTGTATGCATGTGTTATGGTTAAATGAATTATGATTCATGTTATGTGGTTTGGGTTGGGGGATCATCATTAAAGGGGGGTGTTTTGGAAGTGGGAATTATTTTATTATTGTATTATATTTCTATTGGGCTATGTTAATGTCTTGTGATTTATGTTGGAATGATAGAGGTCTACATTAATTAGCTATAATATAAGGAACCGTATGATACTAAGTGGGAATTTAAGGGAAATTGTCTATACTATTAGAGAGTTATAAACTAGAAAGTAACCCCAAGTTTAATGTTATGACCTGGCTGGGTTTGTGTCATCAATGAGGCTAGTTGAGAGAAATCTGTGTGAGGAATTTTTCCCATGTTAACCTATCAGTGAGAGGTTACACCTATGAACTTATAGTACTTATCAAATTATTACTTAAGGATCTTCCTCATGATATGTATCTTATTCTATTCCTCTTTGTTTTTATTGGCATGTGAGTTTATTATCTCTTGATATGAGGTTACTTTTTTATAATGGTTAATTATGGTTAAGTATTATTATTTCATGGATTTCCTTATAGCACTATGGTTATTCCTTTATGAATTTCATGGTTTAATATTCAATTATGTTTTCCATTTTCTTATACACAAGTTAAGGAGTGTGTCTATGCATCAAAGTTTTAAAATGGAAAAGAGGTGGTCGATTTAAATGCAGGCCTTATGAAATGTTTATTTTTAAATTTTTTTAAACCTATGAGAGTGGTTTGTTTTCAAAAAGGGATGCGTTAAATTAAAAGGGATGGTTTAACTTGGTTTAAATAAAATAAAATTTGTTTTAAATAGAAATGGTTGTTTTTGAAATGAAATTACCATAGTAAAGTCTCTTTGTGTCATGTTTTATAAATGACACATTTTAAGAAAAGATATAAGGAATTATTTGTTTATTTCCATTTTCTGTAAAGGAAATGAAAAATTATTTTTATATTAATATCAAACTAGTGGAATTTGTTTCTTTATAAAAGGAACTTAATGAACTCAGGGTGGTGTCCTACTGGCCTTTGGATCACACCCTATATACTCACATTGGTGGGTACGCAATCTATATGTTTTATGTATGTTCACATGTTATAGATTTCAGGTTGGTTTATACTAATATCTATTGGAAGTGGATATTTTTTTGGTGATGGTGGTGACTTGAGAGTCACATAGTGATAATGGAGTTTTTCTTTCATGTTTGTTCATCCCATTGGGTCTTGTGGTGTATCGATCTCTCTGGCCTCCTTCTGTGTTTTAACTTTGTTTCCTTGTTGTGTATTTTTAAAATAATTACATAAAAATGTTTTCATTTATGTGGCATTTGTTTTGGGAAAAATATTTTTGAATTGTTTACTTTTATGTATTATTTGGATGTTCTTGGTTAGAACTACTTATTTACTCTATTAGGGTTGTCTAATCCATAAAGACCTCATGCAGGGTTCTCGATTGGAACCCACTATTGATATTTTTTCCCAAGGGTGTGAAATAATCACCGTGTGTTTTCTTATGATACTATGACACTAGTTTCCAGTCCAAGGTGATCAGGGATACACCTCGAGGCTTAAGTCATGCTAACTTAGGTGACCTATCAAGTTGACCCAGGTCGATTTGATACATAGATTCATTCTCATGTTTATAAATATAGTTTATTTTTAATTTATGTTAATAAAAAAACCTAAAAGTTGTATAAAGAGTTATGGAAAAACATAGTTTGAATATATAGATTTAGTGGAAGGAATAAGGATAGAAAAATAAAACATTTACCTTATTATGTCATAAAATAAATACATAACATAGATAATAAAATAAAAATATTATTCTCACAAATTAATAATGATACATTATTTATCAAATAAACCAATAATAATTTGAAATATTACATCAGGATAATAAACAGAAAATAAGATAATAAGAATGAGAAAATTTAGTTATGCTCGATCCACTTGAATGACAGCACTCATGAAAAAAGATATATAAATAAAACATAATGTTGATAATATAATATTCATTTTGAATATGAAAATATATCACCTTGAGAGAAATTATAAGTAAATGAATAATGAATGAAATAAGTGGTATTAAGGAATCTATACCGTTGGAATAGTAACCTGGCTATTGGAATAGTAATCTGAATATTAAGAATAATAATATGTCCATTATAATAGTAACCTCACCTATAAAAGTATAAAATAAAATTTAGGTATCTTATAAATGAAAAAATGATATATTTATATCTTGGTATAAGTAAATAAATTTTCAAAAATTGATAAATTAGGTGTTCATGTTTTTGTAAAATGTAAATGTTTATTTACAAATTTATAATTAATATAATGATTTAAAAGAAATTTTATTTTCATAAAAAAGATTCATAAGTTAATATTATGTTTTATTACAATTATATGATAATTTTATTATGCCTTAATTAATTTTTCAAAGGGTAATAAAAGTGATTATATTTTTAAAATCGGTATTATTTTGAATAAATGATGATTTTATTTAAAAATTTAAATTTTTATATTTATAAAATTATTTTAATAAAATGGATTCCATTTTTGAAAATATACATGTTGAAAAATGATTAGGATTATTTTTTTGTTTTTTTCTAAAATAGATGATTTTTGGTGAATAGTGAAATATGATAATTTACGGTATTTAACATTATAAGATAAATACATAATTTTTTGAGTCATGGATAATGTAATAACACCTTATATTAAATCCTCATTCACTATTTATGGTATGTATTTATAGTAATCAACAATATTTATAGTATTGATCTAAAATAAAAAACTAATTAATATAGTAATAAAAAACACCCATCTCCTCCCCTATAAAAACCAACCCTTACCCTTAAACATTATAAGCCTTATATCTTGTAAATATTATAACCAATTAACTTCAAATGAATCTTAAACACCTCTAATATCTATTGGTATCAACAAAAATACCAATTTCAAGTTTCTTAAAAGGTCCTTTAAGGAATTGATATTCAAGAGGTAACTTTCTCAAACCATCTCTTTTAATTTATTTCTTCTTCTACCTTATCCTCACCTACTTCATAAATAAAATAATAATAACTACAGTATAATTTATTTAATGTAACTTTATATTTCTAATTTATTATATTCTATCCGACACTTTTCTCATAACCTCTTATTCAACGAAACGAAACCATTGTCCAAATTATGGCGGTTAATCGTCCTTGTGGATAATGATTTTTCATTTTTCATTAACACATTCAAGGATAGTAATAAAAAAATTATTATTATTAAATAGGATTTTAATATTTATATTATAACTTATTTCATGTTCTGAAACTAATATATAAACATAATATTCAATAAAATGAAACTAGGTTTTTGATGGTCGGAAAAAGAGCCAAAAATAAACTGAACAATTATCATTAACATTTTATAAAATGAATTATTATCATACTAGAAAAAATTATGTATGAGACCATTTAAACTTATTTAATATCATTAATACTATATAATTTCAATTCTATATAATTATTCACATTTGAAAATAACTTCCATAATTTTATACAAGCAAACCGATAATGAAACCATGAAATGAATGCTCCCAAAACAATAAAATTGGACTTTATAACTCATTGAAATGGTCATAAATTAACTTAATAAAATTATATAAAATAAAATAAATATATAATAGTTTATTTATTAAGTAATAAATGGATCTATTTTGATTATCCAGGAAATTAAGTGCAAGTGCAGAATGCATTCAGACATAAGGTAAGGGATCTCTTAGAACATCTAATTTTTCATTTGGGTTGTGCTTTATATCTCTTTACCCAAATTTATTTATTCATTATTATTATATAATTATCCTAAATTATGTTTATATATTCCAAAAATATTTATATATCTCAATTAATCTTTCTTTTATGTAGAAATACATGTTTTAAAAGGTTTTTTTCTCAATTCCTCTTGATAAGCACGCCCGATTAATGATAACTTCTTCATTTCTAACCCATTTTCAAGTACAATTAATAAAATGTTTTAAGACATCAATATTTTTTATAAAATAAACCTTTTTATCATGAAAAAAATGTTTTAGTTCTTTTTTAGGTATATAAAAACAATTATTCATTTTTCCTCATTAAAGACTCTTTATTCTTTTCTATAAAACCCTACATAAGTGGAAAATTTATAATATTACCTAACCAATATAATTATTTTTTTTTCAATTTATTTGGACATAATTGTTTAATATATATTCTTATTTTTTACTTTTTTAATGACCAATAATGATTTAATCCCTTATTTTATAGATACCACTATGATACGTCCTTTGATTTTTCTTTATAACATGATCACAAAACCCACTTATTTCTATGGGTAACCCTTATGTTTATTCCTTATGTTTGATTATTTATGTAGAAAAAAATATGAATGAACATGTTTTTATGGTTGAAATTAGATAGAACTCCAATTCATTGGGTAATGTTTTATTTTTGTGATATATCATGTATGGGATTTTGGAGTAAACCTAATCCATTACGGGACTTTTTCCATCATAAAATATAGTCTTAGAAATTATCTTTGACTCCTGTTTATGTCATGTTATATATTGGTGCCACATTCCAATATTTCCATGATTATATGATTCCATGTTATATATATTATTATTCCATATGTTTATTCATGAGCCATTCCTTTTATGTTATCATGTTATGCCTTGTAACATGTGTGCTATGATTTATTCCCACATTTATTCTTTTAATGGGATTTTTAGGTCACCCATTTTTTCTATGTATTCCCAAGGTTATCCTATGTAGTTATTAGATCTCAAACAGAGTTAGGAGATCATTATGGATATTAATAAAATGATGTTTATTCTAGTTTAATGTTTTCTAATTATGTACCCAGTCTTTCAAAGAAACTATACTTTTAAATCATTGGTTTGTACTTCATGGATAATTATGCTTAAAATAATATAATAATATGAGTTAATGGATAGGGTCTATATAGTTGGTATCAGATTATGATCAAGTTATTTTTGGGTATTAGGACTATAAAACATTATTAATAACCCTAGGGTTAATTACATCACCACAAATAACCTATGTTAAAACATAGAGAGTCATAACCTAGGATATACTTTTAATTTATAAGTTATTATCTCCAAGTTTATGGTTTCATTTTTATATGATTATTAGATAAGTATTAAACCAACCTAATTTTATTTTTTTTTCTCTTTATTTAGTTAATGGAGGGAAATAGAAGAACCCATGATAACAACCAATGTAATAGGAAACGTGATGATTTCCCTAATGAAATTCTAAATCTGATGGGAATAGGATCTCAAAAATTTATGATAGTACAAGCATAAATGGATTAAGTTCTGAATAATAACATGAATCATGTGAAACACCATCCTTATCTTAATAAAGATAAAATTTTGGTTGAATCCATTTTAAAATAAAGGCCTCATATCTTTAGTGGTTCTTCCTATCCTCTGATAACGGAACAATGGATTAAATCCATTAAAAAGATATTCTCCATTCTTCAATGCTTATAAGAAGATAAATCCATACTTTCAGTCTATTATTTTTAGGGGGAAGTTGGTCTATAGTGGAAAATGATCAAAAATAATAATATAAGAAGTAAATTGATCCCATGGATTGGAAAGGATTCAATAAAATATTTTTCAATAAATATTTTCACCAAAATATTCATCTTAAGATGGGTAGGGAGTTATTTGGATTGAAGAAAAATAAAGATAAATATATTAAGGAATAAGAGGAAAAATTTAAAAGGCTTTCACAATATGCCTCTGGCTTTTTCATGAACACTGAAAGTAAGGCAGATTACTTATTTATTGGATTAAATCCAAGTCTATTAAAATACTTAGCGATTCAAGACTTTGAATTCTATGAGGAGATTATCTGATGTTCCCTAAAGGTTGAGATGGATATTGGTGACTCTCAGTGGTGGGATTGAAGGTAAAAATATGAAAATTGAGTTTAATACAGTAGGATCAACTGATAAATACCATAAATGAAATAAAACCCAATATTCCAAATGTCAAAAGTGTGGGAAGAAGCATCCCAGGAACTATCTAAAGGGAAACAAGAGATGCTTCAAATATAGCAGATAGGAGCATAAGGCTAATTATTTATGATGTTATTTGAAGAATAACACTAATGTATAAGAATAAAGGAAGGCTCATACCAACACTCTTCCCGTATTGAAGTATTTCAACTGCAAGGAACATGATAATTATATGAGATAATGCCCTAATCCAAGGGTTGGTAGAGACAATCAACAAAAACAACCTCCAAGGAAATAAGAAAGGGAATATTCTGTCACTACTACTGAGGTAGATGTTGAAAATGATGTGGTTACAGGAACACTAGTTATTCATTTAATAATAATAACTATTCTATTTGATTCTGGTTCTATGCATTCTTTCATATATTTAAAATTTTGTAGAACTGTTCAAACACTACCTCAAAAGATGAAGTTTGAGTTATATGTGAGAACAATAAATGGGGAAATTATATCATATGAAGTAATAAATTCTCACAATTTGTGTTTTTTGGACTAATCATCCCAAAAGATCTCATGTTACTTTCTTTAGTAGAGTTTGATGCTATATTGGGCATGGACTGACTATATTTATACAAAGCCAACATCAACTATCAGGAAATTGAGATCACTCTTCACATCTTGAGGCATCCACCAATTCCTTATAAGTGTAAAGAGGTGGATTAATCTCCTTAAGAATCATCATCTCAATTGTGATATTATTTCCTTATGAGAAAAAATATTTAGCTCAAATTATTGATACAAAGGAGAGGATTATGCTCAAAGACATGCCCATTGTGAGGGACTGCACTGATGTTTTCCCTAAATAATTTCTTAGTATTCCTCATGAATGAGATGTTTAGTTATAAATTTATCTTATACCTAAATATTTTCATATATCAAAGACTCTTTATAGGATATCCCCCATTTATTTAGAGGAACTAAAGAATCAAGTACAATAGAATCTGGGCAAGGGTTTTATACACCCAATTGCTTCCCTGTGTGGTGCACCAGTCCTCTTCATCAAGAAGAAGGATGAGTCAATACACCTCTACATTTATTATCATGATCTAAAAAAACACGATAAATAAAAATTTTCTCCTACCATAGATATATTACTTGTATGATCAACTATGTGGGGCCATGTATTTCTCTAAGGTGGAACTTTGGTCAGGATATCACCAATTAAAGGTGAGTAAGGAAGATATTTGCAATAATTACTCTCGAATGAGGTATGAACACTATGAGTTCATATATATTCCATTAGGAATCAATAATTCTCATGAAATTTTTATGGACTTAATGAATAGAGTCTTTAGATATTACCTTGAAAAAATTATGACAGTCTTTATAGAAGATATTATGATATACACTAAGAGCAGAGAGGAAAATTAAGAGCATTTGAATATTATTATAAAGACTTAGTGAAGGGAGAAACTATATGAAAAATATTGTAAATGTTAGTTATATATGGAGGAAGTATCATTTTTGGGGCATGTTATCACCAAAAAAGGAATATCTATGGACCCTTTTAAAAAAATGCAATTGAGTAGTGGCCTAGATCATCATCTTTAATAGAGACCCATAGTTTCATTGGTCTAGTTGGGTATTAACAATGATTTGTGAGGAACTTATGGTGATTTTCAAACCCACTAAACAAGATAAATCTGAAGGTATTAAAGTCTTTCTAGACTAGTGAATGTGAATACTACTTGAAAGATTTAAAAAAGAGACTTATCACTACACTAGGTATTACACTACTACTAACAAGTGAGAAACTATTTTTGGTATAAAATGATGAATCAACGAATGTCTTAGGCTATGTGCTTATGAAAAATGATAATGTAATAGCCTATGACTCAAGATAGATGAAATTTCATGAGAAAAACTATCCCATGCATGATTTGGAGTAGATAGCTGTGATCTTTACATTGAAAATTTGGCGGAGTTATCTCTATGGGAAGAAGTGCGAGATATATAATAATCATAAAAAGCTCAAATATATATTCACACAGAAGAAGATTAATATGTGCTAGTGAATGTGGTTATATGTCATCAAGGATTAGGAATACTCAATACACTATCATTATAGTAAATAAAATAAAGTTGAAGATGCTCTAAGTAGGAAGGATCTTGTAACTTTATCAATGATGGGAATTCAGACGTATCCAATCTTCTTAGAATTGGAAAGGATGGACATGGGAATCATAAAGGAAGGTATATCTTCATCCCTTTTATAAATGATTTCTCAACCACCCCTTTTAGAGAAGATAAATGATGTTCAAAGAGATGTTTTGGAAATTCTGAAAAAGGTGGAAGCTATAAGAAAGAGGAAATCCTTAGATTTAAAAATTTATGAGGAAGGAATTATAAGATTTGAGTCATGATTATGTGTACCATCCAATCCATAGATAAATAAAGAGCTTGTGAATGATGCACATATCTCAACATTCACTATTCACATAGGGACCAAAATGATATATTGAGATCTATGAGAGCACTATTGGTGGGGAAATATAAAGAAGGAGATCATTGAATATATATCAAAGTGTCTAGTATGTTAGAAAGTGAAGTTTGAAAGGAAAAAGTATAAGGGAATGATGCAACCATTACCCATACCTACGTGGAAATGGGAAACCATCCCCATAAACTTTTTTACTATACTTATGAATAAATCTAGAAGAAATAATGTTATATGGGTCATAATGGATCATCTTACAAAGACTGATAGCATTATTACAATTTGGGAGGACTTATCACTTGACCAACTTTCATGGATATACATCAGAGAAGTGTTGAGGCTGCATGGAGTACTATTATCTATTATATCCGATAGCGATATGAGATTTACCTTAAAGTTTTGTAAAAGTCTCCAAAATTCTATAAACATTGAGTTAAACTTCAGTACAAATTATCACCCCCAAAATGATGACCAATATGAATGGATTACTCAGAAATTGGAAGAAATGTTGAGAGCATGATTAATGGAATATAAAAGAGTATGGGATCAAAATATTCCACTGGTTGATTTCTATTACAACAATAGTTTCCACTCAAGCATCCAAATGGATCCATATGAATACCTTTATGGGAACAGATATAGAACACCTTTATGCTAGGATGATTTTGGTGAACATAATATTCTAGGACAAAAAATGGTCAAGGAAATGAAAGAAAAAGTAGAGACCATCCAATAACAAATCCACGTTTCCCAAAGTCAACATAAGATCTATGAAGATAAACATTGATGAGACTTAGAGTTTGATGTTGGTGAAAAGATATTCCTCCACATAACTCCATGGAGGAGGGTCATGAGATTTTTAGAGAAGGGAAAGCTAATTCCTAGGTACATCTCCCCCTTTGATATTATTGTTCATGTTAGAACTGTAGCCAATTAATAATAACTTACACCAGCTATGTCTCAAATACATGATTTATTCCACATATCCCTCATGATGAAGTACATACTAGATACCTCACATGTACTAATATCACGACACCCTCCCCAAAAATTGAACCCCTCCTGGTCCAGTAATGTGAGAAGCGAGATAGTAACCCCCCAAGTCCCTCCTCTAGTAGGCCCCAGGTTGGTGACTATCACCGAGGGTATAGTAAACACAAAAATGGGAGGAATTACCCACTAAGAGAACACATGAAAAAGAGAGAGATAAGACAGACACCAACCAACTCCAAATCAGATTGAAATATAAATGAAATCCCATGTACAAATATGTAATGTCATTAAAAACTACTACAATTTAAATGGAAAACTACAAGTACCAAAGGAAAGTAAAAACAACAGAAACCATGATGCCTGAAAAAAACCTGCAACAACAAACTAGTAGTAACCATCCTTATCTCTAACCTTCTCCAAGTGACCTGAAAAATAGTTTATATATACATAGAGTGAGTATAATAGTATACTCAGTAGGATCCTCCCCGGAGCCTCTCGTGCAAAAACAAAGAAAGCAGGCTAAAGCACAGTGAACAAAAAGTGAAACTAACTCTTCACCTAAATAGGTATACTAAGTTCCAAGCCTCACCATGGCTACTCTCACCAAGTATCGCATACAAGAGTATATAATATAATAAATAATATCAAGGGTACCCTGCTACCAATTCCCCACTGATTTTCCGCTTTTCCCCAATGTCTCACATCCTAAGAATATCTCTCCAAAAAGGCTTTCCCATAGACACTTGGGCGAAGCACCACAACACGCTCCTCATGTGACAAAACCACTACATCCATGTAACCAAAGTAACTAGGTAGTTTCTGGTAGCCACCATAACTCACATAACATGTATCATACTTTAGGTATTATATCTCAAGCCATTATAGCCCATATAATGAGTAAGGATCCTCAAGCCATCACAGCCTATACATGTCACACCTATAGTAGTCTAAAGGAAACTATATCCAGAATATATGTGTGTGAATAACCACAATCCATTACAACCCTCTACACACATATATGGGAAAAACTAACCACTGTTCCTACCAACACAAGTAACTACCAAGAGAATAGAGTGGGGCCAAAGGGGGAAGTCATCCATCCATCCTCCCACCAGGATGTTGGGGGAAACACCCCCAAGGTCTCAGAATCCCCAAGATGTCAGTCGCCCTAACCAATGGGGTGGGGTAGCGTATAGAAAGAAAAAAAGTACAGAATATACTATATCTCACAACCACACTATGGGAATGACCTAGTATTAGAATAAAATGCAGTTAACGCCTCTCGGACTCCCCGACTTCAACTGTTAAGACTTGGTATCCTATAAGAACACAACCATTTAAATATATTTATTAAATCATCTTATCCCTTTTAATTAGTTTCAATTTATTTTAATTAATTCTTTAACCATTAATCAACCACTAAAAAATTCCACAATTCATTTCATTAGCGTCACAACAAAGTTCCCTGCCCTCCAAGCATAACCAAACCAAGTCCACAATTCCTCAGAAACAAAACCTCAGTATTGCATCCCAGCAAGCTCCAACCCCATGGGTTAATGATCATTCATTCAATCATTTATTGATAAAATCATCACTTTACCATATTCCAAGGAATTCTAGAAAACATTCTAAGCTACCAAACACAAGGGGCTCAACATGGTGATTAGGTGAAATACCCATCGAGTCTTTGCCAACTATAGCAAGAGAATAGACCCATCCTACCTCAAGATGCTAAACACGGAAATCATGTGGCATACACCGTGCGTCTTTTTCTCTTTTGGAAGAAGGGTAAGAAAGATCGGCTAACTTGGGTAGTGGGGAAGGTAAAGAAGATAATCAACCAACAAGATTCATCAAATATCCAATCATTCACATCCAACCCGTTTCATCACCTCTGGTGTCCTCCCCGACACCCACATTCATAAACTGATACATCTCACCACTCTAGGTGTCAACTGGTGCCACAACCACTGTGTATCCCTACCCCCACATCTCACAACATCCATTTAGGATAATAACACATCACAAGTAGCGGGAAAAAAATCATATCAACTGAGCTCTTAGCCTTTAAATAATGCATTCTTCATTAAAAAGTAATGAGATCTCATAGCTCCAAGCATAAGGTTCTTTGGACTTTACAAGTAAGAGGGTAACCCAAAAACCTACCAGGAATTATCTTTTATTAAACAACAAGTTATTTTATCCATATTGAATTAACCTATTCATTATTATTAGGTTACAACTATGGGAAACCTAAACTGAAAGATATCATAGATAACAAAAATTAATTAAACAATTAATTTTAAATGACTTTAAACAACAAGAACCAACATGATTCAGGTTTAACAACCAACTGGAATAGGAATGCAAATTTGCATCAATTTTATTAACATTAAATTACATCAACAACAACCAAATTCATTTACATGTATATTTATCTTTATCCATTTAATTATCAATTAATTCATATTTTATTTACCAATTTCATCAATAACAACATGATAACAAGCAAAGCATAGATATCACACTATCTAGAAAATCAAGAGGCAAACCATTATCACAATGCAAAGAAACAACATGCGATCAAACAAATTCTTTTAATTTGGTAAAAGTATTTAATTTGGTCAATTCTATTGTGACCCAAAGGTAAAAAAAATGAAAACTCTATAATTACACATAAAATAATAGATAATCGATGAATTCCATACATTAAAAGGTTTCCAACGTTCTTCACTTGAGAATGGATCAAAGCAACGAATCATGATTGTCTTTCCCGCAACAACTACATCCACCCGAGGATGTCACGACACCACCACATAAATAAAAACCAAAATAAACTCCCTTAGAACCATGGAGATAAAACACCATAGCATAGAAAATAGAAAAGGGAAAAGACAGATCGAAGAAAACCAAAGAACGAAGGTAGATCTTACCTCGAATTGAAGAAAGGTCGAAGAAGGAAGTGGGGAACCGATCTGGGATGAAGGAATCCCCAAACGTTGAAGAGGGAGGTGTCTAGGTCATTTGGGGTCGAGAGGGGGTGTGCTTAATCTATAGGGTTTGAAAAACCCGAGCAGCTAGGTGTCTTTAAAATAACCAGTGGTGGGGAAGTACAAGACGTCTACCTCCCTGTCAAGTCATGTACCACCTCAATGATGACCTACACTGAAAACACGTCTCTTAGCAACTCTATTTTATTTTTCTAAAACCCAAACGATATATGTCATGTTCTCCTGGGTCATGTCGTGTACCCCCTGTTTCTAGCTTCTCATGACCTAACTCCTCCAGATTTCCTCCAAGCCTATCTGAGCACCTTGGTCTTACAAAACACACAAAGGGTCGATCCACGCAGATCTGGGCCCCTACATTAGATACCTCTCAAAACATTCTCATCCTCAAGAATCCAAAACCAACCTAAAGAGGAAATAAAAAATGGGTTGTCCGAACAATCACCCTATGAGATACCTATCAAAGCTCTCTCCACCAAAGGTGCTCAACAACATAAAGAAAACAACGCCACACCTTGTGAAAACCACAACCAACTCCTATACACTCTCCTGGGGGAGACACCTCTCAATGAGAGAAAGTCAAAACAAGAAATAAAAAAACCACCACATAGATAGAAAAGGTATACAACCACAAAATGAACATCGCTACAAGGAAAGAGATAAAAATCAAACCACTTAGGGTACTGATCACATATCTGTGACTCATGTTCTCATGTACTATCCTTCATTCCATTGATTTTCTACAAGACACGAACCAAGGGAATAGAATGCCCACACAACACCTTCTCCTTGCAGTCCCAAATCTCCACAGGCCACTCTTCGAAGGTCGCATTATCATTAATGTCAATCTATCCCTAATAAATGATGTGAGAGTCATCATGAAGATAATGAAAGACCTACAACACATTAAAAACATCATGTATTCATATCATCTGTGGGGGAAGTTATACTCGGTATTACACGACTCCAACACAAGCCAACACCTCTAAAGGCCCAACAAATCAGGGAGAAATCTTACTCCCATGACCAAACCTTCTCTACCCATGATGAAGAGTCACCTTCAGAAACACGTGATCCCCAACATCAAACTCTAGAGGTCTCCTCCTATGATCAGAATAGAACTTCTGACAATCATTCACTACCTTCATCCTCCCATGAATCACCTGAACCATCCCTATCATATTCTGTACTAGTTTCGGCCTGAGAATTGCTAACTCTCCAACCCTAGTCCATCACAATGGAGAATAGCAAGGTCAGTCATACAAGGCTTCAAAAGGCACCATACCGATTGTGGAGTGAAAACTATTTTTGTAAGAAAACTTCACCAAGGGTAAGTGCCTCATCCACGAACCTCCAAAATCCAAGACACAAGAGCATAACATGTCTTCAAGAGTATGGATGGTCTGCTCTATCTGACCGTCCATCTGTGGATGAAAATCAGTGCTGTGGGATAACTGAGAACCAAAAACATGCTGGAGATCTATCTACACCCTGGAGGTAAAATGAGGATCTAAATCAGAAATTATCATCCTTGGGACTCCATTAATTCTCACCACCTCCTCTAGATAATTCCTCGACAAAACTTCCACTGAGATCGACTACTTGATCGCTATGAAGTGGGATGATTTCTGCAAAATATCCATTACTAACCACATAGTAACATGGAATCCTTGAGATTGAGGTAAACTAGTAAAAATGTCCATTGAGATGTCCTCCCACTTCTACGGAGGAACATCTAATTGCTGGAGAAAACCACCGGGGACACGGTGCTCGACCTTCACCTTATGGAAGACCAAACACAAGACACAAACTCTGAAACTAAACGCTTCAGCCCAAGCCACCAAAAATAACTCCTCAAGGCTCGATACATCTTTGTCATGCTAAGATGCACTTCTAAAGGTGAACTATGGAACCCTCTGAGAACTGTCTCACACATTTTCAAAGGAATGAAGAGACTTCCCTGATACAACACTCAGTGTTGTTCTTCCTCAGACAAACCATTAGGGGCCTCACCACAAACAAATTGGTCTCTCTAGACCTCCACCTCTAGGTCCCCCCAACTTGGAATCTTCTACCTGCTACACCAGAGATCACTGCACCATCATCTAAAAAAGACAACATCTTCCCCCAAATTCTCCCATATCAATATGTTTTGATGAAAGTTATTCTATCACTCTCCAGGAATCAACATATTCATGTACTGCATCACTAGGTGAATTCTTGCTCAATGAATCAGCTAAAACATTCCCCTTTATAGGTGTATATGATATTTCAAAGTCGTATTCCTGTAAGAACAACATCCACTGATGCTATCACAAGTTCAAGTCACACTTGGAGAAAACATACCTCAGGCTCTTATGATTGGTGAAAACCACAATGCACTCTCCAATGAGGTAATGTCTCTACAACTTCATAGAAAACACCACTACCACTAACTCAAGATTATGGGTGGTATAGTTATGTTCATGGGGATGCAACTGCCGAGACCTATAAGAAATGACCGATCTCTTCTGCATCAGAACACAACCTAACCCCATATGTGAAGCCTAAAAAAAATCAAACTGAACTCCCTCTGCTGGCAGACAAAGAACTGAAGCACTTAGCAACTTATCCTTAAAATAATCAAAAGCCACCAGACACTAACCAGTCCACACGAATGCCTGATAATTCCTGGTCAATGCTATAAGAGGAGTCGTAACCTGAGAGAAATCGTCTATGAACCCCTTGTAGTAGCCTGCGAGACCAAGGTAACTTTGCCCCTCTTCCATTGTCTTGGGGTCTTCCCATGATACAACTAATTCAATCTTCGATGGATCCATGACTAATCCCTACTGGGACACCACATGAACCAAGAAAAGAACTTCTTGAGCCCAAAAATCTCACTTTGACAACTTCCCAAATACCTACTGTTGGAGAAGAACTCCCAAAATGGAATGAAGATGACCTGCATGTTCCTCCTCATATGTAGAGTACACAAGGATGTCATTGATGAAAACCACTAAGAACTTATCCAGTAACTCACAGAACATAGCATTCATCAACCCCATAAACAAAACTGGAGAATTTGTCACACTGAATGGAATCACTATGAACTCATAATGCCCATGAAGATAATGGAAAGCAGTCTTTGAGATATCTTCATCCTTTACACACATCTAATGATATCCTAACCACATGTTGATCTTTTAGAACCAAATTTCACCCTTTAGTTGATCTAATAAATCTTCAATCTACAAAAGAGGATATCGATTCTTCACTGTCACATTGTTTAAGTGATGATAATCAATACACAACTACAAAATGTCTTCAGCCTTCTTCATGAACAAAACCGGTGCACCCCACAGTGACACCCTCAACCGAACAAAACCGCATTGTAATAGACTACCGAGCTATACATGAAGATCCCGTAACTTAGAAGGGGCCATACTATATGGAGACATAGATATAAGAGACACTCTTGGCTATAGATTGATCCCAAAATCAATCTCTTGTCAAGGGGGTAATGCTAAAACCTCTTCTAGAAATACATCAGGGTACTCTTGTATGACCCTAGGAAATTCCAACTACTAAACCTATGAAGAAATCAACATCAACTCAGCCATGAAGGATGAAAAGGACAAAACACACCTCTAACCCATATGAGGGTCTCGTTTGACAACAAACACTGCTTGCTCTCCATCAGCATCGAAGAACAACATCTTCCTCCTGAAGCAATCTACAATAGCCTGCAATGAATACAACCAATCCATGCCAAGGAGGAAATAGTATTGTTGTATCCGTAAACATAAGAAATCTCTCCAAGAGTGGTGCTTCCCAAACACTAGCTCACATTCTTTACATACTTCATATAAGTAACCTCGACCTCCAACTGGCGTAGTTAATTCCAAGGGCACTAAAAGCCTCTTTAACTTAAGTTAAAAATCATGGATAAGGGTAGGGGATATGAAGGAGTGTGTCACTCTTGAATCAAACAAGGCATACACCCAAGTAGAAAACAAGAAAATGGTACCTCAAACAATGTATGGCTTTTTTGGGACTAGAAATGATAAAGAATGAATCTGACCATGAACTTCTCCATGGCCTCTCTGACCCTGATGATGACCACCACCATGGTCATGCTCTGCTCTCTAAGGAAAATGAGTGTCATGGGACTGTCCTCTGCCTTCCCCATATGTTCTATGCTAATTGAAAGCTAGTGAAACCTAATGCTATTTCCTCAGCTGGAACTGCCTCAATATTAGAACCTAGAGTGGAACACCTGGTGCACAGTGACTGCTCTGAAAGGTTGGTCACTCTTGTTTCTGATGGCCTCAGCCTCCATGATAAAAACAAGCACCTGATCCCTTGGAATAGGTATGAGAGTCATCGCCCCTAAAGAAACGAGATATTGAGGGCTGGGAACTACCCCCGGCCGAACGAAAACCCTTCTTCCCTAAGAAATGGGAACCCAAGACCACAACTCTTATTCATGAGGAATCATGATGACTCCCCTATTGTGATGATTCAGTTCCAGCTAATGTACTCTCAACGACCTCTTCCCCCTCCAGCACCTCAAGATATGTCTTCAGCATAAACGGGGTGACCTGGAATTGTATATCTAGACATAAAGACTCCTCAAAATGCCCTGCCTTGGACTCCTTATCTGGAAATAGGTTCGAATAATATCGTAAAAGATTCCTAATATGGATTCTAGAATATCGCACACTGGGGATCCCCTGTCGAAGGATAAGTATCTCTTGGAGAATGGAAACCTTTTTGGTCAAAGAAAGAAACTCAGCTCTAAACTTGTCTCAAAACTCCTCCCATGAGATCACTGAATCCTCATGATCCATGAGGAATAAGAACCACCACTGCCATATTTCCCCACGTAGCATTGTCACAACCAAATACACCCAATGCTCCTTCAGAGCACTGATCAAACTGAAGGATATCTCAACCTCATCCAATAATTCTTTCATGAATGCATTTGAAATGGATCCCTCATACTTTTGCAGACTCTGGTGTTGAAACTATCAGAGTGTCCTCCTCCAAGTTTCATCGTCGTTAATCTATACCCTATGGAGATCTGCTAGCCCAGCCTTCTAGACATATTCTAAAAAATATTGATAAGGACGTCGACCTAGAGCCATACCTACAAAATAAAAAATAGTTGGAGCTCATAAACCTGGAATATGGAAGACTCAACATTAATTAATTAATTGTTTTCTTTCATTAATTTTAGGTTAACCTATCCCAAGGTCTACCCATTCAAACACATGCACAAAGAAGAATGATGCATGATCCTTTCCTAGGTCTCTACCCTGTAACCAGTATCACCTTATTTAGTAGCCACTATAAACTTAAAAGTCCATACATCAGATCACAGGGGGCCCTAAACACCTATGTCTCAACCGATCTCCATTTTTTACATCAGTTTCTAATCTTAGATGAAACTGTTTCCCTACCAACCCATGCAACCTCACCCATGCCTAACACCAAACTCCATCCTATCCCTCAACCAGACCTCTGATACCACTCTTTCATGACCCCCTCCCCACAAAGTGCACCCCTCTAGGTTCGAAAATGCGATAAGGGAGATAGTTACCCCTGAGTCCCACCTCCAATAGGCCCCGAGTTGGTGACTAGCACCGAGGGTATAGTAAATATAAAAATGGGAGGCATTACCCTCTAAGAAAATACATGCGAAAGAGAGAAATGATAAAGACACCAACCAAATCCAACTCAGAATGCAATATAAAATAAATCCTAAGTACACATATGTAATGTTATGAAAAACTACTACAACTGAAACAAAAAACTGTAAGTACCAAAGGAAAGTAAAAACAACAACGACTATGAAGCCCAAACAGCTCCTACAATGCCAAGCTAGTAGTAACCAGCTTGATCTACAACCTTATCCAAGTGACCTGAAAAATAGTTTATATATACATAGGGTGTGTATAAAAATATACTAAGTATGATCCTCCCTAGATCCTCTCGTGAACAAGTAAATAAAGCATGCTAAAGCACTGTGAACAACAAGTGAAACTAACTCATCACCTAAAAATGTATACTAAGTTACCATCCTCACCATGGATAATATCACCAAGTATTTCATACAAGAGTATATAATATAATAAAGTATATCAAGGGTACCCCACTACCACTTCCCCACTAGTTTACCACTTTTACCCAACATCACACATCCTAAGAATCTCCCTCCAAAAAAGGATTTCCCGAAAACACCAAGGAAAATCACCACAACATGTACTTCGTGCAACACAACCACTACGTCCATGTAAAAAAAGTAACCAGGTAGTTTCCAGTAGCCACAATATCTTGCATAACGTGTATCATACGTCGAGCATTATACCTCAATCCATTACATCCCATACACTGAGTAAGGATCCTCAAGACATCACAACCTATACACGTTACACCTATAGTAGTCCAAAGGAAACTATATCCAAAATATATGTGTTTGAATAACCACAATCCATTATATCCCTCTACACACATATATGGGGGAAAACTAACCACTGTGCCTATGAGCACAATTAACTACCAAGAGAAGAGAGCGGGGCCAAAGGGGGAAGTCAGCCATCCATCCTCCTACATAGATGTTGGGGAAAACACATCTAGGGATCATAATCCACGAGGTGTCATTCTAATTAACTGACAGGGTGGGGTAGCATATAGAAACAAAAAAAGTAAAAAATATACTATAGCTTACAACCACACTATGGGCATAACCTAGTCTTAGACTCAAATGCAGCTAACATTAATCGGACTCCTAGCTTCCACTGATAAGACTAGGTATCCTATAATCACACAACCATTTAAAGAGATTTATTAAATCACATTATCCATTTTAATTAGTTTAACTCTAAGTTAATTAATTATTTAACCATTAATTAACCATTAACAAATTCCACACTTCATTTCATTAGCATCACAACAATGTTCCCTGCCCTCCAGGCATAACCAAACCAAGTCCACAGTTCCTTAGAAACATAAACTCAATATTGAATCCTATAAAGATCCTATCCCATGGGTTAATCATCATTAATTCATTCATTTATTAACAAAATTATCACTTTACCATATTTTTAGGAATTCTAGAAAACATTCTAAGCTTCCAAACACAAGGGGTTCAATATGGTGAGTAGGTGAACTACTCATACAGTCTTTTCCACCTATAGTAAGAGCATAGACCCATAATCCCTTGAGAAGCTAAAAATGGAAAGCCTGTGGCATACCCCATGCGTCTTCTCCACTTTTGTAAGGAGGGTTAAACAAGAAAAAATTTCTTGAGCGGTAGGGAAGGTAAAGCAGATAACCAACCTACAAGATTCAGCAAACATCCAATCATTCACATCAAACCCATTTCATCATCTTTGGTGTCCTCCCCAACAATTACATGCATAAACCGATGCATCTCACCACTCTAGGTGTCAACTACTGCCACAACTACTGGGCCTCCCTACCCCCACATCTCACAACATCCATCCAGGCTAATAACACATCACAAGTAGCAGAAAATAAACATCATATCAATTGGGATATTGGCCCTTAAACAAGGCATTATACCTTCAAAAGTAATGAACTCTCATATCTCCAAGCATAAGGCTGTTTGGCCTTTACAAGCAAGTGGGTAACTCAGAACCCTACCAGGCATTATCTTTTATCAAACAACCATTTCTTTAATATATATTGAATTAACCGATGCATTATTAGTAGGTTACAACTATGGGAAACCTAAAATTCAAGCTTTCATAGCTATCAAAAATTAATTAAACAATTAATTTGACATGCCTTTAAACAACAAGCACCAACATGCTTCAGGTTTAACAACCAATTGGAATAGGCATGCACATCTGCATCAATTTGATTAACTTAAAATCACAACAACAACAACAACCATATTCATTTACATGTATCTTTATCTTTATCCATTTAATTATCAATTAATTATAGATTTATTTTATTTACCAATTTCATCAAGAACAACATTATAAAAATTAAAGCATAGATATCACACTATCTAGAAAATCAAGAGGCAAATTGTTATCATGGTGCAAAGCAACAAAATGTGATCAAACCAATTCTTTTAATCCAGTTAAAGTATTTAATTAGGTCAATTCCATTATGATCCAAGGTCTAAAACATGCTAGCTCTATAGTTTCACGTAAAAGAATAGAGAAACCATGAATCCCCTACCTTGAAAGGTTTCCTACATTCTTCGATCGAGAACAGATAAAAGCAACATATCATGATCATCTTCCCTAAAAAAACTATATCCAACCGAGGATGTCACTGCACAAACTTATCAATAACAACTAAAAGAAACTCCCTTAGAACCATGGAGATCAAACACCATAGCATGGAAAAGAGAAACGGGAGAATAAAGATCGAAGAAAACCAAATAATAGGGGTAGATCTTACCTCAGATTGAAGATGGGTTGAAGAAGTAAGTAGGTAACCGATATAGGATGAAGGAATCCCCAAACGTTGAAAAGGGTGGAATCTAGGTTTTTTGGGGTCAAGATGGGGTGCACTCAAGCTGTAGGGTTTTAAAAAACCAAGCGGTTGGGTGTCTTTAAAATACCCAGCGGTAGGTCATTACATGATTTGTGCCTCCCCGTCACGTCTTGTACCACCTCGAGGCCGAATTATGTCGAAAAACACATCATCTCGGCACTATGTTTTATTTTTCTAAAACCCAAATGGTACAAGTCGTGTTCCCCTAGGTCACATTCTGTATCCCCCCCGTTTCCAGCTTCTCACGACCAAACTCTTCCATAATTCCTCTGAGCCTTCTCCAAGAACCTTGGTATTCAAAAACATGCAAAGGGTCGATCCATGCATATCTTTTCCCTTACAACTGATCTTAGAGGTGGTACCACTGTAAAACATTATCTCTTATGAGGAGCAACTAGTGAAGATTTTGGACTGTAGAGAAAAGGTTCTACGTAACAAGACCATTCACCTGATCAATGTACTATAGAGAGACCATATGTATGAAAAGGTGATATAGGAACTATTGGAAGTAATAAAAGAGAAACACACTTACCTATTTTTTCTGATATTTCTAGAGTGAAATTTCATAAGGGTGAAGAATGTAATGATCTAGAATTTTATCAATGTAATTTCCCTTCTTATGTCATAAAACACATAAATCACATAGATAAACCAATAAAAACATTATTGTTGTAAATGAATAATGATGCATTAATCAACAAATAAACCAACAAAAATTTCAAATATTATAACCGAATAATAAATAGAAAATAATATAATAAGAATGGAAAAATTTGGATATGCTCGATCCACTAGAATGAAAACACTCATGAAAAAATATATATAAATAAAAAATAATCTTAATAATATAATATTAATTTTTAATTTGAAAATATATTTCCTTGAGATAAGGTATAAGTGAATGAAGAATAAATTAAATAAGTGGTATTAAGGAACCTATATATTTGGAATAGTAACCTGACTATTGAAATAGTAATCCAGTTGTTAGGAATTATAATCTAGTTAATAAAATAGTAACCTCACCTATGAAATTAAAAAAATAAAATTTTGGTATCTTATAAATGAAAATATGACATATTTATATGATTTTATAAGTAAAAAATGTTTTAAAAATGATAAATTAGGTGTTGGTGTTTTTGTAAAAAGTAAATGTTTATTTATAAGTTTATAATTAATATGATGATTTAAAAGAGAATTTATTTTCATAAAATAGATCCATAAGATAATATTATGTTTTATTATAATTTAAGATAATTTTAGGAGACCATAATTAAATTTTCAAAGGGTAATAAAATCTATTATAATATTAAAATCAATATTTTTCGAATAAATGATGATTTTATTTAACAATTAAATTTATCATATTTAGAAAATTATTTTCATAAAATGGATTCTATTTTTTAAATATACATGTCAAAAAATTATTAGGGTGAATTTTTGGTGTTTTTCTATAATATTTGAATTTTTGGTGAATAATGAAATATGATAATTTATGCTATTTAACATTATAAGCTAAATACATGAATTTTTGAGTCACGTATAATGTAATTTCCCATTATATCAAACCCTCATTCACTATTTAGTTTATTTAGTCATATGAATCCACACTATTGATAGTATTGATCCAAAATAATAAACTAATGTATATAATAATAAAAAACACCCATCTCCTCCCCTTATAAATACCACCATCAACACACCTTCTCCTCACACTTTTTAAGACTTATATCTTGTAAATATTATACCACATCTCCTTCCCAATATTATTCCCCATGTATATTATCTTCTGATCTCAATAAAATACCAATTACAAGTTCCTTAAGGGGTCCTTCAAGGAGGTGATATTCAAGAGGTAACTTTATCAAACCATCTCTTTTAATTACATTTATTCTTCAAAATTTTTCTCACCTAATACAAACATAAAATAATAATAATTAAAGTATCATTTATATAATTTAATTTTATATTTATAATGTAATATCTTCAATCCACCTCTTTTATCATCTCTTATTATTTAAAAAAACCAAACTTTTGTCCAAATTATGGTGGCTAATCGTCTCTCTAGTTATTGATTTTTTGTTTTTCATTAATGCCTTAAAGGATGGTAATAAAACCATTATTATGGTTAAATAATATTTTAATATTTATATTATAACTTATTTTATGTTATGGAACTAATATATAAACATAATATTCAATAAGACAAAACTAGTTCGTGATGGTTGAAAAAACCACAAAAAATAAACTAAATAATTATCATTAACGTTTAAACAAATTAATAATCCTTATAAAAAATGATATATGAGACCATTTAAAATTATGGTAGTGAATTAATACTATATAATTTCTATTCTGGAGAATTATTCCCATTTTATAAGAACTTCCATAATTTTATACAAGCGAACCGACCATGAAACCATGAAATAAACGCTCCAAGATAATGAAATTGAACTTTTTAATTAATTTAAATGGTTATAAATTAACTTAATAAAGTTTTAATAAATATAATAAATATATAATAGGTTATGAATTAAGCAATTAATGAATATAATTTGATTATCTAGGACAATATGTGCAAGTTCAGAACACATTCAGTCATAAGTTAAGGGATCTCTCTAAACATCATATTTTTTCCTTTGGGTTACGCTTTCTATTTCTTTACCCTAATGTATTTATTAATTATTCTTATATAATTCTACTATATTATATTTATATATTCCAAAAATATTTATATATGTAAATTAATATTTTTTTTATGGGGAAATACATGTTTTAAAAGGTTCGCTTCTCAATTCCCCTTGATAAGCAACCCGATTAAAGGGAACTTCTCTATTTCTTACCCATTTTAAATTACAATCCACAAACTATTTTAAGATAAAAATATTTTTATAAAATCATCCATTTTATCAGGAATAAAAATTTAAGTTATTTTTTGTTTTTATATAAACAATTATGTCTGTGTCCTCTTTAAATACTCTTCATTCTTTTCCCTAAAATCTCACTTAAGGGGAACATTTCTAATGTTACCTAACCACTCTATTTATTGTTTTCAATTTATTTGGATATAATTATTCAATATCTATTATTAATTTTCCTTTATCAATGAAAATAATGATTTAATCCCTTCTTTCATGGATACCATTATGACATGTCCTTTGATTTTTCCTTAAGACATGATTACGATACCCACTTTTTTTCATGGGTAACCCTTATGTTTATTCCTTGTGTTTGATTCTTTATGTGGAACACATATTCATAAACATGTTATGATGGATGCACCCATATAGCACTAAAATTAATTGGGTAATATTTTAGTCCCATGAGACGTCATGTATGGAATTAGGGAGTAAACCTAATCTATTATGGGACTTTGTCCACCATGTGATATAGTCTCAGAAGTTAACTTTGACTCATGTTTATTTCAAGTTATATGTTATTGTGGAATTACAATATTTCCATGATCATATGATTCCATGTTATATATTTCATGCTTTCATATTTTTATTCATGATATTTTCCTTTTATTCTATCTTGTTATGCCTTCAAACTCATGTTCTATGCTTTAGTTCTATGTTTATTCCCTTACTAGGATTTTTAGCGCACCCCTTTCATCTATGTATTACCCCAATTATCCTATGCAGTTATAAGTTCTATAATGGAGTTAGGAGATCATTATAGATATTAATAAAATTATTTTTTAATCTAGTTTCATGTTTTATAATTATGTTACTAGTCTTCCAAATACACTATACTTTTAAATCCTTGGTTTGTAATTCATGAAAAATTATGCTTAAAATAATTTAATAATATTTGTAAAAGGATAGGGTCACTATAGAAAAGGCCGGATGTTCATTATCAATTTACCTATGATGGTTAAAAGAATTAAAAAATCAAGTAATAACTAATATAGTATGATTTTTCCTGATGAATCAATAATAAATAGAGGAATTCCACTCAGAAATCGAACATGACCATTCTATATATCAGAGTACCACACCAAGGAATAAACAACTTCAAAATAAAGAAGTGACAAAACAATACACAAATTAGATAAAAAAACCCAACATAATAATAATATGAAACTAATAAACATGTATAACATCAAATAAATCCAAATTTAAATATAACACTGATACAAAATGAATAATCTGCGAAAGAAAGTTGAAGTGGACAAGTACACTAAAAATGAAACTTCAAAGAAAACTAGAAAAGCTATACCCTAATCATATCCATATATGAATCCAATAACTCCTTAATTGTAACCTCTATAACACTAGATCCATAAATTAAATGAACATCCCCACTCACCAGTGAATCCTAGATAAACTAGTAATGATAATCATGGGAAATGTTTTCCAATAGGTAGCCTCCCTAAACCCCATGCATAACCTTTAAAAATAAATCCAAATCATGATAATTTGAAATACATGTAAGAAATTGTTTTTAAATATTCATTTAATACAACAAAATTGATATTTTTTAAGTAGAAACCATTATTTATGCCTGTCTAGAAGAAATAATTCAAGATAAAGAAAAATATATTATAAAAGTAATTTTAAAGAGACTAAAGCGCATGATCATAAAATAATAAAGATTTGTAAAAAATAATTAAAAAATCATCATGGGACCCTAGGATCCTTGGGGAAAATCTTGGATAGAACTTAAATATAACCAATATAAATAATTAAATACTGGTTCCATATATAAAACAACCAAACAAAACACTTGGTCATAACCTTCCTGTCCTAACCTAGGGGAAAATTCCTTAAGAAGAGAAAAGTATAAACTTAAGGCCACATAACCAGACCATGATCACACACTAGTGTAAAGTTTATTCTTATATTTACCAACCATATAACCAATTATTCCCATGATATCTAAATAGAGGTAATATAATCAATTATCACATAATATTGTAATAAAAACAATAAATAAATAAACTCACCCTCACCTCAGAACAGACTTCACAAAAACATCCATTTTTCCATAAAATATAAATAAACATCACATATACTTTACTCTTTGAGGATAAACATCATAAAATATATAACATTCAAATTTAAATAATTTTTCATAATAATTAAGGGTCATTATTTATAGGTATCACCTTTAGAAATCCATTTTAGAAAGTTCCAATTGGTCCCTTCTAATATTCCTTAAACAAGCAGGTTACACATCGCATCTTTCAAAATATATAATCATCCTCAAACATCCCATGTGATCTAAGAGTATATGAAACCCTTAAAAATTTCAATAAAATCTTGAATTAGATAAATAAACATTTTTATCAGTTAAAAACAAAAGTATCTTTATAATTTTAATAATTGGTCTTTAAGAGCCAATTAGGTATTTATATCAACACTTTGTGTGATTGAGTTTCCAAAAGAAAATATTTATACTTAAAAATAAAAAAACCATTTCACATTCCTTGGTGTTTTAAGAAAAAAATATATATTTGGAAAGGGAAATTAGATATACTTAATAGGGTTTATAAAATACATAAAACATCCAATAAAACCTAATAAAAAATTATTTTTCTCAATTTAATGGTCAATTATGGAGAAACCCACCTTTGTAATTCCCCAACCCTAGTTACCGAGAGTCAATGCATTATTACATAACACTGACATGATCACAAGAGATAAAGTCCCGAGAGACCGATCAGTTTAGTAGCCTTGTAAGTACTAGATACATACATAAGTTTTACATTACATTATGAAATAAAAAAAAACAATATTGTGTCTACTTTAGACACACTCATATACCTTATCCTATCCCTACAGGTCAATTAAAATATACTTCTTCACTTCCTGGAAAAAATAAAACATAATAAAGGGGTGATCTTAGATGCTCAATAAGGATAACAACATATAGAAAACTATTATAAATAAGAATAAACATTTAAGGAAATGTATAAGACTAAAACACAAGACTTTTAAACTTAAACTCCATCATAATATGGAAAAGATAAATCAAATAACACCATTTACTTATTCACATGGATATTCTACTAGTCGAATAACCACATGTAATACTAATAGCTAGTTTCATAATGATGGAATGCATAATACCAGACATCATAACCAAATAATCAAGGCCTTGTGCCAAGAATACAAATAAAAATATTGTCAAGGCCTTTTTCAAAGACACTAGTTTGTCTCATGAGACCTACCAATCCATCTAGGGGCTATAGCGGGTCTTGCCCATTACTTATTACATCCAATGAATTCCTCATATGAAAAGGTTAAAACATAACATAAACATTCATATTAAAACTAGCATATGAAATGTTAATACTTTAACGATAAAAAATGAATGGTAAAAAAATAAAACATCCACAATCAAAAATATCACAAAACCTTCAATACAATATGGAAGATTTTATCATAATAAATAAACATCAAATAAATATAAAATCCAACAAAAGATGTTGACATAGGTGAAATCATGCCAAAAAATATTTGAGTGAAATATATCATTCCAGTTTAAAATAATTTAAAAGTAAAGAAAAAATTTAATTCGAAAATATTCTTATAATCATTTAAGGGAAGCTTTGAAGGTGTTATAATGGCGGAAAATATCCACAACCTCCGTATAAGTTAAAAAAATATTCTTTAATTTTTTGAAAAGTCATAAAGTACCTTGTTTGGAAAATGACAGAAATATTCCTTTCAAAACATTTTATAAAAATTAAAAAAATGGTATAAATGACTTTAACCCATAGTCTAGGAAATAGTAAAAATGCTTTGAAATAAATTTTTAAGAAACACAGTTGTGGATGATAAAGAAGTCCCAGTAGATACTTACATATAAACAACCTTGGATAATAAAGAGATTGTATAATTAACCCTTACCTTGTAATTTTTATTAGTCTGGGGTATGTTAACCTACTGTATAATGGAATAATAATTTTTATTAAATTATATAATAAATTCATACATAAATATGATATCATATATGATCCTCTAATACTGCTTTTCTAATAATATTTCAGTAGTATCATTGTTTCAGATGTCAACTGATTCATTTTCCTTTATATGTTTTATTATGTAAGTCATGTTTTTTATGGGTAGGATATATTTTATTCATATACATAATGATATTAAGTTCTTAAATATTATTTTTAATCATCAAATGAAAATTATTCTTGAATGGTTACGATGGGGAACGACATATCATTGCGTTGTGGAGACGGTAAGCCGTATGTATGCATGAATGACAATATCATTCTATTGATGGTGAAATCATATGTAATTGGATGATATATTATATATAAATAATCATTAAAAAGTTTTATTTATTATTTAAATAAATTATACTCATTATTAAACCCATCCAAATAATGAAGTGTTGAATAACAAACTACACCACGACGTGGAGACGGTAAGCCGTATGTACACACGTATGGTGAATTTGTCATTCACAGGATGGATAGAATAATGAATATTGTTATACCATATTTATAATAACATATAGGTATGTATAAGGTACTGGATTTATTATTTTAGTATGGAAACAACAAATAAAGAGGAAGTGGAAGAAGAAAAGAACTTTGAAAGAGGTGATGAAATAATTACCTCTTCTTCGGGTGCTTCCTTCTGATTTGAACAAAAGGGATCTTAGGTTGGATTTCTTATCAAAGTAAGGCCTTTAGGTTTAAGTGTGGAAATTTTAGAGGATATTTGAGTAGGGTTTGGATGAGACAAATGGATTTTAGGTGTGAATTTGAGAGAATGGGAAGTACCCTTTTATAAGAGAGGTGAGGGGTACTTTAGGAAGAGCTTGGAATATTAATTTATTATAAAATAATTTTCTATTTCTAACAGATCTTAATGGATTTATTTCAAGGATTAAGTGGGTATGAGTCTAAATCCTCTCAACCAATAGGTTTTAGACACGTTTATGTCACCATATTAACCTTATCTTTTAGATCTAACCCTTAGTTAAATAGGTTAACTCTTACCATGTCTTCTTGTATTTTTACACTATATGGCTAATAAACTTACTGTAAAATTAAAATAGAACCTAAAGTGGTTAATTAATGAAATATATAACATTATTTAAGTATTTTTTCAGAATATTATATTTTTAGGAATATTATACCATTTAATAAAATAGTATTTGTTTTAAAAACCCATTTATGCCAATTTTGACTCTATTTAGTATTTGTTTTTTGTGAAAGTTATAACAACTTGATTACTTCAAAAAAATACATTGAATCAATAATAACATGTCATATTAACCTAAAAAATTTGTTAATGGCATAAAAATATTCAATTTACATTTATTTTAATAATTATAATATCAATTATTTTAATCTTTCATTAATAAGGTAATTACTACATCATCATTGTGTCATTAATAAATATAATTATTTAATGTCTAAAAATTATAAATAAGATAATATGATGTAGGAAATATTTTTTTTATTTCTAACTAATATTTATAGTCGAATTTATCTTATGTATAACCCTATATTAAAAATGGTTTAGTTATTAAAATTTGAATTTATCACTTTTAACTCTTCTTTAAATAAAATATAATAAATGTTCTAATCAAATCCAAGTAGATCAAAAATGAATTAAATTAGACTAATATAGGTATTATGTATCTATTTTTAATTTAAAATAAATTTAAATTAAAGATAACTATTTAAATAAAAAGTCAATTTTTTAAACAATAACACATTGTTTTTCACTATTCATAAAAAATTGAAAGTTTTCAGAAAAATAAAAAAAATTCACCCTAACATAATTTTGATATACTGAATTCAAAAATGAAGTCCATTTTGAAAAATAAAATTTATAAAATTTCAAAAAGTGGATATTACTATTCATAACTACCTTTTTAAACGGCTAGTTTGATTGGTCGGGGTGTGCTAGAACTCGGAGCTGCGTACAGGTGCAAGCTATCGTATTATTCAAAGAGATGAGTACCATGGAAGCTTGGGGTGTTACATTCTTCCCTCCTTCAAATAATTTAGTCCTCTAAATTTCTAGAATATTACTGCATAAAAATATTTGGGTGGTTATTCATCATAAGTTCTTCAGGTTCCCACATTGCCTCTTCCATTTTATGGTTTCTCCAAAGAAATTTTACCAGATGAGTCATCCAGTTTCTCAACAATTGTTCTCTGGTATAAAGAATTTTGATATGATCTTCACAATAAGACAAATTAGGCTCCAGTTCTATTTCTTCATAGGTGAGTACATGCATTAGCCCATGCATGTATTTTCTCAAAAGTGATACATGGAACACATCATGAACTTTGGAGAGACTTGGAGGCATTTCCAAACGACACGCTACAACTCCAATTCGTTCTAGAATTTCAAAAGGTCTGATATACCTGGGACATAATTTACCCTTCTTACCAAAATGTATAACAACCTTCCATGAAGATACCTTCAAGAAAACATGATCTCCTAATTGAAATTATAAATCCTTCTTTCAGTTATCGACATAGCTCTTTTTCCTACTTTGAGCTTCTTTGATGTCAGTTTGGATAATTTTCACCTTTTATATTGTTTCCTCAACAAGTTCTGGGCCTACGAGTTTTCTTTCACCAACATCATCCCAAAAAGTTGGTGTGTGACATATTTTTCTATATAACACTTCATATGGTGCCATCTGAATACTTGAATGAGAGTTATTATTATAGGAAAATTATACTAGAGGTAAATACTGATCCCACATACCTTGAAAGTCAAGTGATCAAGATCTCAACATGTCTTCTAAGTTTTGAATAGTCCATTATGATTGTCCATTAGTTTGAGGGTGGTAAGAAGTGCTCAAAAGAAGTTCAGTATCCAAGGATTTTTGAAGACTTTTCTAGAATCTTGATATAAAGTAGGGATCACGATCAGAAAAAATTAATAGGGGTACAAAATGAAGTCTTACAGCTTCATTAATATATAGTATTGCAAAACGTTTAAGTGTTAAATATTCTCTTATAAAAAGAAAATGTTTTTAATTGGTAAGATGATCAACAATGACCCATATTGCATCATTCCTTCTATGAGTATTTGGTAGCCCCATGACAAATTCCATCATAATATGATCCCATTTCCACTTAGGTATGGGAATAGGTTGTATTAATCCTCTGGGATGCTGTCTTCCGGCCTTTACCGATTGAAAAACCATACATCTTGACACATAATCATCAATCTACCTCTTCATGTTGTCCCACAAAAAATGTTCCATCAAATATCTATATATCTTTGTAATACCATGGTGTATAGAGAAATTGGATCTATGAGCATCATCAAGAAATTACCTTTTTAGATCAAGTATATCGGGAACACAAAGGCTCTTCCCAAATTTCAAAATTCCATCTTCATATACGAAGTCAATCAATCTACCATCATTTACAGATTTAATTTTCTTTTGAAACTCATCATCATCAGTTTGAGAACTTATTATCCTTTCTAGTAAATATGGTTTGGAAACCATTTGAAAAATTATTGATGTTTCACCTTCCATGATTATTCCCATATCCATCTTTACTAGATCCATGAACATAGGATCCCTTTCAACTCTCATCTTGTTCTGAACTCCATGATCCTTTATGCTCAAATCATCTTCCACCTTATTTTCCTTCCCTGGGTGGTAGTGTATAGTGTAGTCATAATCCTTAAGTAGTTCAGGCCATCTCCTTTGCCTCATGTTGAGTTCCTTCTGTGAGAAAATATACTTAAAACTCTTATGATTAGTATATATCTCACATTTTTCACTATAGATATAGTGTATCCATATCTTCAGAGCAAATATTACAACTGCTAACTCAAGATCATGAGTGGGATAGTTTTGTTCAGGAATTTTTAGTTGTTGGGATGCCAAAGAAATAACTCTATCATTATGCACAAGGACACAACTGAGTCCTTTTTTGATGAATCACTATAAATAAAAAACCTATCATTCCCTGATGGTATAGTCAAGATAGAATAATTGACTAATCTTATCTTCAATTCTTCAAAACATTCTTCACACTCTTTTTTCCAAAAAAATTTAACCCCTTTACATGTGATCTTGGTTAATGGGTTAGCCAATCAGGCAAAATTCTAGAGAAAACACCAATAATAACCTACTAAACCAATAAAACTTTGTACCTCAGTTATACTCTTCGGTGCTAGACATTTGTGGACTACCCTTGTATTAGAAGGATCAACATAGATTATATCCTTACAGATAATATGACCAAGAAAATAAATTTCCTGAATCCAGAATTCACACTTGCTAAACTTCCCATATAATTCATTTCTTCTAAGAGTATTCATTATAGTGTGAAAGTTATTTTCACGATCTTCATAGCTTTTAGAGTATACCAAGATATCATCAATAAATACCACCACAAATTAGTCAAGATATTCCTTGAAAACTCTATTTATTATATCTATGAAAATATAGGGTGCATTAGTCAGTCCAAAAGGAATTACTGTAAACTCGTAATTCCCATACCTAGTTCGAAATGATGTCTTTGGAATGTCTTCCTTCTTCACGCACAACTGATGATATCCATATCGAAGGTCAATCTTTGAAAAATATTGAGCTCTATGGAGTTGGTCAAATAAATCATCAAAGAGAGGTAGGGGATACTTGTTCTTTATTGTTATAGAATTGATATCCCTATAGTTAATGCACAACCACATAGATCCATATTTCTTCTTAATAAAAAGAATAGGGGATCCCCATAGAGAAACACTAGGGAAAATAAATCCTTTATTACTTAATTACTCTAGTTGTTTCTTTAGTTCCACTAATTCCAAAAAGGAAATTATATAAGGGGTCTTCGATATGGTCCTTGAACTAGAAATTAATTTAATGGAAAACTCAATTTCTCATTTTGGAGGATGTAAAGGTAAATCCTCTAGAAACATGTCAACATATTCTTTCACAATAGGTTCATCCTATATTTGAAAATTCCTTTCCTCACCCATAGTTACTTCACTACCTTCCTCCTTAATAATTGAATTTAATAGAGCTACTGAGGGTGGATCTAGATGAGAATTAGATGGTGATGTTTTTGCTCTAAAGATAAGGGATTCATTATCATCATCAAAAATTGTAACTGTAACACCCCAAGCTTCCACGGTACGTTTCCCTTCGAATAATGCAATAGCGTGTGTTGTACGCAACCTCGAGCTCTAACACACACCACAACTAATTAAACAAGCCGTTGTGAATAGTAATACCTACTTTTTGAAATTTTATAAATTTTATTTATCAAAATGGACTTCATTTTTGGATTCAGAATATCGAAATTAGCCTATGTTGAATTTTTGGTATTTTTCTGAGAACTTCTAATTTTTTATGAATAGTGAAAAATACTTAAAAACAACTTTTTTAATCAAAATAATTTATAGTGATAAATTATACTATTTAGTGGTTTTAAAGTATAATTATAATATATTTTTACCATTTTATCCAATGGTGGTCATTAGAATTAATTTAACATTGAAAATGGACATAAACAATTGCCAATCTTTTGATATAAATTATTTCTTAAAAACACGCTATTTGTTGTGACAGCGGGAATTAATTATAAAATTAATTATTGCAACTTATATATTTGGAATTTTTTAAAATAGACATCATTTTTGAATTCAGAATATCAATTATAGCTTAGGGTGAAATTTTGGCATTGTTCTGAAAAACTTCAATTTTTGATGAATAGTGAAACCACTAAGTGGTAGTTAAATAACTGATTTTTCGTTTAAATGAAATATTACCACTTCTGTGATTTGATTTTCAAAAATCCGACATACATGGTTGTCATTACTAAGTAAAATGTGGTTGAATGAGATTAAAATAATTTTTGGTGAATAGTAACTTTTAAGTTCTTAATCGCGTTTAGAGGTAATTAGTGTAGTTTAAGGTAAAAATAATGTTTTAATAATATGTGATGAGCTTGAAACATGTCCTAACCTCATTGGATGTGCCATTTCCGACCAAGACAATCCATGGGTCAACTTGGGGACCCCATGGAGCCACTTTAGTTGGAAAATGACATAAATACCTTTTATTTAATGTTAAAGTAAAAAATGACACAAACATGAAATGTTTTACTAAAACAATTTTTATATGGGGTTATACAAGTCATATTTTTGACTATAAATAGTCATTGGAAATATAAAAATATTTCCTACATCATAGTATTTTTTTTGAATTTTTAGACATTAAATAAATTAAATTATTTATGACATCATGATGATGCAGCGATGACCTCATTATTTAACGATTTAAATAAAATAAGAAGATAATGAAAAATCCAAGGCTTACACTTGTCCAAAGCCTATTGGATGAGGAGATGTAAAACCCTTATCACCTTAGACACGAATTTTATAAGTGTGGGACCTTTAGAATCCGAAAAGCATTGTATAATAATGTAACATTTCAATCTTTCCAAAAGAGCCCCTCCTCTCCTCTTATAAAAGGCCCCCACCTCTACCACCTTATTCACACTTTCAAGCCTTTTGGTTCGGCCAACCTCTGCCCAAATACTCTCCCAACTTCTCTCCCTTCATCCTAGAAGCTTTACTTTAGTCATAAATCCATCCTAAGGAGTCCTTTTGATCAAGTCAAAAGGAAGAACCCGAAGAAGAGGTAACATTTTCATCACCCTCTTTCAAGTTTCTTTCTTCTTCCACTCCCTCTTTGTTTATTATTTCAATTATAAAATTATAAATCCAGTATCTTCTATATACTGTGATGTTATTATAAATATGGAACAACCATATTCAGTATTCTACCCATCATTTGAATGACATGTCACCATACGTGCGTACGTACGGCTTACCGTCTCCACGTCGTGGTGTAATTGTTATTCAATATATTATTATTTAGATGGGTATAATAATGATATGTAATTCATGTAAATAATAAATATAACATGATAATTATTCTGTATATATGATATACTATCCAATTATATATTATTTTAATATCAAAATAATGATATTGTCGCTCGTGCGTACGTACGGACTACCGTCTCCACGAACGCGATGAGATTCATTCTCCGTCGTATCCATTCAAGTATAATTATCATTTGATGATTTAAAAATAATGTTTAAGGACATGATATCATTCTGGATATGAATAAGATACAACCTATCCATGAAAAACACGACTTACGTAACAAAACATATAAAAGAAAACGAGTAAGTTAACACCCGAAACAACGATAAATCTAAGATATTGTTAACAAAGCAATGTTAAAAGATCATATATGATATCATATGAATGTATATGATTCTTGTATAATTTAATAACAATTATTTCACCATTATACAGGAGGTTAACTTACCCCAACCAACGAAAAGTACAAGGTAAGGGTTTACTTCACAACCTCTTAATTATCCAAGGTTGTTTATACAAAATTATCTACTGGGACCTCGTTATCATCCACATCCATGTTTCTTAAGCATTTATTTCAATTTTTTTTTAATATTAAATGGAAAATGGGATAAAGTCATTTATACCCTTATACGTTTTTGAAAGGAATCTTACCGTCGTTTTCCAAACAATGTACTTTTTGACCTTTTTGACAAATTTAAGGTAAGAATGTTTTTTTTACTTATACGGTGGGTGCGGCTATTTTACGCCATTATAACTTCGTCGAAGCTTCCCTAACAAGCTTATAAGAATATTTTCAAAGTAAATGTATTATTTTATATTTATGGGACTTTTAAATGATTTCAAAAAGGAGAGATATTTCTCTCAAATAGCTTTGATTTCATCCATGTCAACATCCTTTGATGGGTTTTAAGTTTAATTGAAATTGATTTATGATACAAAACTTCCATTGAACATTTTGTGAAATATTTGACTGTGGATGTGTTATTTTTATACCATACATAGTTTATGGAGAAATTGTTGACATTTCGTATGCTAGTTTTAATACGAATATTTATGTTATGTTTAAACCTATTCATATGAGGAATTTATTGGACTTAATATGTGACGGGTGGAGCCCGCTATAGCTCCTCGATGCATCGGTAGGTCTCATGAGACAACTAGACGTGGAATTGGCCGAGGCCCTTTCCCAATTTGATTTATGGTTTTGGCCGAGGCCTTAATCATTTTAGACGTCTTGGCCGAGGCCTTGACAAAGTGTTTCAGAATGTCTGGCATTATACATTCCCTCATTATGAAAGTGGTTATTGATATTTCATGTGATTATTAATCTAGTAGAATATCCATGTGAGTAAGTAATGGCATTATTTTATTTTACTTTTGCCATATTATGCTGAAGTTCAAGTTCAATAAGGCTTTTGTTTTAGTTATACATTGCCTTAAATGCTTATGTTTTCTTATGAAAGTTTCCACTATATTGTTATCCTTACGGAGCATTTGAGCTCACCCCTTTCAATGTTTTGTTTTTCCCAGGATGTGAAGAAGTGTATTATGACTGACTTGCAAGAATAGTCAGTGAGGATATGAGTGTGGACTAGGGAGACCATGTTATTGTAGTTTTCATTTTTATGATGTAATGTAATGTTTATGAATGTATCTAGTGTTTCCAAGGCTACTAAACTAATCGGTCTTTTGAGACTTGATCTTTTGTGATCATGCGAATGTTATGAAGTAATGCACCGACTCTGGGTAGATGGGGTCGGGGCGTTACAGTTGGTATCAGAGGCAGTTTAGTACTAACCTTGGAAGCAAGATTTAGATAAACTCTGATTAGAGCACATATCCCGAAGATAGACTTTGAGGATTAGTATAGAACAACTTCCTAGAATTTTGGTATTGTAGAGATGTTGTGAGTTTTCCGAGCAATACATCCCTGTCTGGATACGAGCAGGTAGAGGCGGCTCTGGCACAGATGTACCTAGGGGTAAAACCCGAAAACACCGCTTTGAGCTAGACTCGAACGGGAACTGGTGCACGACAACGGGCCTTGCTGCACTCTTGGTTACGACACTCCCGGGGGATATGCTTTGGATAATTCCCATTTTCTTTACAAACCACTATGAAGGGTTACGAGTATATACTTCCTCAAAGAAAACATTTTTATAATTATGGATTATATCCATAATTAGTTCAATTTATGTTAAGTGTTTTACAAGTATGGAATTATGTATTTTGATTCATGAACTAATCTAGTTTATGCCATTATTTAGAAATGGCGCCTAGTGGAAGGAATGGAAACCGTATCAATGCATGCACTCCGTGTAGGGATTGCCCTCCTGCTCAAGATAATTATGGTGGAGCTAGTGATACAACTGGTGCTGATCAGCTTCTCACCGTACTGGGACAACTCACGCAGGTTATGAATAACAACCTTACTCGTATGGAGCACCCTGATCCGCAACGTGGAGGATCAATGCTAGACCGTTTCATGAGGAAACAACCACCAACCTTCAATGGGAGTACAAATCCTATAGTAGCTGAGCAATGGATAAATTCCTTAGAGAAAATATTCCATGCCTTGGGGAGTAGTGAAAGGGAGAATGTTGTCATGGCAGTTTACCGCCTCATTGGAGATGCCGATCAATGGTGGTCACTAATTCAAAACACAAAGGAAGATGATGAATTAACGAACATGGAATGGCAGGAGTTCAAAGAGCTGTTCTTAGAAAAATACTTTCCTCGAGACCATCGAGCGGATATGGAAAGGCAATTTCTGAGTCTAAGGCAGAAGGAGGATGAGAATGTCGCAAAGTATGAGGCTAACTTTACAAGGTTAGCAAGGTATGCTGCAGATTACATACGTAACCCAAGAAGTAAGACTGATCGTTTCTTTGATGGGTTGAAACCATTTCTCCGTCGAGCTTTAGTATCACAAACCTTCTCTTCATACGAAGGTATTGTCTCGTGCGCTATCAAGACGGAAAAGGAATTCTATAAGTCTTATGACTTCAAATCAAAGCAAGATAAGAAGAGATCCGCTGAAAACTCTGGGAAAGGAAATAAGGAAACAGGGAAGAAGGGTAGAAATGAATTTCCACCCTGTGATAATTGCGGTAGGAAGCACCCTGGTGCCTGTCTAAAAGGAAAAGGAGTATGTTACAAGTGTGGTGAAAAAGGCCACCAAGATCATGAATGCAAGGGAAAGAAAGCGACTGTCAACGTGGAATGCTATAATTGTAGAGAGAAGGGACATTATGCAAATGAATTTCCTAAGCGTCAGGGGAACTTACCTCAGAAGAGGCCAAGGGATTAGGGCCAGGCTTATGCTATCACTACTGCTGAGGTAGAAGCTCCAAAAGACGTGGTGGCAGGTAATTTAATGGTTTCCTCAAGTTTAGAAAATGCATTATTTGATTCTGGATCATCGCATTGTTTCATATCTTCCCAGTTTGCTAAGAAAATTAGATATTTCCAATTTGATTTAACAAGGGAGTTTTCGGTCAAAACCCCTAAGGGAAGTATTGTTGCAGCAAAGTTTTGTCGATTAGTTCCCATTAGAGCACCTAAATGTTCTTTACCTACTGATCTCATCGTCATACCCATGATTGAATTTTATATAATCCTCGGTATGGATTGGATTTCGGACCATGATGCAAAAATTTATTGTAAGAGGAAAGAGGTTACGATTCTTGATGATGATGATAAGGAACACCTTATCTTTAGAGCCGAATCGTCGCCACATAATTCTTATCTAGATCCACCCCCAGTAGCTCAACTAAATTCAATTATTAGGGAGGAATAGAAGGAAATTACTGAGGGCGAGGAAAGGAATATTCAAATAGAGGATGTACCTATTGTGAGAGAATATGTTGATGTGTTTCCGGAAGATTTACCTGGACATCCTCTAGAACGAGAAGTTGAGTTTTCCATTGATTTAATTCCTGGATCAAGGCCCATATCGAAGACCCCTTATAGAATGGCCACTGTGGAATTAGTTGAACTAAAGAAACAACTAGAGGAATTGACTAATAAGGGATTTATTCGCCCTAGTGTTTCTCCTTGGGGAGCCCCTGTTCTTTTTGTTAAGAAGAAAGATGGATCTATGAGGTTGTGCATTGACTATAGGGAGATCAATGCTATAACAATAAAGAACAAATATCCCCTACCTCACATTGATAATTTGTTTGACCAACTGCATGGAGCTCAATACTTTTCAAAGATTGACCTTCGGTCTGGATACCATCAGTTGTGTGTGAAGAAGGAAGACGTTCCAATGACAGCATTTCGAACAAGGTACGGGCATTACGAGTTTACAGTAATGCCTTTTGGATTGACTAATGCACCCTCTGTTTTCATGGATCTAATGAATAGAGTTTTCAAGGAATATCTTGATGACTTTGTAGTGGTATTTATTGATGATATCTTGGTATACTCCAAAAGCCACGAAGATCATGAAAATCACTTACGCATTATCCTGAAGACTCTTAGAAGACATGAATTATATGGGAAATTTAGCAAGTGTGAATTCCAGCTTCATGAGATTTCTTTTCTTGGCCATATTGTCTCTAAGGATGGAATTTCCGTTGATCCTTCTAAAACCAAGGCAATCCAAGAATGGCCAGCACCGACAAGTATAACTGAGGTACGCAGTTTTATTGATTTAGCAGGTTATTATCGACGTTTCGTCCAGAATTTTTCCAGATTGGCTAACCCATTGACAAAGCTCACACGTAAAGGGATTAAATTTGTCTGGACAAAAGAGTGTGAAGAATGTTTTGAAGAACTAAAGAGAAGATTAGTCAATGCCCCTGTATTGACTATACCATCGGGGAATGATGGGTTTGTTATTTATAGTGATGCATCGAAGAAAGGACTTGGTTGTGTCCTTATGCAGAATGATAAGGTCATTGCCTATGCATCACGACAGCTAAAAATTCATGAGAAAGACTATCCTACTCATGATCTTGAGTTAGCAGCTGTGATCTTTGCTTTAAAGATATGGAGACATTACCTCTATGGTGAAAAATGTGAGATTTATACTGATCACAAGAGTTTGAAGTATATTTTCACACAAAAAGAACTCAACATGAGGAAAAGGCGATGGCTTGAACTACTCAAGGATTATGATTGCACGATACATTACCACACGGGGAAGGCAAACAAGGTGGCATATGCTTTGAGTAGAAAATACCATGGAGTTTTGAATGTGATGAGAATTGGAAGGGATCCAATTTTCTTGGATCTAGTGAAGATGGACATGGGAATAACTAGGGAAGGTGAAACATCAATGCTTTTTCAAATGGTTGCCAAAACATCATTACTAGAAAGGATTAAGAGTTCTCAGACCAATGATGAAGAATTTCAGAAGAAGATTAAAGATGTGAATGATGGAAGATTGAGGGACTTTGTGTATAAGGATGGAATTTTGAAATTCAGGAAGAGACTTTGTGTTCCCGATATACCTGATCTAAAAAGGGAATTGCTGGATGATGCTCATAGTTCCAATTTCTCTATACACCCTGGGAGCACCAAAATGTATAGAGATTTGAAGGAACATTTTTGGTGGGATAATATGAAGAGGGAGATTGCTGATTTTGTGTCGAGGTGTATGGTTTGTCAACAAGTGAAAGCTGGAAGGAAACATCCTGGTGGAGTATTGCAACCTCTTCCCATACCTGAGTGGAAATGGGATAATATTACGATGGACTTTGTCATGGGACTACCAAAGACTCCTAGAAGGAATGATGCAATATGGGTCATTGTTGATTGTCTTACTAAGTCATCACATTTTCTGGCTATACGGGAGGATCTACCACTTGAACGTCTAGCAAGATTATATATTAATGAAGTTGTAAGACTTCATGGAGTACCCCTATCTATTGTTTCTGATCGTGATCCTCGTTTTACTTCAAGATTCTGGAAAAGTCTTCAAAAGGCCTTGGATACTGAACTTTGTTTGAGCACTGTCTATCACCCTCAAACAGATGGACAATCAGAACGGACTATTCAAACCTTAGAAGACATGTTGAGATCATGCTCTCTTGACTTTCAGGGTATGTGGGATCAATACTTACCACTGGTATAATTTTCCTATAACAATAGCTTCCATTCAAGCATTCAGATGGCACCTTATGAAGCGTTATACGGAAAGAGATGTCGTACACCAACCTGTTGGGATGACGTTGGTGAAAGAAAACTTGTTGGACCAGAACTGGTGGAAGAAACAATGGAAAAGGTGAAGGTAATCCAAAACCACATCAAATCAGCTCAAAGTAGGCAGAAGAGCTATGCCGATAACAGAAGAAAGGTTTTGGAATTTCAGGTGGGAGATCATGTTTTCCTAAAGGTATCTCCATGGAAGGGAGTTATACGTTTTGGTAAGAAGGGTAAGTTGAGTCCCAGGTACATCGGACCTTTCGAAATTCTAGATCGTATTGGGGTTGTAGCTTATCGTTTGGCGATGCCACCAAATCTCTCCAAAGTTCACGATGTTTTCCACATATCGCTATTGAGAAAATACATGCCCGACCCAACACATGTACTTACCTATGAGGAATTAGAACTGGAACCCGATCTATCTTATTGCGAAGAGCCCATCAGAATTCTTGATGTGAGGGAGCCGGTGCTGAGAAACCGGACGACTCGTCTGGTAAAGGTTTTGTGGAGAAATCATAAAATGGAAGAGGCAACGTGGGAACCTGAGGAACTTATGATGAAGAACCACCCGAGTCTTTTTATGCAGTAATACCCTAGAAATTGCGAGGACGCAATTATTTGAAGGAGGGGAGAATGTAACACCCCAAGCTTCCACGGTACGTTTCCCTTCGAATAATGCAATAGCGTGTGTTGTACGCAACCTCGAGCTCTAACACACACCACAACTAATTAAACTAGCCGTTGTGAATAGTAATACCTACTTTTTGAAATTTTATAAATTTTATTTATCAAAATGGACTTCATTTTTGGATTCGGAATATCGAAATTAGCCTATGTTGAATTTTTGGTATTTTTCTGAGAACTTCTAATTTTTTATGAATAGTGAAAAATACTTAAAAACAACTTTTTTAATCAAAATAATTTATAGTGATAAATTATACTATTTAGTGGTTTTAAAGTATAATTATAATATATTTTTACCATTTTATCCAATGGTGGTCATTAGAATTAATTTAACATTGAAAATGGACATAAACAATTGCCAATCTTTTGATATAAATTGTTTCTTAAAAACACGCTATTTGTTGTGACAGCGGGAATTAATTATAAAATTAATTAATGCAACTTATATGTTTGGAATTTTGTAAAATAGACATCATTTTTGAATTCGGAATATCAATTATAGCTTAGGGTGAAATTTTGGCATTGTTCTGAAAAACTTCAATTTTTGATGAATAGTGAAACCACTAAGTGGTAGTTAAATAACTGATTTTTCGTTTAAATGAAATATTACCACTTCTGTGATTTGATTTTCAAAAATCCGACATACATGGTTGTCATTAAGAAGTAAAATGTGGTTGAATGAGATTAAAATAATTTTTGGTGAATAGTAACTTTTAAGTTCTTAATCGCGATTAGAGGTAATTAGTGTAGTTTAAGGTAAAAATAATGTTTTAATAATATGAGATGAGCTTGACACATGTCCTACCCTCATTGGATGTGCCATGGCCGACCAAGAAAATCCATGGGTCAACTTGGGGACCCCATGGAGCCACTTTAGTTGGAAAATGACATAAATACCTTTTATTTAATGTTAAAGTAAAAAATGACACAAACATGAAATGTTTTACTAAAACAATTTTTATATGGGGTTATACAAGTCATATTTTTGACTATAAATAGTAATTGGAAAGCTAAAAAGATTTCCTACATCATAGTATTTTTTTTAGAATTTTTAAACATTAAATAAATTAAATTATTTATGACATCATGATGATGCAGCGATGACCTCATTATTTAACGATTTAAATAAAATAAGAAGATAATGAAAAATCCAAGGATTACACTTGTCCAAAGCCTATTGGATGAGGATATTTCAAACCCTTATCACCTTATCCAAGAATTTTATAAGTTTGGGACCTTTAGAATCCGAAAATCATTGTATAATAATGTAACATTTCAATCATTCCAAAAGAGCCCCTCCTCTCCTCTTATAAAAGGCCCCCACCTCTACCACCTTATTCACACTTTCAAGCCTTTTGGTTCGGCCAAAATCTGCCCAAATACTCTCCCAACTTCTCTCCCTTCATCCTAGAAGCTTTGCTTTAGTCATAAATCCATCCTAAGGAGTCCTTTTGATCAAATCAAAAGGAAGAACCCGAAGAAGAGGTAACATTTTCATCACCCTCTTTCAAGTTTCTTTCTTCTTCCACTCCCTCTTTGTTTATTATTTCAATTCTAAAATTATAACTCCAGTATATTCTATATACTGTGATGTTATTATAAATATGGAACAACCATATTCAGTATTCTACCCATCATTTGAATGACATGTCACCATACGTGCGTACGTACAGCTTACCGTCTCCACGTCGTGGTGTAATTGTTATTCAATATATTATTATTTAGATGGGTATAATAATGATATGTAATTCATGTAAATAATAAAGATAACATGATAATGATTCTGTATATATGATATACTATCCAATTATATATTATTTTAATATCAAAATAATGATATTGTCGCTCGTGCGTACGTACGGACTACCGTCTCCACGAACGCGATGAGATTCATTCTCCGTCGTATCCATTCAAGTATAATTATCATTTGATGATTTAAAAATAATGTTTAAGGACATTATATCATTATGGATATGAATAAGATACAACCTATCCATGAAAAACACGACTTACGTAACAAAACATATAAAAGAAAACGAGTAAGTTAACACCCAAAACAACAATAAATCTAAGATATTGTTAACAAAACAATGTTAAAAGATCATATATGATATCATATGAATGTATATGATTCTTGTATAATTTAATAACAATTATTTCACCATTATACAGGAGGTTAACCTACCCCAACCAAGGAAAAGTACAAGGTAAGGGTTTACTTCACAACCTCTTCATTATCCAAGGTTGTTTATACATAATTATCTAATGGGACCTCGTTATCATCCACATCCATGTTTCTTAAAAATGTCTTTCAAAACATTTTTACTATTAAATGGAAAATGGGTTAAAGTCATTTATACCCTTATACATTTTTGAAAGTAATCTTACCGTCATTTTCCAAACAATGTACTTTTTGACCTTTTTGACAAATTTAAGGTAAGAATGTTTTTTTTACTTATACGGCGGGTGCGGCTATTTTCCACCATTATAACTTCGTCGAAGCTTCCCTAACAAGCTTATAAGAATATTTTCAAAGTAAATGTATTATTTTATAATTATGGGACTTTTAAATGATTTAAAAAAGGAGAGATATTTCTCTCAAATAGCTTTGATTTCATCCATGTCAACATCCTTTGATGGGTTTTAAGTTTAATTGAAACTGATTTATGATACAAAACTTCCATTGAACATTTTGTGAAATATTTGACTGTGGATGTGTTATTTTTATACCATACATACTTTATGGAGAAATTGTTGACATTTCGTATGCTAGTTTTAATACGAATATTTATGTTATGTTTAAACCTATTCATATGAGGAATGTATTGGACTTAATATGTGACGGGTGGAGCCCGCTATAGCTCCTCGATGCATCGGTAGGTCTCATGAGACAACTAGACGTGGAATTGGCCAAGGCCCTTTCCCAATTTGATTTATGGTTTTGGCCGAGGCCTTAATCATTTTAGACGTCTTGGCCGAGGCCTTGACAAAGTGTTTCAGAATGTCTGGCATTATACATTCCCTCATTATGAAAGTGGTTATTGATATTTCATGTGATTATTCATCTAGTAGAATATCCATGTGAGTAAGTAATGGAATTATTTTATTTTACTTTTGCCATATTATTCTGAAGTTCAAGTTCAATAAGGCTTTTGTTTTAGTTATACATTGCCTTAAATGCTTATGTTTTCTTATGAAAGTTTCCGCTATATTGTTATCCTTACGGAGCATTTGAGCTCACCCCTTTCAATGTTTTGTTTTTCCCAGGATGTGAAGAAATGTATTATGACTGACTTGCAAGAATAGTCAGTGAAGATATGAGTGTGGACTAGGGAGACCATGTTATTGTAGTTTTCATTTTTATGATGTAATGTAATGTTTATGAATGTATCTAGTGTTTCCAAGGCTACTAAACTAATCGGTCTTTTGAGACTTTATCTTTTGTGATCATGCCAATGTTATGAAGTAATGCACCGACTCTGGGTAGCTGGGGTCGGGGCGTTACAGTAACCTCCTTTTTATAATAAATTTTCACATAATGGTCCAAAATAAAATCCATAATGAGGATTATATCAATTTCAATCATGGGTATGGAAATAATATCAACAGATAAATCACATTTGTATGCCATAATGGTAAATGATTGACAAAACTTTATTGAAAAGACACATCCCTTAGGATTTTTGAATGAAAATTCCCTTAATAATTCAAATTGGAAATGTCTAAGTTTCTTGGAAAACTGGGAAGATATGAAATAATGTGATGATCCAGGATCAAATAAAGCATTGGATAATTTTGAGGAAATGATTAAAGTACCTTCCACCACATCATTAGGAACTTCAACCTCAGCAGTAGTTATATCATAAGCTTGGCCTTGATCCCTTTCCCTTTTCTGAGGTTAGTTTCCTTGACGCTTAGAAAATTCATTTTCATAATTCCCCATTTCTTTAAAATTGTAGCATTCAACATTGACAACCTCTTTATTCCCCTTGCAATCATGAGCTTGGTGGCTATTTTATCCACAATTGTAACAAACTCCCATCACCTTTAGGAATGTACCCGGATGTTTTTTTCCCACAATTACCGCAGGATGGAAATTAAAATTTTCCCTTCTTCCCCTTATTTCCTTTTCAAGAGTGTTCAACAGACCTCTTCTTCTCTTTCTTAACTTTAAATTCATAAGACTTAGAGAATTCTTTTTCTGTCTTGATAGCACATGAGAATATATCTTTGTATGATGAGAAGGATTGTGAGACTAAAGATCGATGAAGAAATGGTTTTAAGCCATCAAAGAATCGATAAATCTTACTTCTTGGGTTATGTATATAATCTAAAACATGCCTTGATAACCTTGTAACATTAGCCTCATACTTGGTGACATTATCATCCTCCTTTTCTACCAGACTCAAAAATTGCCTTTTTATATCCGCTCAATGTTCACGAGGAAATTATTTTTCTAAAAAAAGATCTTTAAACTCCCTAAATTCCATATTTTATACCTCTTCATCCTCTTTTGTGTTTTGAATTAATGACCACCATTGATCTGTATCTCCTGTGAGGCGATAAACTGCCATGACAACTTTTTCCCTTTCGCTACTCCCCAAATCATGAAATATTTTCTCTAAGGAACTTATCCATTGCTCAGATACAAATGGATTTGTAGTCCCATTGAATGTTGGTGGTTGTTTCCTCATGAAGCAGTCTAACATTGATCCTCCGCATTGTGGATCAGAGTGCTCTATACGAGTAAGGTTATTACTCATAACCTGAGTGAGTTATCCTAGTTTGGTTATAAGATGTTCAGCACCAGTTGCATTACTAGCTCCACTATAATTATATTGAGTTTTATGGAAACCCCTACATGTATTATGTGTGTTGATACAATTTCGATTCCTTACACTAGGCACCATTTCTAAACAATGGAATACAATAGGTTAGTTTATAAATCACAATGCATAATTCCAAACTTGTAAAATACTTAACATAAATTGAACAGTTTATACATATAATCCATAATCATAAAAATGTTTTCTTTGGGTGCATATTTACTCATAAATACTTTATAATGGTTTGTAAACAAAATGTTAATTATCCTAATCATATCCCCTAGGAGTGTCAAACCAGGTGTGCAGTAAGGACCGTTGTTGTGTACCAGGATACCCCGGGTCAAGCTCGAAACTCCTTGTTGGAGTTTTCACTCCTAGGTACATCTGTGCCAGAACCACTTACACTTGTAGTATCCAGACATGGATGTATTTCTTGGAAAACCCACATATTATCTACATTACCAATTTTTTTGGTTGATCTTCTATACTAATCCTCATAGATTCTCTTAGGGTAATGTTCTCTGATCATAGTTTATCTAAATCTAGTTTCCAAGGATTGTACTAAACCTCCCTCTAATACCAACTATAACGCCCTGAACCTAGTTACCCAGAGTTGGTTCATTATTACATAACATTGGCATGATCAAAAGAGATCCAGTCCTGAAAGATGAATCAATTTAGTAGCCTTGGAAGTACTAGATACAAACATAAGTTTTAAATTACATTATGAAATTAAAGAAAAAAAACATTGTGTATCCTCTGGACACACTCATATCCCTTAGCCTATCCTTACAGGTCAATCATAATATACTTCTTTGCATCCTAGTAAAAATAAAAAATTAGAAATGGGTGAGTTTAGATGCTCAGTAAGGATAACAACATAATGGAAACTATCATAAATAAGAATAAAAATTTAAGGAAATGTATGAGACTAAAACACAAGACTTTTAAACTCAAAATTCAACATAATATGTAAAATATAAATCAAATAATTCCATTTAATTATTCACATGGATATTCTACTATTTGAATTATCACATGTAATATCAATAGCTAATTTCATAATGATGGAATGCATAACACTGGACATCATAACCACATAGTCAAGGCATCATGCCAAGACTACAAATAAAAATATTGTCAAGGCCTTGTTCCAAGACACTATTTTGTATCATGATACCTACCGATGCATTGAGGAGCTATAGTGGGCCCCACCCATCACTTACTACATCCAATGCATTCCTCATATAAAAAGGTTGAAACATAACATAAACATTCATATTAAAAATAGAATAAGAAATGTTAATACTTTAACCATATACCATTAATGGTATAAAAATAACACATCCATAGGAAAACATATCACAAAACCTACAACACAATATGGAAGATTGTATCATAATAGATCAAATATAAAAAAATGTAAAATCCAACAAAGTATGTTGACATAAATGGTATCAATCCAAAAACTATTTTAGTGAAATATCTCTTTCCACTTTGAAATAATTTAAAAGTAAATAAAGCATTTATTTTGAAAATATTCTTATAATCTTGTATGTGAATCTTTGAAGGTGTTATAATGGTGGAAAATAGCCACACCTTCCGTATAAGTTAAAAAGACATTCTTTCCTTAATTTGTCAAAAAGGTCATAAGGTACCTTATTTGGAAAACGATGGAAAGATTCCTTTCAAAACATTTTATAAAAAGTCAAAAAATTTTATAAATGACTTTAACCTGTATTCTAGGAAATAATAAAAATGTTCTGAAATACATTTTTAAGAAACACGGATGTGGATGGTAAAAAAGTCTCAGTAGATACTTACGTATAAATAACCTTGGATAATAGAGAGATTGTAAAATCAACCCTTACCTTGTAATTTTCCTTAGTCAAAGGTATATTAACCTCATATATAATGGTTAAATCATCTTTATTAAACTATAAAAGAACTACATACATAAATATGATATCGTATATGATCCTATAATATTTATTTGTCAATAATTTTTAAGTAGTATCATTATTTTGGGTGTTAACTGATTCATTTTTGTTTATATGTTTTGTTATGTAAGTCATGTTTGTTATTGATAATATGTATTTTATTAATATCAAGAATGATATTAAGTTCTTAAATATTATTTTTAATCATCAAATGTAAATTATTCTTGAATGGTTATGATGGGGAACGAAATCTCATTGCGTCATGGAGACGGTAAGCCGTACATACTCATGAGCGACAATATAATTATATTGATGGTGAAATAGTATGTAATTGGATGGTATATTATATATACAAAATCATTAAAATTATATATTTATTATTTACATCAATTATACTCATTATTATACCCATCCAAATAATGAATTGTTGAATAAAAAACTACACCACAACGTGGAGATGGTAAGCCGTACATACACATGTATGATGACTTTGTCATTAATAGGATGGATAGAATAATGAATATGGTTGTACCATATTTATAATAAAATCTAAGTATATATAAGTTACTATATTTATCAAAAAATTTGGAAGTGGAAGAATAAAAGAACTTTGAAAGAGGTGATGAAATATTTTCCTCTTCTTCGGGTGATTCCTTTTGATATGAACAAAAATGATTCTTAAGTTGGATTTAAAATCAAATTAATGCCTCTATATTGAAGTTACGATAGTTGGTATGAGATTTGGGTAGGTTTTGGATGATACAAATGGATTTTGAGTTGTGAATTTTAGAGAAGGGGAAGTACCCTTTTATATGAGAGGTGAGGGGAACTTTAGGAAGAGATTGGAATATTAATTTATTATAAAATAATTTTTGGTTTATAATTGGTAAAAATGGATAAATTTAGAGGATATTGTGGGTATGGGTATAAATCCTATCAAACAATAGCAAACAATTTTAGGTCACCATATTAACCTTATCTTTTAGATTTAACCCTTAGTTAAATAGTTTAACTCTTACCATATCTTCCTGTATTCTTATACTATATAGTTAATAAACCTACTAAAAAATGCTAAGTGATAATAAAGTGGTTCATTAATGACACATATGACATTATTTAAGTACTTTGGCCAAATTTTATATTTTTAGGAATATTATATCATTCAATAAAATGGTATTCTTTTAAAAACTCATTTATGTCAATTTTGACACTATTTAGTATTTTTTTTGTGAAAGTCATAAAAACTTGATTAATTAGAAAAAAAATATATTTAATAATTACTAACATGTCATATGCACCTATAAAATTCGTGGATGGTATAAAAAGTTTCAATTTACATTTATTTTTATATTTATAATATCAATTATTTTAATCTTTCATTAATAAGGTAATTACTGCATCATCATTGTGTCATTAATAAATATAATTTTTTAATTTCTAAAAATTATAAATAAGATACTATGATGTAGGGAATATTTTTTTCTTTCTAATGAATATTTATAGTCAAATTTATATTATGTATAACCTAATATTAAAAATGGGTCAGTTATTAAAATTTTAATTTAACACTTTTAACTCTTCTTTAAATGAAATATAATAAATGTTCTAATTTAATCCAAGTGGATAAAAAAGGATCATATTTTTTTCCTAAGGTTTTTTTGGTCATAATACAGTTATCCAATAGAATTAGGACACGTGTTGGGGTAATTATAATATTATTTTTACCTTTAATGACCCATTGTTTTAACCGTGGTAAATAAAATTCAAAAGTTACTATTCACCAAAAATTATTTTCATCCTATTGAACCACATTTTACTTACTGATGAAAACCATGTCTGTCAAATTTTTTAAATAAATTCATAGAAGTGGTAAAATTATGTGTTATACAAATGTGCAAATGTGCCTAGAAAGTGGGTAAAAGACGTTAAAAAGTTCAATAAAATTTTATACATATTATATTATTATAAAATGACTACAATGAATTAAATTGGACTAATATAGGTATTATTTATCTATTTTTAATTTAAAATAAAATAAAATTAAAAATAAACATTTAAATAAAAATTCGGGTTTTTAAACAATAACGTAGTGTTTTTCACTATTCATCAAAAATTAAATGTTTTTAGAAAAATAAAAAAAAATTCATCCTAAGATAATTTTGATATTTGAAATCCAAAAATGAAGTCCATTTAAAAAAATAAAATTTATAAAATTTTAAAAGTGTATATTACTATTCATAACTACCCTTTTAAAAGGCTAGTTTGATTGGTCATGGTGTGCTAGAACTTGGAGCTACGTACAACGCAAGCTATTGTATTATTCAAAAAGAAGCATACCACGAAAACTTGGGGTGTTACAACCTTTAACCTTGTCACTTTAACAAACAATGGTTTTATTCCACCATAACATGATCCAAGGAACCCTTAAAATCGAACCCAAACCTTAAAATGATGAAACACCCCAAATTTATTTTGAGATAAGACAAACCCTAAGTCATTGAGACTATATTAGGGTAAGAAGATGTGGAAATAAAAGAAAAGTGGAAGAATTAGGGACTAGGAGAGACGTACCATGAAGAATTAGACTGAAATTTAATTATAAAAAATAAATCACCAAGGAGGAAGAGAGAATAAAAGGGGAACACACATAGGAGTCAGGGGAATCAAGTTAGAATAGAAATATACCCCCTTTTGGATTAAATCTTGACATGGTTTGATCCAAAAATTCAAAAAATAAAAATAAGGGTAGGATCTCTCCACTAATCATCTTTAAGAGAGGAAGCATAATTCCTACCCACTAGACACCACCATGGTGTTGCTAAAGGTGTTGTGGTGCGGTACCCCCAAATAATAAAACCTAATTTGAATAATTAGGCCTCCATAATGTGGCCCTCAGATTCAATGATGCAAGGTTCTTAACTAGATATACTTCATATCACAACCTTAACCCTATGATGTAGCACCCCTCAAATTAGAATAACCACATTATTCCTTTTAAGGCCCTCTACGACATAACCAATGAGCTACGACATGGTCACCCCTCTGACTAGTATCAACATGTCACAGAATCAACCAATGTGATATAAAATATAAACAACTATATATTAAAATAGTAATGTGCTCTAAAACACACAAAAAATTCTATAAGAACAAAAAATAAGAAAACCCAAATTAAAAGTCAATAATTATATAAAATAATTTGTAAAATGGGTTTGAGGTGTGTAAATTTCTTCACCATACCAATTTATTTCCTAAAAAGTTCAAATAGAAGTGGTTGATCATAGAAAGGATAATATTAAATATTCTCTCTAATAATAAAAATGAAGATACTGGGAAATAAAATAAAATAAATATATCACTGAGAACCCCATCCTGAATACAAAACCAGATTATTCCATATCCACCTAATTTATTATATAAGGGAAATCATATTCAAATCCAAATAAATTATTTAAAGAACTCGAGATAATAAGATAATGATCGAAAAGAAAAATGGGAAAGATTCAATTCATAATACATTATCCCAAAAGAAACAATCACGCTGACCTGATAATTAACAGAAAAAATCACCCAAGGGATAACCTAATAACAACTAAAAACCAAAAATCATCTATATCTCTATGGGTGGGGGCGGGTCGAGTCAAAACCACTAAATACTATTTTTCACCCCTAAAGTCAAAAAACACACAAAAGATTAAGGGAACTATACCCCTAAATTATGTTTCCATTCACCATAAGAAGTATTCCTATGTAGGTATCCCCATGATTTAAAGACTATTTTAAACCAAAAAACCTATAATTCAAAACTACTCTAAAAATATATTAGAAACCAAGGATTCAAAGAATAATTAATCGATATGTACAACCAAATAAACTAGATAATTATACTATAAAGGTGAAATACATCAATGGTAAAAATATTTTTTAACACTAATACAATGATTTCAAGTTAACCATAATACAGTGCCAACATTTCTGAGATGCAACAAAAAAATGATTACATCCATAAATACCTTAAATTCTCACCACATTAACATTAGGTTCAGCTGGTTAAAACTAATGTTATTCCAACAAAGTCGATCTGGATTCCCCACACTTATACAAAATTCCTTTGAAAAACCTCTATAGGTGACCCAAGTTTCCACAACTATGAAAAGTCTTAGGAATCTCATGAAACTAAGGATTTTTAATCCCTATATTCCCACAGTAATGACACACTAAGAGTTTTCTCTCATCGGAAGATGATGCAACTAAATATAATAGCCTTCAAATATTACCATCCACTATACCAGACTTTTCTTTATTCCATTTTATTCTATTTAAAATTCATTCACTACCTATAAATCCAGGGAAATAATTAACTAACTCAAGAATTCCATCCATTCCAAACTATATTTTAATGTCCCACATCACCACCTCTTTATAGGTGTTTAATCCAATAGAGGAACATCCTAATAAAAGATCTGGTAAAAGACATTTTCTGAAACACTGATCTTTCAAGGAATCATCCATATCCATATTAGGATAATGGTGAACATACTCCAACACTAACAAGTCTCCTTATTAGAGTTAATAAAATTTAATTTCCCTAGGTTTATTAACAAAATTGAGGAAGTAATATTGGATTAAAAATTATTTGAAAGATTCCCATAAAATATCCTTCTATTTTCTTATGAATATTAGACTTCATCCACTTCCAAATGAAATCCTCCAGTATATAGGTCAAAAACTTGAGTTTAAGTGATTTAAGAAGATCTATATGGATGATGGTCATCTTGATGTTTCTCAACCATTATTCCACTTCTAAATATTCTTGTTTCCCAAGGAGATGAGGTGGATAAATCTTATAGAACTCTTGAATGAAATTTATATTCTAGGTTGGAAGTGGTGGATCACTAGGATACATATCTAGATCATATGAATCAATCAACCCAAATATACTTTGATCAAACACATGACATGATGGTAAATAACCACCCATAGATATATTGTAAGAATGAATAGGACTTAGTGGAGGAATACTCAAAAGAAAAAAAATATAAAATTAAATTAAAACAAACTCAAAATACAAAAATTCATGAAACCAATTGTGAATTTATTAACCAATATAAAATCACTAAAATAAATTCACTTATTAACCTAAAAAGGTTTTATAAAAAACTAATTTTTAAAATATTTTTTGTTTCTTTGATCACACTTTTAACACACATTATTATTTTCATAGAAAATGGAATTTTAAATATTTAAATTTTTGAAAAATCACTTTATAAATATTCTCAAATTAAAACTATTTTAAAATATCCAAATAAAATCTTTATAGTTTTCCCAGAAAACAATGAAAATATTTAACACATTCTCCCCTCCAATGCATTATATAACTTTTCCAAAAATAAGTTTTGTTAAAAATCCAAAACATTTTGAAAAATATTCCTAGTTTATAAAAATCTACACCTCTATTAAAAATTTATTTTTAATTTTGATCCCAAATAGAATCAATAGAACATGAAAATAACTTAATCCATCCCAAGTTAATCATAATAAAGGAATAAAAAACTCAAAATCCCCATTGAACCAAAATAAAAAAAAACCAAGTAAATTCACAACCATATATATATTAGACATGTGGTTTGGAAAATTGTATGTTTATGGTGTTAAATACATTGAAAGATACCTGGACTAGTCCACATGGTCTACACCTAGGTTTCCAATTCATCCACAGTAACTATGTGGTACTAGGTCTCTAAAAACATCACACTTTAAGGAAAGGAATTTATCAAAATAATTCATAAATCCCCTGTAAAAATATAAATTCTCAAATAAAAATTATAAAACATAAAAAAACGATAACCAAGATAGATTTTAAAAACAATGACATCCCAAAAAACCCTATTAACTCATGAGTCATCATGAATCATGGTGATCAGGAACCTACCAGTAAAATAACTATTTATTTATGAAGATCCCATCTCTTATCTATGATAACTACCTAGATAAAAACCAGGATTTGATACCATTTTTTCATAAACCAATATAGTTCACCCATGAATTGGGATCTCTATATTTCTAATGATAAGGCCTGATACATGTTCTCAATAATTCTTGGATGAAGAAAAGAATCAAGGAATCATGAAAAAAGAAAGTGGGAATGATTTTTCTTGGTGGATAAATAATAAATAAAGGAATTCCAACTATAAATGTAGCATGACCATTCAATATATTATACTGAAACACTATAAGAATAAACAACTTCAAAATAAATAATAGATCAAACAGGGAAAAACTATGATAAATAACCCCACACAATCATCATCAAAATTTAGGATTTTTTTATGGACAAAAAAGTTTAAAAAAGTACATTTCAAGGGAAAAGTCATGGAGGAAGGAAATGCTGTATTCGCAACACATCTTCCATCACCAATCCTACACACTCAAAAGGAATGTATCCCAAACTAGAAAACAAATAGAATTGATTATTAAGAGTGTTCTGAGAGGCAAGAAAATCAGCCACATTATTGTATTCTCTCCATGTGTGATGAACCTTCAACCAATCATTAAGAAGTTTATTTATCCTATAGATGAGGTTGCTAATAGACCATGGGATAGTGATATCCTACTATATGGAGTTCTGGATAATCATAGAATTAGTCTCCATGGATTCTAGGTAGAGGTCCCTTTCTCAGTAGAAAAGAAGACCATTGAGCATTGAATGGGCCTCTGCCTGGAGGGGATACCTATGACCATAGATAATAGAGAACGATGCAACCACCAATCCCCTTAAATCATGAATGACCCCTCTTGCTCGCATAAGTCCATCTGAATAGGATCCATCAATGTTCAATTTCCTATTGTGGGTTGGAGGAATCCATTTTGACCCATATTCAATGTGAGATAATGTCTTGCAACATGGGGGGGATGAAGTACCAGCCAAAAGAGACCTCAACAAAAGATATTTGACATAGTTCTTGATAGACGGATGAAGATCAGCTACTAAGTTCCGATATCTAGTCACAACCACCATCCAGGAGCTGGAGGAGCCTTCATGACGTTCCTTTTTTTGAGCAGACCAAATGGTCCAGTATAATACTGCTATAAGAGTTGACCTTGATTTCTATTCAAAAATATTGTTCGCAAAACCCAAAAATCAGTTAGATAGGAAATCATCAAAGGTACTTCCATAATGGTTGAAGTAGAAGCTTTCACCCAACTCTCTCTAACAGTTGTGGTGAAATCCTTTGAGCATGTGCATTGTTGGTTTTGATCTTGATTAGTTTTGATCTAGTATTCTCTTAGAGATCGTCCACACCTTTTTCTTCATGGTCATTTTCCATTGGAAGCATTATTTTATTGTCAGATAATGGTTGGGGGTCTAAATCTTAACCTTATGGTTTGATAATTTCTAATTTTAGGAAATCGTGTGATTGTTCTAACGTAGTGTGTACCCAAATCAGTTATGTAATGAATGATATCATTCCTTGGCTTCCTTTGTTTTCAATTAGATTCTAACCTAGCTTATGGCTACCCATTGGTTGAGAAAACGATGAACATAATTGAATTGGATAATGGCTTAAAGTGTGTTTAGAATGACATGATACCTTAGACAATTTATTGATATAGAATCCCTAGGTTGTGGATTATTTCTTATTGTTATGAATGTTAATAAATTGTGATTTAATTGAAAGTGGCATATAAAAGATAAATGATAATTATCATAATTAACCACTGAGATTTATGATGTGATATTTTTATATCCATATTGTATAACTGGACTTGTGTTCCATGATGAAATGATTATATATTTGGACCATCCCTAGCACATGCACACTTATATATTATAATGTTGATATTGTGTAGGCTTGACCCAGTACCATTGTATAATGCTTATATATAGAAGGCTATTCGCAGTCCCATACTGTAATGCTTATAGGGATTTGACCCTAATGTTGTAATTATTATAAGGCTTTGTCCAAGATTATTGTGACTATACCATGGTTTTATAGTGGCAGTTTTCATGGTCACAAGACATTCTCCTAGATATTCTGAAATGGCATCGAAGTAGGTAATTTTTCCTGGGTGATATGGTTGTGGTTGGCATGGTCATAAGACATGCTCATAGATATCATAGAATGGAGTTGAAGTAGGTTGTTATTTTATTTTATTAATTGTTGAATTAATTAATACCAATTTTTATCGCTTTATTTCATACACTTATTATCAGAATAGATAGTTTAGACACAGTGGTGTCAACCTACTAAGTTATACTCACACCCTATTCGGACCACGATTTAGTAGTCAAACAGATTTCATGGATGTAGGTTTGGATAAGGAAAAATGATATTGTAGTTAATTTATTGGTTACTAGATGGGATGGAGTTTGGAGGTGGGACCGATGTGGGGGTTGGGACTGGGGAATTTTGAGTCTTTATTTGAGTCTTCTAGTCTTCTACTTATACTATTTATAACATGAACATTAGTTACATTCCACCACATCATTACATTATTCCTTTATTATTTATTGGATTATTCAGTTGGCTCGTATTGTTGTTTTCCACTATGTCTATACTTTGATTTCTTTCATTTATATGGTTTATTTTCTACTACTATGGAAAATTATAGTAGGGGGTATAATCTCTGTTAGGTCCACAAGGTTAGATACCCTGGGGGGGTGAATCAGGGTATGACAGATTAAAACAACTGCCCTTATTGATCTTGTTTCACTGTTAAACAAAACTCTTTGCTCTCTCCCACAACAAAGTATAAATAGAAATTAAATCATGCACATGATAGAAATTTTTTACTTGTTTCACCCTCACTGGGCTACATCCAAGGATCATACATCGGTGATGTCCCGATGTACCAAATTCACTAAAATCACACTACTGTTTACAAGTTCGAAGTGGACTCACTGTCCCTTCTGGTTTACAACCATTCACAATTTGAGAACTCATTGCCCTCTCAACTGAAGTGAGATCACTGATTCTTTAGAATATCCACTCATAGTTTATAGACATGTAGGTCCCTTCATTATCACAAATGAATGCATCCTTCACTGTACGTAAATGCTCTATTGATGTCCCACTTTCATCCACTGATGAATACCACTTTACAACAGTACTACTGGGAAACACAAAATATTTCATGCAACCCTTAATGCATCTTGCGCACAACTTTATTTCCTTGCATGCAAGATTCCACTTTTTTTTTTCAAAACACCTCTTGCATGAAACTTCAATCTTTCGCACAACTCAAATCTTACACATAACTTTTTTAGCCTGCACGCAACTCAAAATATTTCACTCAACTCCCTTTGCTTGAAATTATTACACGATATAAATCTTGTATTATCTCTAAGTGTTGAGCTACATCAAATGAGGGGGGGCACCTCTTATTTATAGTCTTTTTCGACCCCTACACGGAAGATTTACCATGTCACTCAATATTCTCTTCGATCATGAAAAACCCCATTTGATGTCGCATTGGGCGCACAAATTTATTTTGTGCAACATCATCTTTCGCACACATTTGTAAATATTCCACGCACTTCAAACCTTTTCCATTTTTTGACATTCTAATCCCAAAACATGCCTTGCGCACAAGTTTCCAAACCTCTTTAGATCTTGCATGCAACTTCCTTTTCCAAAAACATGTTTCCCCATTTTCTGATTTTGAGGCTCAAAATTTTGGCAAACACTAGAAAACAGTGCCACCTTAGATCTATTATTTTTGTACCACCCCCAGATATTCCATTCCTTTTTCATCATTATTTTTAAACATAAGTTTTCAACAATATCTATAGAACTCAACAACTCGCCATTGAAACCCTCTTTGTCACCAAAAAAATAATCCTTTCCAACAAACACAAACACCTAAAAAATGGTTCAATGTTACCTTGAAGGATTTTTTCCCAAAAATCCCCCCTTTGGGTTTGTTGAAAACTCTTCTCACAACAAATCTCTACACTTGGATACCTCACTGATGCTCCTTCCATAATTTACCATCATTCACCTCTTGCGATTTAGATAGCGAAAAAAGATTCACTGACCACATTTTCGAAGACAATATAAGCAATGCTCGGCGTGAGAAGCAAGAGTAGTATGAAAAGTTCATCAATGAATCACTTCATTTTTGAAACCAATTGTTGATACCATACTGATACCAATTTCTAATTGCTAGAAACCTTATGAAACCATTCCAACACCATTCTTCTGCTTTTATCACAATCCTCAGTTATCATGATATATATTCTTTGATCGATCACATCTAGCATCGTCAGATTTAAAACACACACTCCCCCTATCTTGTTGCTCTCCCCTATCTCACTGCTCCACTTGTCAGCTTCTCCTAGTGTCTTTTACTAAGACATTTTCTCCCTTCCATAGCCACAGTTTCTCCCCCTTGAGGAGTCATTTTACCCCCTTTTTCAATGAACCCAAAGGTCACTCCTCTGTGGTTTGAGGCATTGGAAAGAACACAAATTAACACATGAGAGAAAAACACACCATACTTTGGGGAGGGGGGATCCACATTCACACTCTTTCAAGTGTAGGGAGTCGACTGGACTGCCAGATCCAATTGATGCCTCTCAAAAGCTTCCTTGGGTAAGGCCTTTTTCAAAATGTATGCAACTTTTAGTTCTATAGGCACATACTCCAACTTCAAAATTCCATGCTCAAAATTCTCCTTGATAAAATGATATTTGATCTCAATGTTCTTTTTTCCTTGAGTGATGGATGGGTTTTTTGCTAAGATTGATAGCACTTGAGTTATCGCACTGGATTCCGATTAGAGAATTCACTTCAATGCCCATATCATCAAGCTGATGCTTTATCCACAATAACTATGTGTATTTTTGAGTGGCAGTAATATAATCATCTTCTACGGTGCTTAATAAAATGAAAATTTTATTATTACTTAGCCAAGAAATACAAAAACCACCAAGATAGAAAACACCTCCCGTTGTATATTTCCTGTCATCTGCTGATCTGACCCAATCTTCATCTGTATATCCCAAAATCTCTGACTGAGATTTTTCAGTATACTTCGAACCAAAATCCACAATTCCTTTGTTATAATGAAGTATTCATTTCACTGAAAGCATGTAGATTTCCTTATGATTGATTTGATATCATGCTGCTTGGCATGTGGTTAACACAATATCCGGTCTTATCACTCTCAGGTATAGAAAAATTACAATAATATGCCTGTATTCTATTATATTAACTTCCTTTCCATCATCATGTTTTGATAATTTCATCCAGGTAACAACCAGTCTTCATATCATTGGAATTTTTCATTATAAACCTTCCCATAACCTCCTTGGAATATTTGGATTGAGAAATGAAAGTGTCATTCCTTCTATGTGACACCTGTAAACCAAGGAAAAATGTCAGCTCTCCAATCATTGACATTTCAAACTCACTTTTCATGAATTTAGAAAACTATCTACACTGAGCTTCATCTGATCTTCCAAATATTATGTCATCGACATAAACCAGCACCATCATTCTTTATTTACTTTTATTGTTGAAATAGAGATTGTAATCAACTACACCGTGCTGGAAACCAAGATTCTTCAAATACTGATCAAGCCTTGAATACCATGATCTTAGTGCTTGTTTCATCCCATATAATCCCTTCTTTATCTGAAAAATCTTGTTATCATCCTCATGAATGAGAAAACCATCTGGCTACTCGATATACACTTCTTACTCCAGAACCCCATTCAAAAATGCATATTTTACATCCATATGGAAAACTTTGAACATTCGTTGCACTGCAATGGCTACAAATAATCTGATTGTCTCTATCCTTACAACCGGTGAAAATGTCTCATCAACATATATTCCATCTATCTAAGAGTATCCTTTGCACACTAGTTGTTCTTTGTTTCTAATCTCTGATCCATATTCATTCATCTTGTTGTAGTAGAACCATTTAGTCCTGATGACATTCTTATCTGCTAGCCTCGAAACAATCTCCCACGTCTGATTTTTCTCAATCTTATCTAGATCTTCATTCATATCCTGAACCCAATCTTCATCTTCAGGTGTATCAGAAAAACATTTAGGCTCTACCTGAGATATGAGAGATGTCTTCTGTAGATATTTCATTCTTCTTATCTGAGCTGGAGCTAACTTATCACCAATGATATTCTACCTATCAATTTCATCTTGACTTCTTGGATTCTGTGCAATACATATTTTACTTCCTCATGCTCATCATCTGTATCTTCTTCTGAATCAGCATCGTCTACTTCTTCACCCCTTTCTTTGCTTTCCTCCTCATCACTTTCATCAAGAAATTTTTTACTATTCTATTGAATATTCTCTTAATTTTCCACAACAGTGACATCATTTCTCTTAACTACCTTTCTTAGCCTTTTATTAAAGCATTTATATGATTTTCTTTTTCCTAAGTAGACAAGGAATATTCCATCATCTCCACATGACTCAAATTTTCTGTGTTTTTCTTTGTTGAGAATAATGAACTTACTTCCAAAGATTCAAAAGTACTTCATAGTTGGTTTCTTCCTATACCACATCTTATACGGAATCTTTCCTTCCTTCGGACACAACAGATCCTTGTTAGAAATATAGACCGACGTCAGTACTACTTCCTTCCAAAATTTCTCTGTTAGGTATTTTTCTATAAGAATTGTTCTGGCCATGTTGTTGATGATCCAATTTCTCCTTTCAACCACTCCATTCTATTGGGGAGTTCTTACTAAAGAAAATTGATGCCTTATCCCGTGTTTCTCAAGATAGTCTTCCACTTGACTGTTTGTGAATTCCTTACCATTTTCAGTACAAAACATCATAATTTTCTGTCCAAGCATCCTCTCACACTACCTCTGGTACTGTTTTAAGCAGCTAAACACATCAGAATTATGGGAAATAATAGATACCCATTCCATTCTTTATTCATCAATGAAAAGAACACAATACCTCTTTCTGTCAAATTCTCTTCATGTGATAGGACCACAAACATTAGCATGCACCAATTAAAGCACTCTTGTTGACTTCTTTTACTTTTACTTATACATCTTTCTGATGATCTTCCCTTGTTGAAATGCATCACATGTGTGAGTATGATCATGTGATAGCTTAGGGAGGTCTCTTTCTACATCACACTTTACCTAATCTTCCAAGGATGGTTGGAATAGATGACCAAGTAATTTATGCCACAAATTGTTTTCATCCTCTCTGGACAGAAAGAACATATATTCTTCTCCACTTACCATGTAGAGATTTCCCTTTGTTCTTTTTCTCTGTAGAACCGCTTCCCAATCTCTTCTTTTGATGATACACATCTTCTTAGTAAACCATATAGAATGTCCTTAGTCACATAGTTGACTGACGCCGAGAATATTGTGACTAAGGCCTTAAAATACTAAGACATTAGCATGTCTCATCTCTTTGCCCCCAAATTTGGCCTTTCCTGAGCTAGTAATTTCAGGACTTCTTCATTTCAAAAATTGACAACTCCTTCTTTATCATATTTTATTCCTGTAACAAGATCCTTATTACCTGTCATGTGAGATATGCAACTGTTGTCAAGGATCCACACACCAGAACTATCTAATGCTTTAAGGGAAATTTCTGCCACCACATCCTTCTCATCCCTTTTCTTCTTGGTCCATATTTTTTCCTTCACACTCAACATATATTGAGACTTTTGATCTTTCTCAGAGTATGATGGACAAGATTAATCTTGCAAAGTTTCAAATCTATTTTTCATTTTCAACTCACTTGTTGGTTTATTGATCCACTTCTTGTGAACATTTTTATTATTCTTTTTCACATTCATCTATATGGTCAATGTACAGTGTCTATCCATGTTCCCAAATCCTCCACACAGAAAATAGTTCCCTTCAAAATATGTTCTAGAGAACCATTCTCTATTTGGATTCCACCTCTGTTCTTGTGTCCTTCGATATCTCTTGGCTATGGAACACACATAATGTGAATGTCCTATATTTCCAAAACAATAACACTTGATATAAGGTGCATTATTTCATGTCACTCCTTCCCTACTAGTTACCCCTTGGGATCTCTAAATATTCTGATTCTACTTCGTGCCCAAATCAATCTTTAATTTTAGAGCGGGTGCTTGCTGTTTGACATCAACTTTCCCAGATTTCTGTTTTTTTTCAAGTCCCACACTAGCATTAACATCTGAACACATTTGTTTTTTTATTTTATACTTGGATACCATGATCCACTTTCAACTTTTCGATCTTCTGAATGATATTCTTTCCTAATGTCGTAGCAGGAGTTAAGAGTTTTTCTTGATCCTTAGCCTTTTTCTGCAAACCGAAAAATTATCCTTTAACTTCTTAAATACACTTGATTTTATCTTTTATTGTGTTATTTAATCCATAAATCTACCTTTTTTATTCATCCTTGATTTTATACTCACTAACTGATTCTGACTCCTCTGGTGTTGATGACTTGAGTTTCTCAATTTCTTCCATCAACTCAGACTTCTATTCTTATTGCTGTTGCATATAGAGTTTGGCGTCATGAACAACTTTGTTGGATTTATTTGTTTTGGCTCTCCAAACATATATATATTCAAGAAAATCCTCTAACTCTGCTTGCATATCAACTCTTCCCTCAACTTATTCTTCTTCTTCTTCATTAAGGCCGGTTACTTCCTGTTTATGAGTTTCACCGACAACTGCCGCCATTGCATTTTATCCACAATCTTTCCAGTTCACTATCTCTTCAAACTCCTCAACCTTAGACTCATATGAACTATCAAATTCTTGCGAAAGAAGATTATTTTTCCTAAAGAAATTCCTCTTGAACTATTTCTTTCCTTTCAAATAGGCTGATGACTTCTTCTTGGTAATTTCAGATTCATCCTCATCATCTTCTTGGAACTTCTTGGGGGCACCTTGCTGCAAGATGTATAACCTTTCCACATCTAAATCAAGAAAGTGGAAGTTTCCCTTTATACTTTCCTTTTCCTCTTTGAAGATTTGAGGAAAGGAATGACATCACCTCATCTGTCACTTCTTCTTCCTGAGAATCTTCAATAGTGAGCTTCTTCATGGCCTTGAGTTCCACCTCTTTGGATTTCCCCTTTTCCATAACATCATTATCATAATTTCTCATTTCATATGCTAAAAGGGTTCTATGTAAGTTATCCAATGTCAAATATTTTAGATCCTTGTCTTCCAATACTGATAGCTTTGGATGGAAGCGAGGTGGAAGATTCCTTAGGATGTGCTTCATGATCTTTATGTCTTCAATTACATCACCAAGACCTCTCATGTATTCCACTACAACATTAACCCTATGAAAGAATACATCAAAAGAGTTGTTCGAGTTCATTATAAGATATTCATAATTATTCCATAACACTTTCATCTTTGTTTCTCTAACCTTTAAATCTCCTTCATATATGTTCAATAGTTTTTCCCACATGGCGTGTGATGTTTTTCATGACATCACCTTTTTATATATAACATTGGATAGGAATCCCCCTAAATCATTGATTCCTTTGTAATCAACATATAATTCCCTTATTTTAGCCTCTGATAGTGTGCCCCTATTGGTTTTGGCTGATATACCATGCATCACTGCTGTAAACACATCCATTCCCAATGATCAGAAGTAGTGTTGCATCTGATTCTTCCGTAACTAAAAGTTATTCCTGTCGAAGATCAGAATCCCTTGTGATTTATGACCTCCATTTGAGAGAGAAACACTGATATCAACCTTTACCTATGATACCATTTGTTAGGTCCACCAGGTTAGATACCCTGAGAGGGGGGTGAATCAGGGTATGACAGATTAAAACAACTGCCCCTATTGATCTTGTTCTACTGTTAAGAAAAAATATCTTCTCTCTCTCTATTACAAAAAATTATAAACAGAAATTAAATCATGCACAGGATATAGAAATTTTTACCTGGTTCACCCTCACTAGGATACATCCAAGGAGCATACACTGATGATGTTCCAATGTACCAAATTCACTAAAAGTGTACTGGTGTTTACAAGTTCGAAGTGGAATCACTATCCCTTATAGTTTACAACCATTCACAAATTGAGAACTCACTACTCCCACAACTAAAGTGATCTCACTACTTATTTATAAGATCCACTCATAGTTTATAGACATGAAGGTCCCTTCATTATCACAAATTAATGCATCCTCCACTGTATGTAGATACTCTATTGATGTCCCACTTTCATCCACTAATGAATACCACTTTACCATAGTACTACTGGGAAACTCCAAATCTTTCATGCAACCCTTACTATGTATTATGTGTAACTTTATTGCCTTTCATGCAAGATTCCACTTTTGTCACGAAACACCTCTTGCACGCAACTCAAATATTACGCAAAACTTTCTTAGCTTGCGTGCAACTCAAAATATTTCGCGCAACTCCCTTTGATTGAAATTCTTATGTGATCTAAATATCATATTATCTCTATGTGTTGAGATACATTGAATGAGGGGGGTCACCTCTTATTTATAGGCTTCATCAAACCCTACGTGGAAGATTTACCATGTCACGCAAGATTCTCTTTGGGTGAGAAAAACCCCATTTGACATCGCATTGGGTGTGAATTTTCTTTTGCGCAACCTCATCTTTCACGCACATTTCCAAATCTTTCATGCACTTCATGCCTTTTCCATTTTTCGACATTCTGATCCCGAAAAATTTCTTACACGCAAGTTTCCAAACCTCCTTAAATCTTGCGCACAACTTCCTTTTCCAAAAACATATTTCCCTATTTTTCGATTTTGAGGCCCAAAAATTTGGCATACACTAGAAAATGACACCACCTTAGATCTGTTCTTTTTGTACCACCCCTAGATCTTCCATTCCCTTTTCATCATTATTTTTCAACATAGGTTGTCAAAAATATCTCTAGAACTCGACAAATCACCATGAAAACCCTCTTTGTCACCAAACAAATCAGACTTGTCAACAAACACAAACACCTAAAAAATGGTTCAATGTTACCTTGAGGGATTTTTGACCAAAAATCTACCCACTATACATTTCACACCCCCAATACTATTTGGAAACCTCTGGCATACATGGAGGCACACTTGAGGTCTTATAACCAACCCTTTTTGGCCATGTGAGAGAGTGTTGGATTGGGGGACATTATAAAGTGGTATAAAAGGTTCATGTTTTCTTTTCTTCGGATTTACTATTTTGGAAAGGTAGAAAGGAGACTAGGATGTGTCAAACTTAGTAATGAGCTTATTCATGGGAGTAGCTAACCCATGTATGGGGGAAAATCTGAGTGCCTAGGGATGGGATTTCTATTTGTGTTGTGTTCTTATTATCGTTGATGTTATTTCACCTCGGGTGATTCACATGTTATGTGAGGTTATTATTTTATGATGTTATTGATTCTTGATATTTATACTCCTGGACTAGTATGGTGTGAGATGAGGATACATTCATCTTAATAGGCATATAGGTATATAATTATATACATGGTTCATGATAGGGGCATATCTATTTTTTCATGTGATATATAATTTCCTATTGAACCATGATATGAGATATCTATTATACATGATAAAAAAAAGAATTGACGTTTTATGATAAAAACTTATAAGATATGTTTAGAGAGACCAAGAGTTATTGGTTATCTATTATACTTACCCCATGAGGTTTACCTTATTACTAGACAGTTCCCTAAGGTATGTGTTTGTCTTATATAGAAAAATACCTCCTCATCGTCTTAGACTTGAGTGTTAGGAGAGTGGAAATTAAAACACTCCTAATGTAGCTGAACTAGAAATTCCTCTAGTTTCTAAGTAGTAGATGGATGTATAGCTTCATGATAGCTTTCTGAGGGTCATGTGATCTATGGAAATGGATACAATTTGTACAATTCCTTCGATGTATGATCTTAAAAGAGAGTTTTAGATGCATCACCCGCCAATGTTTACTAGGGAAGGAGGAACTCAGGTAGACGAGTTCTATATTTAGCCAGTCTAGATGATCTTAAAGAATCTTAAGACTCTCATAGATATAAGGGTGATGATTACTATATATATTCTTCCAAGATGTTCCAAGCATTGGTGGTATATTTTGAAGGAAGTTGGGAAGTAGGATGGGCTATCTTTGAAGGAATTCAAGATGAAGTTCCAAATACATTTCTATCTCGTTATGTTGAGGGATGAAAAATCTCATGGTTTCATGTATTTTAAATAGGAGGGAATGTTAGTGATGGAATATGCTAGAAATTTTACCAACCTACAACACTTTGTTCCATCTTTGGTGGATGATGAGACCTTTAGGGAAATATGTTTTCAAGACGGTCTTCACTATGAGATCAAGTCACATGTTAAAATATTCTGTTTGAGTAGCATTAAGGACATGATGAACTAGGAACTCATCACGTAAGGGAATATGAGAGAGGCCATGAGTAACGACCAGTCTATTTCAGCAAGGTGATCTAGGATCTCTTCCTTGAGTTGTAAGAAGTTTCTCTATGATTTTTCCTCCATGTAAGTAGTGGTAAGAGAAGTCAGGGCAATGAAAAGCCATCTCAAGACCATGTTCCATTCTAGTTCTATCTGTGTATCAAGTTTGGACACTAGCACTCATAGTGTCCTTAACCTGCAATCAAGAGTTGTATATTTTAAAAAAATGAGTCATCTTTAGAGGTTTTGTGAAATATTTCCACAATAGACCAGTGGGAGGGGATCATGAAAGGCACCTAAGCTAGGAAGGGGATCAGCTACCCCTCAACAAGATAGTAGCTAGAGTTCCACTAGAATTTTAGGATGAGGTAGGAGATGTGGTACCCCAGTGCATGAGCAGTAATAACAAGAAGGGGAAATATGCTAGGGTGGTCAGACTAGAGCCTAGAGAAGAGCAACAAGTCAACCACACATTATGTAGACTACTCTGGATATCATGGATGTAGGAACTTTTACCTTCAGAGGTATGATTCTTGTATCATCTATCTTAGATTGTGTTTTGTTTGATATAGTAACATCACATTATTTTCTATATTCTATTTTTTCAAATAGTTTGGGATTTTATGTAGAAATATTGGATGGTTATTTAACCATCAGCACACTTTTGGGAGTGTATTCAGAGAATATCAAATGTTTCAAGGCATATTCTCTAGATATTGGTGGTTATCATTTATTTTGGGATCCATTCTTTCAAGAAATGACATGCCTTGACTTGATTATTGGTATGTATTTTTTAGTTCTATACTAGAATCATATCAATTATTATAGGAGGAGAGTTACCTTTCTATCTCCAGAAGGAGGTAGTTATTTTCACTAAGGTGAGTGGGATATTTAAGCTAGTCATGTAGGATCAATTCAGTGCAGATTGGACTGTATCATGACTTAGATAACTGGTATTTCTCTAGATAATGGTGGAATACAATAATATTATCTTCCTTTAGTGTTAGTAAATATTTTGTATGACTTTCCTGATGAGTTCTACGTCTTACAGACCTAGTGTTAGACCGAGTTCATGATCGAGTTGGTGTCGGAAGAAGATCCAATTTCTATCCTACCTTACATAATGAAACCAACAGAGTTTCAGGAGTTTAAGGTTCATTTGAAAGATCTAGAATCTAAAGGCTTCATAAAACCTAGTATATTTTCTTTTGGGTTCTTCAGTTATCTTCTCCAAGAAGGATGATGGGTCTTTATACTTATGTGTGGATTATCATAGGTTGAACCATATGACGACCAAGAACTGGTATCCTCTTCCATGCATTTATGATATTTTCGATTAGTTGAGATGTGATAATATCTTCTATAATATCTATTTGAGATCAGGGTACCACTAACTAAGGGTGAGGCCAATGGACATATGTCATACCTCTTTTGAGAGTAGACATGGATTTTATGAATTTATAGTGATGCTGTTTGGGTTGACTAGCACACTGACGGTATTCATGAACTTAACGAATATGATCTTTCATCATTTTATGGATTAGTTTTTGGTGGTTTTTGTCGAATATATTTTAGTGTACTCTTATTAAATATACAATCATGCCAAACATTTTGACATCATCCTGAGTACATTGAGAGATTATCAGATTTATTCAAAGCTAACCATATATAGTTTATTTATTAATAAATTGCACTTCTTGGGCCAAGTCATCTTAGAGGAAGGAGTTTTAGTGGACCTAGAGAATGTTGTAGCCATGGTATCTTGACACCAACCCAATAAAAGCATAAATATTCATATATTTATGGGTTTAATAGGTTATTATCAATGATTTATCTAGGAATTATCTCATTTGGAAGCACCAATGCCTGGGATGATTTAAAAAGGGGTGAATTTTGTTTGGCATGATGCTTCTGAGAGAGATTTTTAGGATATGAAAGGTAGGATGACTTCAAAACCTATCCTCACTTTACCTATGCTAGGTAAAGAATATACTGTGTAATGTGATGGATCCATATTTGGACTCATAGAAGTTCTAAATAGGAAGATTTAGTGGTTGCTTATGGCTCCAAGAATTTGAGACCACATGAGAGGAATTACCGTACTCATGATTTAGAGTTAGCAGTAGTTGAACATGACCTGAGATGTTGGAGACACTATCTCATGGGTGATTGGTTTGTGGTATACATGGACTATAAGATCCTTAGGTACATCTTTTCTCAGCGAGACCTGAACCTTCGACAGAGAAGGTGGGTCGAGTATCTAAATTTTTTTTGACTTTGAATTAGATTATACACCTATAAATGGAAATGTCATTGCAAACATTTTGAGATGAAATACATAGATAGGGGGAATATGAGAGTATTGTGATGATTGGAAGATAATGGACCTCTTTTTAGAAACCCATCTAGACTGTTCAGGAGTCTAACAGATGAGTAGCTCTGACTTATACATCTATTATACCCATGATTTTGGACCAAATTAAGATAGATAAGTTCCCTAATATTGATGTCTTAGTTATGAGAGATGAATTATATGGTGGGAAGAAACTATCAGGATGGTCTCTTGGGAGGGGAAATTATCTTCTTTTTCAAGGTCGAGTATGGGTTCCTACAGGATTACGTGAGGAGATGATGTGGGAGTTTTATAATTCTAGATGGGTGGTGCATCCAGATTTAACAAAGATGTATCGTGATCTCTTTATACATAAATGGTGGTCATGAACATAGAAGGAGGTGGTAATATTTAGGGCTAGATGATTAACTTGTCATTAGGTGAAAGATGAGTATTAAAGGCCAGTTGGTATTTTTTAACCTTTTCCCATTCCTGAGTGGAAATGTGATGATGTCATAATTAATATTATGACCAAATTACCTAGGACAACCCATAATAATGATGATTTATGGTTATTATGGATAAACTGAGTAAGGTATCCCACATCTTCCCTATCAGTTAAACCTTCACAGTTGATGATATGGGTAGTCTTTACGTGCACGAGGTGGTTTGGTTACATGATGTTTCAAGGAGTATCATTTTAGAAAGATATCCTTGTTATAAATTGCGTTTCAGGAAGGGTCTTCATATTGATATAGGATTGTGGGTTATTTTGAACATAACCTATCATCCATATACTAATGGTCAATCTGAGAAAACTATTCAGGTTCTAAGGATATGTTAGGTGCTTATGTTTTGAATTTTGGTGGTTCATGGGAGAAACATGTGACACTTGTGAAGTTTTCATATAATAATAGCTTCCAAGTATCGATCCAAATGACACCTTTTGAGGCTTTTTATGGAATTTCATGTTGTTCACCTATTTTTTAGCTAGATTTACGTGAGTTAGCATTTATTTGGCCTAGTCTCATATATGAGACATATGAGCAGGTTCAGTTGATCAGAAAGAGGTTGGTAATCACATAGAGTAGGTAGAAAATCATATGATGACCATTTTAAATGACCTATGTAATTTGAGGTTGGTCCTCATGGTTTCATTTGAGTTTCTTCTAGGTTGGGGAAATTCCATATTATAAAATTAGAAAAGCTATCACCCAGGTTTATCGGTTTGTTTGAGGTTGTGGAAAGGGTTAGTCTTGTGACATACTGTTTATTCCTTCCACAATGGTATAATTCCATGCATGATGTGTTCCATGTGTCACAACTATGGAGATATCATCTAGTCCCTTCCTATGTGATAGAAATAGAAGACATGAAGATTTATGCCGATGCATCCTTGAGGAGCAACCGATACAGGTTGTGGATCCTAGTTATAAATAACTTTAGGGTAGGACTATACCACTGCTTTAAGTGAAGTGGCAGCATGGGTGAGTTCAGAAGGATACATGGGAGAGGGAGCCTGATAAGTAAACAAAATGGATAGAATTAATCACTAATACCTCAATGTGATGCTTGGAGTAGCTCAAGTATGACCTATTATATGGTGCGGAGGTTTTAAGATCCCATGTTTTCTAAGTATTTATCTCTCTGAGTTTTTAGTTAACTATTATTTCAGTTATTTTTTTCCTAGTCCATAAACCACATTTGGGGAAAATTAGAGAGGACCTGCATTGCTATATTTTTTTAGGGAAAGTGACTTAATATTTAGGGATATATGATTGTTTGAATTAATGGATTTCGGGTATAAATGGGTTAAGTGTTTCATGGGTTCTTATTAAGTTGAGAATCTTTAAAGGGGGTTCAAGTTGTTTAAAGGAAAAGGGACTGAAAAACCATCTATAGAACATTTAAACACCATGTAAATGGATTACACATCATGAAATGTTTGAGTGTTTTAATAAAATAAATCCGAGGTAGTGGGTTTTTGGTGTATCCCATTAAAAATATTTACATGACATGTAACTATATTACACACCATGTAATAACCTTAAATTTTGTTTTAAATATGTTGTGTAACTAAATGCAATTATATTTAACTATAACCTTCTCTTTTTGACCCTAGGGAACCTTCCAAGAGATTTTGGAGTTCCAACCTTCCTTATGGACATCCCAATAATTCCTTTGATCCCTAGTAAGTGGTTTTGGTTAAGTTTCTTCATTCTCTTCCTTGGTTCTCCAACCATTGTGGTAAAATCCTTTGATCATGTGCATTGTTGGTTTTGATCTTGATTAGTTTTGATCTATGATTATATTGGTGATTTTCTACACCTTCTTCCTCATGGTTTTTGTCTATTGGAATCTTTTTTGGGATCATCAATTAAAGGTATGGGGTCTAAATCTTAACCCTATGATTTGATAATTTCCAAGTTTATGAAATATTGTGATTGCACTAATGCAGTGTGTATCCAAATAAATAAATTAATGAATGATATTATTATTTAGAGTAATTTTTTTTCAATTTTCTTATGACTTGGATTTTGGCTACCCATTGGGTGATAAAAACATAAACATAATTGAATTGGATAATGGCTTAAAGTGTTTTTAGCGTGACATGAGACATTAGGTGATTTCTTGATATATAATCTCAAAGTTTTGGATTATTTCTTTTTGTTATGACTGTTAATAAATTTTTATTTAATTGAAAGTGGAATGATAAATGGAAATTATCATATTTAACCATTGATATTTATGATATAATATTGTGATATCCATGTTGTATGACAATACTTGTGTTCCATACTGAAATGCTTATATATTAGGCTTATACCTGTAACATGCACACTTATATGCTGTAATGCTGATATTGAGCATGCACGGTCTAGTCCCATGCTATAATTCTTATAGAGAGTGGGATCGACCTAGTCAGATGCAGTAATGCTTATAGGGCTTTGACCTATATGTTGAAATGCATATAGGGATTTTACCTATATTGTTGTGACTATACCATGGTTTTATGGTGGTGGTTGGAATAATTGTAAAACATGCTCTGAGATATTTCAGAATGACACCAAAGGAGGTTATTTTACTTGGGATATATGTTTATGGTTAGCATAATCACAAGACATGCTCAAAGATATTCCATCATTGGGATGAAGTAGGTTGTCGTTCGATTTTATTAATTATTGAATTAATTAATACACTAGTTTATCTCTTTATTTCAAACAATTTTTCTTAGATTTTTTGGTTTAGACATGGTGGTGTCGACCTACTGATTTACAATCATACCTGATTAAGTCCTCCATTTTGTACCCAAGTAGATTAAATGGATACAAGTTTGGAGAAGGGAAAATAACCTTATAGTTGATTTATTTCTCACTAGATGGGCTGGAGTTTGGAAGTGGGACTGATGTGGTGTTCAAGACCAAGGAATTTAGAGTCTTTATTTGAGTCCACTAGTCTTCTACGTGTACTATTTCTAGTATAACATTTAGTTACATTCTAGTCTATCATTACATTTTTCCTTTTTTATTTATTGGATTATTCATTTGGCTCTTATTTTTGTTTTTTGGTATGTATATACTTTGATTTATTTCATTTATATGGTTTATTTTTTACTACTATGACACTTCATACTAGGGGGTATAGTATCTTCACTATACATTTCACAACCCCACAGCTAGTCATCAGGCTCTGGTGTATGGGGTGGCATGATTGATGACTTATAACCACCATTTTTGGCCACGTGAGAGAGACCCAAATTATCAGACCTTACAAATCTAAAAAACTATATAATAATGAGAAAAAATAAATAATCCATGAAATAAAGTAGAAGTTTTTGAGAACACAAAAAAGGAATCAACAAAGAAAAATAGAAAAAACTATACCATAAGAATCTCTATGTGTCAAGACAATAATTCCATCTCTTTTCACTTATGTAACACTCAACATGAAAATGAAATGAATTTCCCTCCGTCTATTGATCGACGGGTACTGTAGCGGCGACAAGATACTGTAGCGGTGACAGGGAACTGTAGCAGTGGTGGGCACTGTAGTAGCCAGATTACTATTCATGGAATGGGCCTTAGGCCAAAAATTTGGGCCTACGGGCTATGTAATGGGATACAAGCCCACTGGGCCTTCAGGCTATGTAATGGATCTCCCTTTACCCAGTTAAAAGAGGTCTTTACTTTTCTTTAATAATAAAATGAGGCTTCGACCCCAACCTTTAAAAAAATTGTTATTTTTTAAGTAAAAAACATTATTTATTCTTTTATAGAATAAATATTTAAAGTTAAAGGAAAATCAATTTTAAAACTATTTTAAAGATATAAAGACATGCACCAAATAATTTTAGTATCATTATGGGACCCTGGGAGCCCTGGGTATAATCTAAACAAAACTAACATATAACCAATATAAAGTGATAATGTCTAAAATTAGATATCAAATAACCTATCCAAACATATGGTCATAACCGAGGTGAAAATCCCTTAAGTAGAGAAAAATATAAACATAGGTCCACTATCCAGAGTGTGACCATAAACTAATATAACATGTGTCCCAAGAATTACCACATTTCTACCCATGGTTTCCTATGACATATAAATGTATTTGAGACAATAAATTATCAAATAATAATGCAATCACAACAATAAAGAAATAAACCCACCATCACATCTAAATACCCTTTACAGAAACAATCCTTTTTAGTAAAAATGAATGAACTTTATATATATTTCACTCAGTGGAGAAAAAAATCACAAAACATCTAACATTACAATTTTCATAAATGTTCATAATATATAAGGGGAATGATTAATGGGTATCACGTTTAGAAAAATATTTGGGAAAGTTCCAAACAAGCCTTTATAATATTTCTTAAATAAGTGGGTTACACATCACACATTTTAAAGAAAAACATATCAACATCATAAAACAACCAAAGTGATCTAAGATTATATGAAAACCCTTAAAAAGTCAAAAAAAACCTTGAATTAGATAAATAAACCATTTATATTAGTTAAAAACCAAAACACCATTATAATTTTAATAATTGATCTTAAATAGACAATCATGAATTTATATAAACTGTTTCTATGTATGGGTTCAAAAAAATATTTATAATTAAAAATAAAAAGAAAAAAAATACTTTCATATTTCATGGAGTTTAAATAAAAAAATATTTATTTGTAAAGGAAGTTATACATATTTAATAGGGTTTATAAATTACTTAAAACATCTGTTAAAACCTAAAAATCAACTATAGTTATATATTTAAAGTCCAAGTAGGGAGAAACCTAACATTAACCTTTTCTATTCCATAAATGGTGGTATTATTCCACCATTAAATGACATAAAGAACCCTTTAAATCCAACTTGGGACCTAAAATTATGAATCCCTCAAATTAATTTTGATCTAAGATAAAACCTTGGTCACCCAGACTATATTAGGGTAGGAAGATGTGGGTGAAGGAAGAACAGTGGGATAAGTAGGGACTAAGAGAGACTTACCAAGAAGAATCAGACTCAAATTTGAATAAAAACCATGTGATAACAAAGTAAGAGAATAGTAGCAAAGGGGAACATGCCTAGGGGTTGGGGGTGTTGTGTGAGAAGAGAAAGAGACCCTCCCTTTTTGGGTTAAATCTTGATTGGGGTAGATTTGGAAATTCCAAAATTAAAAAGTTTGGTAGTACCTCTCCATGAAAAAACCTCAAGTATTGAGATATAACATCTATCCTCTAAACACCACCATATATCCACCTCAAGTGCTATGGTTTGGGGAACCCTAAATAGGAAAAACCTAAACTCTATCACTTGGTCTCCATTGCACAACCCTTGGATTTCATGGTTCATGGTTCCTACCTAGACAAACTCCATGATGCATCCTTACTCCTACATTACAGGGCCCCATAAATAGGAAGAACCATGTTCTCCATTTGGAGGTAACTCTATTATGAAACCTATAACTTAGTGCATTATCCTCTCCCCACCAGCACCACCATGGTGCAAAAACAACCATTGTGGCATGACCTGTTGTTGATTGTAACATGAAATTACAGTATACCCCCACAACACCTAAAAATATCCAAATGACCAAGAAATAATATTTTTTTAATAAATAATTAAATAAAACAATAGGGAAAGTGGGGTTGGGGTGTGATGACATGGTCAGTACCTTGATTATTTAACTAGGTAGGTTTTTTTTAATGTAGGTTACTTCAGAATGATCTTGTGTATGGATAGAAAATTATGAGGTGAACCTAAGAGTAAGTGGCCTAATTTTTGTCATTTTTTTGGGTTACACTTAGCTTAGAGACCCTTAGGAAGGATATTGGAGGAATTATGTTGACTTTATCCATATAATGGATTGAGAAAATAGTTTTCCACTCAAACATATAGGATTCATATATAATATGATTGACATGATGACCTACCATAATAATTAGGTTATGCGATGAATGAGAAAGAAAAATCATTTCTTAGTGAAATATAAATCTTAGAATAATAATGGATATGAAAGAATCTAAAAGGGGTGATAATTTTACTAGTATCACATTTAATAGAATTCCTTATTAAATATATGTAAAACTTGACACTAATACAATAAAAGATCATGTTATAGAGAAATTATATCATCATAATCAAACATAAATCCTAAAAAAAAGGATCTTAATGTTAGAAACTTATTAGAATGATATAGAAACTTAATAACTGTTATTTATCTTGAATAATTCCATGAATTAGAGAAATCCCATCTAGAACAACCAACTATTGAAGCTGTTCAACACTTGAATATTGATATTTTTGAGAATCATAAAATTATCCACTTGAAGTTTGAAAGGAATTAAATGAAAAATGACCTAAGGAACATTATTCTAAAATCATATACCCAATGTGATTGAGTATGATAATGAATTAGCGAGACTAGAGTTTTTCTTAAGGTGTGTTATAGATATATAATTCATTGTAGAATCATATTTTGTAATATTTTAACAACGTGAACAAGTTTAAGAAATATTTACCCTAATTACCATAGTTTTTAGGAAAGATGAACTAAACTATATAATGTCCATATTTGGGTTCAAAGTTAATAGTATAAGTGAAAAAATGTTCAAACCAGAAGAACAGTTAGTTGGAAAATCCAACAATGTTTTTTTGAATATCCATTCATGGTCATTAAAACCTAAAGGTAAAGTCAAGAATAAATAACACCATTTATATATAATGAAATTTTCTAGGATATATGAAGGGGTTTGAGAAACTCTATTGAAACTTTATTCTAGGTATCAATGCTATAGAATTAGTTTTCTTATTTTGAAATTTATATGATACCAAATGTATATTTTAGGATTTTTAAAACTATATAAGAGTTTAAAATCAAGGAAGGATTGATAAATATTTATTTATTTTTGCATTGAAATTATGAAAAAAAGGTATTTTGAATCATATATTTATATATAAAGGAATATATTAATCTTTGATGTATCTTGGTAGAGGATGAGTTTAGTTATCTCATTTTTCTTATGTGATAAGAATTTTTTTAATAAAAAATGTGTTGTTATAAATAATATGAGATAATGTATTCAATACACATGATTTTGGATTCATTAAATTCTATAACATTTTTTAAAGAAAGGTGCAGAGAAAAGTTTATTTATCAAAGATAAATGAGTTTATCTAGATGTTCATTAAAATATATGAGATTTAATCCCGCAATCAGTGGAATATTTTAAATAATAAAGTATTATTTTTATAACAATACTTCATAAACATAAATTACCATATATGATATAAATATAATATTTTATTTGTTATATATTCCCACTAAAAGAAAATAAGTATTATTTCTTAACATAAAAGAGTTTGTGTATCTTAGAAATATTTTCTATAGAGAATATAGTTTCTAAGTGACAAGTGGGAGTACGTTTGGACTTTAAGAAGTTCAAAGTTAATAAATAAAGGATTATTATAGTCAAAATGAAATGTGTATAACATCCCATTAAATAAAAAACCATAATTAAATGATTTATAAAAAGATTTTAAATTTCTTAAATTTGAAGGATCATTTAGGTTTATATTTTTTGAGAATTTTAAAAAATTATTACATTTAAAAAACTTACATTACAAAGTGGAAACTTCCACTTAAAGTCCATATTTCCACAAAATATAGGATTATTAAATTTAAACTCCTATTTAATTTATAAAAACTTTATATTTTAAGATAGTTCACCATAGAAGAATGTTTAAATTTGATATATTTCCTACACATCCTTAAATCCTATAATTTTTTTAAAATATGGGATGAGAAAAATAAATATTATTAAGGGATATAAAAAATAAAGGAACCCCATTGGTCAAGTGAAAACATGAAAACCCATGATGTTTTTAACTTCTTCTCAATAAAACATTGAGCACATAAACAAATATTATCCACATGAGAAGTAAAACTATTCTCAAATAGAAACTTTTAATCACATTATATAGCATAAGAAAATCCTAAAGCACTATGAAAATGTTTCTTTGAAAAACTAACCTTTAACCTTTAAAAGTTCAAAAACTTTTCATTACCATATGAAATAAAAATATTTCTATAAAAACCCTTAGAAAGAATGAAACATGTATATTGAAGAATCATATTCATAACCTGTGTCAAAATAATTGATTCATAATTAATTAAATTGGAGTGTCTAACCTAGTTATCTCCCTCATTTCCCCTTCAAAATCTAATCATTACCCAATACATTAGAGAGATATACCAAGATCACAAATCATTACAAATTATATCAGGATCACTTGTCATCATATATAATTCTCAAATACTATATCATGATTTTTTTTAAGAATACAAATTTTCATCATAAAATCATTGAAAAACTCATTTTAACACATAATTAAAACACCTTCCATTTTTATTAATCATAAGGATACATATCCTTCTTCTTTAAAGATCTTAAAAATGAAAAATTCCTAAAAATATTGGGAAATTAAATTTAATTTAGGAAAATATGAAAACCTGAATAGTAAAATTAATAAAAAATAAAGTACATGATTATGGGAAAATCCGTTCATCTAATATATTTTAAAAAACATATTTTTTTCACTTTGGTATATAGGGCCAAAAGTAGCCCACATGAAAAAGGTTAAAAAATTCATTTTTAAACCTTTATAAATAAAGTAAAAATTAGATAAAAATTACCTTTAACATCATTTTAAGTATAAATTAGTCCATTATTGAAACTTTTAAAATAAAATGTATATAGAGGAAAAATTGTTTAAAACATTTTACACAATGTTTTAAGGAAACAACTCTTACGAATTTAATAATTTTTAAATCAAATGAACATTGAAGGAAAGAACATGAAAAATATTTTTAGACCACTAAAATATTAGTAAATTCATGATATAAGTCATCCATAAGAATTATTTATACCACATAAAAAAACATGTGGTGAAAATGACATGAGCCTTAAATAAAGGAAATTGAGGTGAGAAATCCCCTACCACGAGTCAGAATCTCCACGTACATTATTTAACTCCTACATAATAAATTTATATTAATTATTTAATTTATTGATAACCTTTTTATTTTTTATTTCCTTATCATAGTACATTTTATTTCATTTATTACCCTATATTATATAGTTACTAAATTGATTATGTTTATTTCAGACATTTTGAGGATGTTCAATTCATAATCCCAAAACAACTTCAATAGGTTGACCAACGTAAAAGTAGTTATTATTAATTCATCTCCATAAAATTAATAATTAAATAATAATAATTTTTATGCATAAAATTAAATTTTATAACCATTCATGAATGGTAAGAATCAAAAACTAATTACGTCAAATCGTGGAGATGGTAGTCCACATGTATGAATGAGTGACATTATCATTTTCCAATGGATAGAAGGTTAAGAAGGTAAGTAATATATTATATTTAAATAATAATAAAAAATTAATTAATATCACATTTATTAATTAAAAATATTAAAAAAATGAGCCTTGTGATGTGGTGATGAAAAATGAAACACATCGTTTCGTGTAGGTGGTAGTCCACACATACACACGAGCGATGCTTTCATTTTCTATAATATGGAAAAAGAGACGTAAAATGGGTTTTTACATAAACATAATAACATTTAATTATATTTAATATATTTATGTTATCATATAATCATGGTTATATAATATTTTAAGGAGGTAGAATAAGAAATAAACATGAAAATAACTGGTTTAGAGTTATACCTCCTCTTTGAGAAACCTCATTTGGCTAACAACTTTGGCCTTATAGGTTAGTATTTTGGTAAAACCATAAACTTTAGGATATGGGTATGAAGCCTTTGATGGTATTTGGTTAGATATTGGTTGAGATAAACTGGTCAATAAGTGTGGTTAATAGATGATGGGTGGTACCATTTTATAAGTGAGGCAAATGGAAATCATGTAAATACATGGAATATTAAGATATAATACATGTATAACTCAGGTAAAATGGATAGAAATTGAAATATATTTCAAGATAAATAAGATAAGTTTAAAATAAATTTTAAATATAAAATTTATACAAGTTTAGTTATAATTTTAAAATTTTTATTTTGGTTTAACCCTCTCGTTAACCTATTCAACCTTAGACATTATAACACACATTTCAATATTTAATGGTCATAAAGTTAATTTTAAAAATTAAAAGTGGAATATAAATGAAAAGTAAATGATATAATAGAAAATTTTACATAAAATTTAGTTATTTTAGTATAATAATTATTTAGAAAATAATTTTTAAATATTTAATACCATTTAAGGCTTTTTTCAAGTCTATTCACAAAATTCCACATTTAAAATATAAAAAAAACAATGAAAAATAAATATAAACTCTTTCAACTTCACTTATACATTATATTTATCTTATAAATTCATGGAACACCATAATTCATCCAAAAATATTATTTTTAATGAATTTAAAATTATTTACTTGTTTTTTTACTACTTGCACAAACACAATGTCGACATTGCGTAAGAATTCAAGATAATTATACTATCAATAAAAATTAAAAATAAATTACTTTCATAAAAATAATTTTTTCCTATTCAAAATAACCATTTATAACCATTCATAAATTATTTTTATCACTATAACAACATATTAGTGATATTAAAAGAAATAGAGAGGCATTTTGCAATTATCCATTACATAAAATAATATAATGTCCATTATCAAAGGAAATTGATACCAAAATGACATACTTAGAATATAGGATGAATTTGGTAAAACTGAACTTATAAAATTAATTAAATTCAAGTTTTATATTGATTTTGAGACCTTATTCCATTTTCTTTAATTCCCTTTAACCCATTTTACCTTTTACCATGGTGATAAACTTTTACCATGGTTACTATTCACTATGACCAAAAATGAAATTGAACTTTAAAAAAAATTATAAAATGATGATAGAAAATATATAATCCATTTTATATGATTAAATTTAAATAACTATCAAAAATTACTTTTAATATAAGATCTCAACACACAACAAAAAGTTGATTTTAGAAAAATACATTTTTGAATCATAAAAATGATTTTATAAAAAAGAAAGTATAATATTGATTACTAAGAAATTAATTTAATTATTTTTAATAAAATGAGTTTTATGTAACTTAAAACCAAATCAAAAATATATTGGCACTTTTAAATAATTTTATTTAATGAATAGATTTTTTTTTGCAAAAATCGACATTTTTTACTATTTACTAAAAATGCTATCTTTTCAAAAATATCCAAAAAGTAACTATAATATAATTTTGACATGGTGATTTAAATAATTATTTCTATTTGTTAAAATAATAGTTTTAATTGTGTATGAAATAAATTAAAATATTCACTCATAAAATGAAATAAAAACCATTTTTGAAGAATAAAATGAATTTATCATCATTCCTTACCTAATAACCATAATTAAATGAATGAAAATTAATTTTATTTGATATATAATATAATAATTTCAGGATAATAATTTATCAATAGTTATTAATTTAATATATTAGGATAAAAATATATTGTGTACAGAAAAATTCTTTATGAAAAATATATCTTTTACCTTTAAAACATTTTATCTTCATTTATATCCAATTAATAATCAAATTATGGTTGATTATTAATTTTATTAAGAAAAAATATTCTATATATTTTAATAATATTATTATTTGTTTTCATACCTTCTGAGACAACTACTTGGTTATAACGGTCTTATTTAAATAAAAATATTTCTATAGTATATCATTGTTTGTTTATGGTCGATGTTGTGTATTCCAAATGCTATAAAACATATCATTATTTAAATAAAATACATTTTAAAATATTGGGAGTGTTAAAATGGGAATTCCACTTAATAAACTAAAAGGTTTTAGTGTATGTTATTAAAACATTAATATAAATAGTTACATTATTAGTTAAATATTTCAAGGAAAATTCTGAATGAAAAGTTCCAAGAATAATGGTGATGAGGAACATAGAAAGAGTTTTGAGTAGAAAAAATAAGTTATTAACATTTTAACAATGTATTTTTTGAAATAAAAGAGTTTGAATATTAAAATACCCAATGTATTATAGAGATGATATATTGTATTTGTTGTCAATAGTTTGTGGAAAATTAAATGAGTAAGTTGAAAGTAAAAGTTTTATATAGTTTTTTTATAAGTAATTACATCATATGTTTATACTCTAGATGGTGGAACCATTAGAAACAAGAGAACCAAATATCTAAGATTTACTTCAAAAAGATGAAACTATGGAAGATCAGATGATCTAAATGGATGATAGGTGGAACTCGTGTCACCAGAAGTAATGATGTGAAGTTAAGAAAAAGATAAAAACAGATAAAGGGGAAATTCATTAGTTGATTTATTGATATGAATTTCTATATATTTAAGACTAGTGTTGAATGATGACGAAGATCAATCAACTATATTGGATTTTTTCAAAACCTCATTATTTTAATGATACTAATTCATGTTTATTTTATTTCTAAAAAGTTGTGTGTTTTATAATCGTAAAACATTTTTAGGGAAAAATAATAAAAATAGTTAAGAATTGAACCTATTGTGGATATCTATTGTTAGTTCAATATGTTTTTTCTAGTTCAATTATATAACCACCAGAAGATAGCACCAATTGAATAAACCATTAGAGAATCTACTTCCAAGAGAATCTTTCACTAAAGCACTGATAACGCCAAGATAATCTACCACCCAAAGTATTTAATGTCGGAGTATCTACCACACTGAGTATATACTATTAGATCATCTACCACAAAAATCATCTTAAACCATGTGATGATTCCACCAGGTACATCTACAATTAAGAGTTTCTACCACCAGAAGATCTACTGCAAGTCATACATAATATTGTAGTTGTTCAGAATTAAATTCAAACATAATTCATCCAACAATTGAATTAATCATATAATTAAAGTTAGATGCACATGTATTTAAGAATGATTATTCTTAAAAAAAACCATAGAGGAATTATAAAAAAAGTCAGTATTCCTAAATCTATCAATCAGTATGAGGATTCATATTATCTTATTATTATTCTACAATAGATAATTAGAACTTCTAGAATGCTCTATATTCAAAATAACCCCTCACGCACACATGTTTGTGGGGAGTAAAAGGGATATATATGAAAAAACATTTACTATTTTACTGAAAAAATTATTTCACAATACTAATTTTAAATATTATTTTATGTTGAAAACATAGGATTAAATATGATTTCCATGACACTATTTTTTAATACACTATCTATAAAAACTCACTTTATCCCTTTAAAATAAAAATTCAAGGACTCATGGACAACAGAAGCAGATTAGATTGAGGTACATCGAATATTTATATTCTATATTATTTTCTCTTTATGTTTTATCTTATCTTTTAAGCTGTGTTTTATTTTAATATTGTTTATCTATAAATATAGACTTATATACTAATCTTAATAGTACTAAACACCGCCTTTTAATTATTTTAATTTTTACTCCCATATATTACTATAGAGGTGGTAATGTGTGACATGGATTATTTTTATCCCACAAGGAACCCTGAAATATGATTTTTTATCTTGTATTGTTTGGATAAAGTTGTTTGTAAAACCTAAAATAGGTTGTGGATCAGTTAATTTTATAATGAACTACTTGGTAGTGGGTGATTTTCAAGTGGAGGTGATTAGGTCTTAACTTGAGACCAAACCCCTTATTTAATTACACCGTGTGATTTTCTTGTTTTGTTTTCTTTGTTTTAAAACAAACCAGTATCTATTTTCTAAAATTTAAATAAAAAATTACTTTAATAGTTATATTTAACAAGTGTTTTACATTATAGCTTCTTCAAAAATTCTTTTTTACTATAATACAGTCTTACCAAAAGATATTAATTTCTATTAGTTCTAAATTTATATCATTATTGATAATAATAAGCTTGAGGGAGTATCCACTATCCAAAATATATATTTTAATTTAACAAATTATGATCAATGGAAGATCAATATGAAAATCCATATAGAGATCATGTGGTTTGAAATTTTGAATCCAATTGTAGAAAAATATGAAATAAATAAAACTAAATGAAAAACATGGTATGGTAAAATAATATTTGCCATGATTCAAATTTTAGATCTATGAATTCGTTTTACTTGGAATTAGGAAAATATGAATTTAATAGAATATCTACCTATTATACTATTTTTGAAATATGGGATACACAAGCTATTTCTTTTGAAGGAACTTACAATATTAAAGATACATGATTTAATAATTATCTTATTAAATATGATATTTTAAAATGAAAATTGAAAAATATATTATTGATATGTATCTAAGATTTAATGAGATTGTGAACACAATATATGCACTTGGAAATATTATTTCTAATTAAGATCAAGTGATGTGGCTTCTAAGATGTCTACCTGATTGGTGGAGAGGAACCTCTGTTTCCATAAGGTAATCATGTGACATAAGTAAGTTACCAGTAGAAGAGATTATTGGAAAGTTTAGGATGTATGAGGATGGATTAAAAGTGAATAAATAGGAAGAGGATGAACCAAATAGGAAGTCAATAACATTCAAAACGTCTAAATCCAAGATAAATTAAAAGACTAGATATGATAGTTCAAGTGATGATGAATCACCTACTAAAAATGATGTGGAATAGATCACCAATCTAGAATATTAAAGAAATTATATAGAAAGAATAAATTATTCAAAAATACTAATTATAGAGGGAAGTATTATTGAAAATGAATTTGTAAAAAGGATTATCAATCTAGTAAAGTAACCTTATATGAGTGAAAAAGAAAAGGATGCATGAAAGATAAATTTCCAAAGTTGAAATATAATAAAAACTATGAAATAAAAGGAAAATGATTGAAGAAAGCTATTAAATCCACTTGAAGTGTCTCATAGGATAGATTAAGAGAACCTGAATCAGTTATAGAAGACAAAAATTATATAGCTAATTGTGTTTCATGGATAACACATCCAAGGTATAAAATATATTTTCTAGTATCTCCTATTCAAATTTTAGATATATATGAGAGTGAAAACAATGATGAAAACTTGATAATTGAGGATTTATATGTGTACTATAATATGCTATAGGAAAAATTTTATGAAGTAAAAGATAAATACAATAGTATAAAGGAGTTCCATACTCTAATAGTTCAGTTTAAATATTACTTTTTCATAGGAAAAGAAAAAAAGATCAATTATTAAAGGAAAATAATAAAATTAAACTTTTTAATGAGAAAATAAAAATGTATCTAGAAATATTAAAAAAATGGCAGAGAAAATCTCAAAAGTATTCTTGGAAAACAAAACAAACCTAAGTATACTACAAGGATTGGTTATCAACCTGAATAGAGGAATATTTATAAAATCAAATTTGTTCCAAGTTCAAGTTATTCTATTTATATAAATAGTTCTTATTCTTATGGACCCAAATTTTTTTTTATAAAATAATAATTTTATCTATAGGAAACTGATAAAACAACTTTGGATTCTAAGGCTCTACATTTCTTGACCTAAGAAAATATGGGTACAATTTTTTTTTATTTTTTAAACATTACTGTAGGAAACCTGACCGTATAGTACCAATAAGAATATATGGTATCTAGACAATGGATGTTTCAAAAATATGATTGGGGAATAATCAATCTTCAAGAACCTTACCAAATTAGATATTGGACATGTCAATTTTTATGACAATATAGAAGGAAAAATAAATGGACTAGGTCAAATTAGTAACTATTGGACTGTTTGATTTTGAATTTTTTATTTGTATATGGTTTAAAATATAATCCTCTTAGAAACACATAGTTATGTGAAGATGATTACCATGTTATTTTTGAAAATAATTCTTTCAAAATTTATGATTCTAAACATGATTTAGTTTTCACTGCCTTGTGTAATGAAAATGTTTATGCTGTTGTTTTAAATTCATTATTTTCTCAAAATATTTCTTATTTAATTTCCTTTTATAAAGATTCCTGGATTTGGAATATTATAATAGGAAACTGAAACCTTCACTCACTTAGTAATTTAAATATTAAATTATTAGTCAAGGATCGGCCTAAGATAGAATTCCCAAAATATAGAGTTTGTGACCACTATTAAAATGGAATACAACATAAAATATCCTTCAGACCAAAGAAAGAAGTGTCAACTTCTCAAACCTTAGAGTTGGTTCACATGGATTTCTTTGGACCTTCAAGAGTTTCTAGTTTATCAAGAAAATATTTTTCTTATGTTATAGTGGATTATTATTCAAGATATACCTAGGTGTGTTTCTATGTTCTCAAAAGTGAATATCTTTCGTGTTTTTCTAAATATGTTATATCTATAGAGAACCTTAATGGTATTACAATAAAAACACTAAGAAGTGATAATGGCCATGAGTTTGAAAATTAGGACTTTGAATATTTATAATCACAACATGGCTATAGTCAAAATGTTTTTCTCCAAGGACCTCATAGAATAATGTTGTAATATAAATAAAAACACAACTCTTTAAAAAAAATTCCTGGACCATGCTCAATGAATATGATTGACCTATTTAATTTTGTTCAAAATCTATGAATACATATTTCTATAATATTAATAGAATTATTATTAGACCACATTTAAATAAAACCCTATATGAGTTATGGAATGGAAGAAGACCAAAATTTAATTACATTAGAGTTTTTAGATTTAAAGTCTTTATACCCAATACAAAAGATAATTTAGACAAGTTTTCATCCAAAAGTGATGAAGTAATTTTCCTTTTATATTCAACACCAAATAAATCATATAGGGTATTCAATAAAAGAAATAAGATTTTGGAAGAATCTATACATGTCAAATTTTATCAAAATGGTCCACATGATCCTAATAACCCATTAGAAAACCTTGATTATGACCTTTATAATTTAGATATTAATTCATCAACTAAACCTAGTGATAATTTTGTGAAAACTATAGAAAAATCACCCAATATAGAACTGTATGAATCTGAACATGAAGAAGAAAATAAAGTGTCAAATACATTAATCCTTAAAACTATTATTACTCATAGATAACACCCCTTAGATGTTGTTATAGGAAAACTAGAGAAAATAACTTAGACTGGAGATTATCTTAGAAATTTGGTTAAACATTAAGTCTTTTTGTTGCAACTAGAACCTAATAACATCAACAAAGAAATCAATGATGAATTTTTAATAATGGAAATGCAAGAAAAACTACACCAGTTTTAAAGGAAGAGAGTATAGTAAATATTAGATATACCCTAGTACTTCCTAGCCATTGGTACTAAGTGGGTCTCTAGAAACAAGGCTTATGAGTCAGGAAATATAATTATAAATATATCTAGATTGGTTGCATAAAGGTATAGTTAAGAATAAGGTATTGACTATGACAAAACCTTTTCACCAGTAGCTAGAATTGAATCTATCAGAATGTTTCTTTATTAAGAGGTAAATTTTAATTTCAAATTATATAAAATATATTTCAAGGGTTATTTCTTAAATGGTTATATTATTGAGGATGTTTTTATGGAACAACCCATGGATTTTAAAACCCACATTTTCCAAATCTTGTTTTTAAATTAACACAATATTTATATGGTTTGAAATAATCTCTTAAAGATTGGTATGATGGGCTCAACTAATTTTGGATTTTCAAAGGTTTTATTAAAGGAAAAATTGATCCTACTTTATTTATTAATATAATTTCAAAACATGTTTTAGTAGTAAAAATATACATTGATTCTATTATCTTTAGATCTTTGAGAAATTATCTGTGTACTTTATTTTCAAAAATTATGAAAAATTTAATTTGAAATGAGTTTGGTGGGAGATTTAAAATTCTTCCTTCAATTTCAAATTTTCCAAAATAAGAATGGTATTATTTTAAATAAAATAAAATAAACTCAATATATTTTAAAATGTTTTGGTATGGATAATATTAATGGTCGTGATACTACCATGAATATAAGCTATAAATTGGATCATGATGAAACTGGGAAACCAGTTGATCAAAACACTTATAGAGGTATAATTGGAAGTTTATTATACTTAACTATAAGTTGAATAAATATTATGTTTATTGTGTTCATGTGTGAAATTTTTCAATCAGACCCAAAAGAGTCAAATTTTTTAACTATGAAAATATTTTTTAAATACCTACAAAATACAAACAACTTAGGACTATTTTATTCTAGGGGATGGAAATTTGATTTATTGAGATATTTATATACATATTTTTGGGGTTTTAAGTTAGATAGAAAAATAAATTTTGAAACATGCCAGTTTTTGGGAAAATCTATAGTTTCTTGGTGTGTAAGAAACAAAATTATTTTTCATTATCTTCCACTTAAGATGATTACATAGCTACAAGAAGTTGTTGTGCATAGATTATATGGATGAAACACACATTACTAGACTATGGATATAAATTTATACATATCCCTATAAATTGTGATAATATAATTGCTAGAAATGTTTTCAAGAATATTGGATCTGATTCTTTGAAAAAGCATATTGATACAAGGCATCACTTTTTAAGTGAAATTTTCAAAAGGTAATATAACTCTTTAAATCATTAGAACTTAACATCATCTTGCAAACATATTAAAAAATACACTGAATTTTGAGATAATAAGCTATATCAAACATGTACTTGGGATGCAAAATTTTGGCGAGTCCTTTATTATTGAATTTAATTCATCTTTTGTAGAGATAAATCACAAATCCTTGCTATCATAGATATGCTAACATGAACTCTTACTACCATAAAGATCTACCATGGTTGTGCATAATTGGATTATTACCATGGCTATGCTACTGTTGGATTTCTACCATGTCTATGATATCATTGGGTTACTATGATGGTTGGGAAACCGTGAAGATCTACAATGGTTGTACTACCATGGTATACTACCATATGATCTACTGTTGGGTTTCTACAATTTTAAATACTACCATATCTATTTTTTATAAATAAATTAATAGTTTCTCTTGAATTTATTTTATCAATATTATATTTTTTTTAAATTTAATTTTTTGAATCCATAAATAATAAAAATACCTTTATTAGAGTCTAAATTATAATTTCTCTCACTAAATCCCTTTTGAAACCTCATTTAATTCTCTCTCAACCCAGAACCCTTCAACTTCAACCTTAAATCCTCAAAACAGTGTGAAAATGGTGAGAGTGAAGCATCATAGAAGATCTATTAATGAGTCATGTCCTTCAAAGAAATCTAGAGGGGAATCGAGTCAGTATTTTGAATCGAGAAATCCTTATATTGCATCTCGAGTTGTTGTAGCTGAGAAGGAAATCGATTTTTCTAGGTTATATTCAATAAATTAACTTTTCTAGAATGTGATTTAGGACTAGGGGTGGGTATAATGGTTTTAAAGGAACAATATACCATTTTACCCTAGGTTGACTCATGATCAATACATATTTTATGAGTTTCAGTTTAAGCATCAGAAAGATGTTATCAAAACAATAGTGTATAGAAAAGTGCCTCTATTATCTTCCAAAAAATGGGCTAAGTGATTGATAGTTCCTCATAATAGTATATATGATGATTTACAGGGTTCTTTTCCCACAAATAATAAGAACTTTTGATTGAGGATTATCTTCTTGAATTCACTGGGAATGGTACTGTGAGAAGACTTGATGCAGTTAAGTTGGATAAATAATATTGATTTCTTTTCAAATTAATCTAGAATATGTTGTGTCCTAGGAATGGGGACTTTAGTATAATAAAGTATCAAGAATTTATCTCTCTTTTTTCCTTATGAGAATAGGATAAAAAATCAATATATATAGGTATTTAATGTTTCACATGATGAAGATATTCAAACCTTATTCGAGATATAATTATATTGCCTACCCTAATATGATATTTTATCTATTAGAAGATAGAGGTATAACTCCTGAAGGATAAGAAAAAGCAACTAAGTGTGTGTGATGGTTTTTTCCTTAGTCAAGTAACCTTTAAGAAGATGAAGGTAAATAAGAATCCTTGTATTAAAAAGTGGGTAGTATATAATGATAAATTTTATAAAAAATTTTAACCAGTAAAAAATCATTCCAGACTAATAAATTTGGTTGACACTAGCCTGGATCTAGATGAATTAGTGGAGTATTCTTCTGACAAATAAGGTGAGGCTACTATTGGTTTTGAAGTTGAAGAGAAGGAAACTACAGATAAAATAGAGGAATATATTATACTTTTAGTGTAATAAGAAAGTGATATTGACATTATCAGGAGTCCAAATGTATCATATGGACTACCTAGTACACCTCTATCACTTTCTAGCTAATAAATATTTATATAATAAGAAGATGAATAAAAAGAAACTGATATTTATAATGGCATGTAGTTTAAAATATCTAATTCAGAGAGTCTAGAAGAAGTTATTGACTTATATGATGAATATGAGCATGATATTGATAGTGAATTTGAATATGAGAAATAAAATCCCATCCATACTAATTTTGAGTTTGGTAAGTCCACTAGTGATGAGTGGTTGAGTAGCTCCCAATAGGTTTTAGTTAGTTAGGAGTCTAGAAATAGAGATGAAGCAGATGTCCCAGATATGAGTGGGGATGATGAAAAAAATAAGGTTGATAAATCTCTTGGATATAATATGTTGGGACTCACATATTCTAACTCTATTAGAAGGTATGGAGATGATAGTGATAATGTAAATCCACTAAATCATGGTGAACCTACCATCTCAGTTGTTCAGAAACATCTTAATGGATCCTTAGTAGATCAAATAAATGTGGAATAGATTTTGGAATTATTTCCTTATGGAGTACATATTATAGAAAATAGTCATGAGGATTCACATTTATATAGTTAGGAGAGGAAATCACCTCATCCTCCTACACCTCCTTGTATCTCTTTTTCAAACCAAGATGATCTAAATGATTTTAGATTTGATCTTTTATCAGATCTTAGTGGGACAATCAAATCCTATTTCTTTCACGATAAGAAGATAAATAGATATGCCATATATCTGATAGCATCCTTTTTATTTATCTCAACTACAACCCAAAATCATCATAAAAATTATAAATATAGAAATGGAAAACAATAAATAGGTGGAATAGATTAATTTCATTCTATCAACCTTGGAGGAAATAAGATCCACTTTCACACACACATACACACACACACACATATATATTCAGGGAGGATGAAATATTATACTATTATCAAAGCTTCTTTTTCTAGATATCTACCTCCTTGTTCCCCTATCTATGTTGATGTTGATATGATTAGGTCTATTTTTAGAGAAGTTCAGTAGCCTGTTTTGGGTGATTCTTCTACCTCTCATCAGGATGAAATTCATTAGATAAAATCCAATGGTGAGAATATTTACAGTTTTTTTATAAAATTATTATATAAATCATGAAATGATTGTAAAAAAATCATTAAGTACATAAATTATTATCACTATAGGTTTTTTACCAAAGAAGAACTTAATTATCACTTTAATTTCTCATACGATAATATGCGGATACATCCCATCACTAGGGATTTTAAAGAGAATTTTAACCAGTTGAGGAATTTATCACCCTTTCTAAATATTTTTATAGAAAAAAATATAGATTTATTCAGAGTCATGGAGAATAGTAGTAAGTTTATTATTTAGTTTATTGATCTGATGAAGCCCTTTATTTATACAACTAGGATTGCTATTATGGAACCTCCATCTATTCTCATTGACTAACTACTTTTCTGCACCCTTATGATTCCATTGATATTAGTCCTTTTGGACTTACACCTGTTAAATATTTGATACATCTTAGGCTAGTTGCTTATTATATAGTCTTCAAGCCTCCTATACTACCTCTCAACTCCTCTCCTGCTCCTCATATTGCTGGAATAGATAAGGACCTAGTAGATCCTACCACTACCAATATAGAGTATACTTCTTTAGACCTAGATTTGTATTTTATAGGGATTAACTTTTTTATTTCCCTTTCACACTGTACTGTATCATCTTTTATGTTTAATAAAAATCATCTCTCATTATTCATAATTTTAACTTTATTTATTTTATTGCTATCTATATATTTTTGTAACCTCAAAAAGGGGATACAAAATGTATGTCATGAAAGAAGGTATGACAAGAATCATAGATATGAATTTTTTATGCATTGTATTTTTTGTTTTTTTATGATTATTAATAGTCATTAATTCCATGATTTGGGATCACAAAAAGGGATAGATTGTTAGATTATTCCAAAACCTCCTTATTTTAATTATCCCAAATAATATTTATTTTTTTTCTAGAAAGTTACATGTTTTATGATAGTTAACTATTTCCTATCCAAAACAATAAAATCATCCAAATATTGAACCTACCGTGATTATTTACCATTAGTTAAATATTCTATAGTTAGTTCAATTCTGTGACCATCAGAAGATACCACCAAGTGAATCTACAGTTAGAGCATTTACTGCCAAGAGCATATACCACCAGATAACTGATACTGTCAAGATCATATACTACCATTAGAAGATATCATCCTATCATCTACCACTCAAAGTATCTACCATCAGAGAATCTACTACACAGAGCCTCTAACTACAAGTGATGATACTTCTAGGTACATCTACCATTAATAGATTCTACTACCATAAGAGATAAAAGAATTCATACCTACTACCACGGTAGTTAAGAATTAAATTTAAACTTAATTCTTCCAATAGATATTTTATAAATTTACTGTAGTTTATATTTCTGTGGATTTAAGAATGATTATTCCTGAACAACCCAATAGAGTAATTAAAGATAAATCCAGTCTTCCCAAATCCATATCTTAGTAAAAGGATTCATATTATCTTATTATTATTCTATAATGGATAATTGGACATTCTATAATGCTATAAATTTAGATAAACCCCTCATGCATGCGTGCGTATATAGTAGAATGGATGAATTTTGAAAAAAAAACCAGATGACTGATTTTTTTTCACCACATTTATTGTCTATCTCAGTGCCTCCTAAAAATAAATGATTGATAAGGACTTCTACAACCCTCTATTTTTCTGTTCTTTCTGTAAAAACTCAGTTGATCCCTTTCAAGGAAAAATTTAAGAACTCCTAGTCAAATAATGATGATTAGAGTGAGATGCATGAAATATTCATATTCTATACTCTTTAATAATTATATTTTAACTTATATTTTTAGCTACATTTTTTTATTACTATTTATCTATAAGCACAAACTCATGTACTAATCTAGAGAGTTCTAAACACCCTATTTCAATTATTTTCATTTGTACTACCATGTATAACTATGGAAGAGGTCTTGTGTTACATGGATTATTTTTATCCCATGAAGAACTATAGAAAAGAAATATTATTATCCTAGAATTTCCAAGTGAAGTTGTTTATAAAACATGATCTAGGTTTTTGATCAGTTTATTTTATAATAAACTTCTTGGTAGTTGGTGATTTCTATGTCGAGGGGATTAGGTCTCATTATGAGATTGAACTCCTTGCTTAATTCCTCAGTGTGATTTTATTGTTCTTTTTTTCTTGTTTTAAACCAAAACAATATATTTTTTCTAAGAATTAAATTAAATCATTACTTTAATAGTTATATTTAATAAGTGTTTTATTAATGGTATTTTTTGGAGTGAATATATTTCAAAAGTTAAAAATATTTTTCAAATATATTTTTAACTGATTTGTGATCAAACTTATGATATTTTTTTATAAAATATAAAATTATAGAACTCTATTATTTTAGTTAACTGGGTGTACTTTTCTAATTGAGATATTTATGTTTGAAATTCATTTTAATAGAACTTTTAATTATAAAATCTATTCACCCCCTCTTGATTTGTCCATTGGGACCAACAAACCACATTTGGAGGTGAAGAAGTATTCTTTAGGGATGTATAGTTCAAATAAATTGACTGTATAATTATTTATTGTTGAAAATTTCTTTGAGAGAAATTCAAAGTGATGAAGGTTAAAGAAGAACCATCTACATCCATCATGTAGAAATCTATTGGGGAACATTGATGAATTACCATCGGATGAAGAAACAAAAGAATGGGTAGATTGAGGACCCAAAATAGGAATTTGGATTTCACCAAAAGAAGTATTGTGATTAAAAAAGATGAATATTTAGAGTAATATTATCATAATATTTAGGATGTGGATGATGATCACATGGAAATTAAAATTTATTAAAGATAAAGGTTGAATAAATTAAAATTTATAATTTGAGTTTATTAGAATGTGAAGCACCAGAAGAAGAAATAACTCTAAAAGAAGATACATTGAGATATTTTAATGATATTGTATGGATTATGGACTAATAAGAAGTTACAAAATATACTTCCTAAAGATATAGAAATACCTAAAAATAAAGGTTACTGAAAATTGAAAAAATCAGGATGATTGGAAGGATGGATTGTATTAATGAATTGAAAAAGTCCTTAAGATTGATTCATGATGTTGAAAGATCCAAAATCAAGTGAAAAAATAGAAGTAATAAATATATGAAAGTTAGATTAGAAAAACATTAGAGCACTAAAATATGAGGTACTTGAGAAGAGTTTGAAGTATAGTGAGATATGAGTGAGTTTTCATATCATTGAAATATTTAGGATGGAGTTGATATGATTCCAATAATTAGATATAAGATAATTTTTAATATAATGATGGTTCAATAAATAGAGATGACCATAAACATAAGAATCATGTTAGAGGATGTTCAGAGTATTGAAGGATAAAAAATATTTAGTGGATGAAAAGGTAGTACTGGAAGGGAATGGTTGAATTCTATGAAATTTTGTTGACTAGAAGATGCTGAGTGATGTCTATGAAATCAAGATAACTAGAAGAAGCTGAATGACTTCACAAAAACATGGAAAAGTCATATCCATTATGATTATTTGGATCCGGACATTCAAAGTCTAGTATTCATCAAGGAAATATTGGGATTCTATCCAAGATATATAGATGAGTTGAAGAATATTATTTCCAAATTTTTTAGGAGATTTTATGGAGTTAAATCCTAATATATTCAAAATGTATTGAAGATAGTTAATTTAAGAGTTGAGAATTCTGTAATTTCAAATTGAAGATCATGAATTCCCCACATTTATTATGTGATTCTTAGAAATATAGGGGGATGATTTTATTAATTGAAGAGAGTTGATGATAAAGTATTGAGATAGCTACTAATATTATAAAGAAGCAATATTGATAGGAATCAACTTACTATACCTTTCATGAATGATTTAGTTGGGTTGACATTTTAAGAAGGCCAAAACTTGAAGTTTTGATGAATTGACTAATTCCTCTAGATTAAAAAAATAGAAGGAAGTAAGACATAACAAAATAAAGTTCAAATATATAAAAGTTCTAAACATCATATTTTGGTGCAGTTAGTTCTCTAGAAATTCAGTTTACTGGAATAAGAACAAGGTCGACATGCATGAAAGTTCAACTGAAGAAGAAGTGGAACTGGAATATCTATTAAATTTTGTATAGAATCTTGAAGATTGTAGGGAGTTAGTATAGTATGAATTTATGAGAATTTTTTGAAAGATACACTATTGGGTAAAGGATGATCCCTTCCCAAACCACTTTCAATTGATAAGGAGATTATAAGTGGAAAATATGTGACTTGATAAGAGTCAGAATGATAAGGAGTAGGCTATAACATTAAGACCAAACCTAGTAAAAATATTTATATTATTATTTACTTTCAACACCTTAATTATATATCAGAGAAAGTGGTGAGGCAAAATTATAAATATCCATACATCCTAAATAATGAAATAGGTTTGATCAACTTGAAGGAAGTAATTTAAGTTTAACTTAATCGATAAAAGTTGGTCACTCCTGATTCAACCCCTCTCGGGGTGACTTCAAAATTAGGAATAACAAGTGGTATTATAGGATAGGTTCCATTTATTTTTATCTAAAAGTTTTTGTTTGTAATTTTTTTTCATTGGTTTACATGAAGTTAATAATTCCTCATGTTGAAGAAATAATTTCTATAGAGAATATGGAAGTTATGCCCAAGCTAAAGAAAATTGAAGTTATTCATGGTGGTGTAAATATACAAGTTTCATTCAAAACATTAAAGAACCAAAAGATGATAGAAGCTCAAAAGCATCAGAAGTTAATATCTTACAATCAATGAAAGGTGAATCCACCGATAACATAAGTTAAAGTGAGTGGTAGTATTTTTTAAAAATATATTTGAAATAATTATATGGAAGAATAATATTTCTCAAGCTATGAAGTGTATGAATCTATTGAAATTGTTAACGAGTTTCTCTCTAAAATCAAGGATTACATGAACATTTTCCTTGTTTAAGTTGTTATATATATACTTGCATATATCATGTGACTGTAAGTGAAAAAATAACAACTTGAATTATAACTAGATGAGACAGAAGATTATTTGGAAAATATATTTTGAATATGTAATCATCTTACAAAACTCATGTAATAAAATAGATAATTAGTTTCACTTTTCATTGAAAAATACAACTTAGTCAAAGTGGGATGGAAGAGGAGTGTATATGAATAAGATAGTAAATTGATTTTTTTCAAAATTTTTACATGCATCAAAAGATTTGATAAAATTAAATAACAATTATTTGGAGGTCAAAAATATAAGAATAAAAGATCGTAAAAAATATATGTTAAATGAAAGGGATATGCATTATGAAAAGATTTAGATGTTAAAAGATGAATATGAAGATAAATTGAAATTAATTAAAGATTAGAAAAACACTTTAAGTTTAAAGAGTCTTGAGTTTGATATAAATTTGAGAAACTTGGAAGCTAATCAAGTTAAATATTCACACAAAGTCAAAATATGGTTCATTGTTAAAATTTAAAAGGAGAGTCATACTTATCAGGATATTCAAATTAGTGGTAGGAGGAATGTGAAAACATTATAACTAACATGTTACTATTAGTTGAATAAAAATGTTGTTAGGTCCAAAAGGGGCCTAGATACCCTGATAGAAGGGTGAATCAGGGTATGGATATTCTTTCTTCTAAATTATTCCTGCCCCACTATATCCTGACCTCTTTATTATAAGGGTCACTTTCTTTTCACTTGTGTGTTTATGCCAACCTCTTCTTTTATTCTCTATCTTTTTATTATGTTTTGAAATGAATGCAAGATTGAAAGCATATAGACACATGGTTTTTTACTTGGTTCACCCTCACTGGGCTACATCCAAGGAGCATACAATAGCGATGTGCTAATGTACCAAATCCACTAAAGCTCTCTAACAATCCCAAGGTTCAGGCTAGATCAATTCTATACCCAGGATCAATTCCTTTACGATGTTTAGGTTCTACTCACTGCATTCCTAAGGGTCACTCCCTAAGTCTCTTCCTCTGGCTCACTACTTGTGGGAAGGATCACCATCTTCTTCTTCCTTCACTAATTTCTATTAAAAGGGATCCACTCACAATTTATGTACCTGTAGGTCCTTTCATTATCACTAATGAATACATCCTCCACTTTATGTAGATTCTCTGTTGATGTACAATTTTCATCCACTGATGAATACCCCTTTTCCACTGAACACTGGGAAATAACCTTTGAAATAATTTTTCAAAGCTCACTGCTTTGAAGATATCACTATTATGAATATATCAAAAAATCCTTCGGAAAGTACCTACCTATTCACAAAGAACACACCTTCACAGAGCACACTACTTCGTAGAGAACACTGCTTTGTAGAGAAAACTACTTCATAGAGAAAACTACTTCACAGAGAAAACAGTTTTACAGAGAAAACTACTTCACAAAGCTCAAGCCTTCGTAGAGTACACTGATTTTTCAAATCTCGGACAAGCCTTTGCAAAGAACACCTCTTTCGAGAAGCTATATTAGCCATCATGAAGCTCATTCCTTTCGCGAAACACACTGCCTCTATGAACTTCCTTTGCGATTTGAGAGCTATAAGTTTTTTGTGAAAACTATTTATACATCTCTTGGGGGTGAAGGACTATTTATAGGAATTTTCCATCAACTCTAGAACCTTCCATGACACATCAGTTCCATATAAGCCCATTTTGTATAGCTATGCAATTTCACCTAAAATTATCTCTTCTTCGTGATGCTCCATGACAATTTTCTGGATTTCAAATCTCGTCGTAATCACAGAGCATTCCATCAATTCTTTTGCACCACCGCCGTGATGCTCATCATAATCAAATATCCTTCCATTAAAATCTTTGTGCCACCACAATTCTCCTTCACAATGCTCTTTATCTCGGCCATTCTCAATGCTCATCAAAATCGTAGAGATCACTGTAAAAATTCTTTACATCTTTGTGAATTCCACTTCATGAAGCCCATCTTCGTGAAACTCAAGTATTTTCCATATTTTGATGAGAGCTCCAAAGAAATCCACTTTTCGTAATGATAAAAAAACTCCAAATTTTGGACCTCAAAAATTTTGCAAACACTTTAATATGGAGCCACCTTGTATTTTTCCCTTTTGTACCACCACCAGATCATCCATTCTTTTGTCATAGTTCTTTGTCAACATGTGTTGTCAACAATATATATGGAACATGAAAATGCACCATAAAAACATGCTTTGTCAAAAAACACAACCAATCCAAAAATTATGCAATGTTACCTTGAGGTATTTTTTCCCAACAATCTCCCCCTTTGGGTTTGTTGACAACTCTTCTCATAACAATTCTTCACAATTTCATACCTCATAAATGATTATTATAACATCTTCTAGAATTCGTCTCTTTTAAATGAGATAGAAATTAAGGATTTACTCAACACATACTCTAATACCACATGAGCAATGATTGTTGTGAGAAACAAGATTAATAAGAAAAGTTCATCAACGATTCACTTCATTCCTGACACCAATTGTTGAAACCATTCCAACACCACTCTTCCTATTGAATCAAGAACCTCACTGTCATGATATCTATGATTTGATAGATCACTTCAAGAATATTCAAATTTAAAACTCTCCCCCTATCTCATTGAACCCCCTATCTCACTACTCCACCTTTTAGCTTTTCCCCATGTCATTGACAAAGACATTTTCTCCCTTATTCAATTTATCCCCCTTAAGGAACCACACTTTATCCCCCTCTGTCAACAAACCCAAAGGTCACTCCGTTGTAGTTTGAAACATTGGAAAGAACACATATCAATACAATAGGGAAAAACACACCATACCTCAGAGGGGGTGGGGGGGGGGGGGGTTCCACATCCACACTTTTTCAAGTGCGAGGAGTCGAATGATCTCCCAGAGCTACTCGATGCCTTTCAAATGCATATTTGGGTAAGGAATTTGTCCAAATGCCTATAACCTATAGGTCTTTAGGAATATAATTATACTTTAAAATAAATTGCTCCACTTTATCCTTGATAAAATGATATTTTATTTAAATGTGATTTATCCATGAGTGATGGATGATACTTTTGATAAGATTTATAGAACTTTAATTATCACATTGGATTTTGATCAGAGACTTCACTTCAACTCCCATGTCATCATACTATACTTCATCCACAATAACTATGTACATGATTTAGTGGCCAAAATATACTTATATTCTATAGTGCTAAATGAAATGAAATCTTGTTTCCTGATTATCCAAGAAATACAAAATCCAACAAGATTGAAAGCACCACCTAACATTGATTTTTTATCATCTACTGAACTGGGAAAATCTGTATCTGTATATACCAAAATCTATGGCTGATATTTGTCATTTTACATCAATCCAAAATCCACAGTTCCCTTAATATACCGAAGTATTCTTTTCACTATAAGCATGTGGATTTTCTTGGGATTTCTTTTAAATCTTTCTGTATGACATGTGGAAAAAACAATATCAGGCCATGCTGCTATTAAGTATAGTAAACTTCAAATTATTTTCCTATAGTTTTTTGATATTAAATGCTTTTCCTTCATCATCCCATGATAGTTTCATATGGGTTTACTCTAGATACATCATCTCATTGTAATTTTTCCATTCCAAACCTTCTCAAAACCTTCTTGGAATATTTAGATTGAGAAATGAATGTGCCAATATTTCCTTATGTCACTTGTAAACTAATAAAAAATGTCATATCACTAATCATTGACATTCTGAACTCATTTTTCATAAATTTATAAAATTATCTACACTACACTTTATCTAATCCACCGAATATTATGTCTTTGACATATACCAACACCATCATCCCTTTATTACTATCACTATTCAAATATAAATTGTAATTAACTACACCATGTTGGAAACCAAGATTCTTGAAAAACTGATCCATCCTTGAATACCATGCTCTAGGTGCTTACTTCAACCCATATAATGGCTTATTCAACCGAAAAACTATGTTCTCATATTCGTGAATGAGAAACCCACCTGGTTTCTCAATATACACTTGTTATTCCAGAAACCCATTCAGAAACACTGAATTGGCATCCATTTAGAAAACATTGAAATTAATTTGTACAACTATGGACAAGAATAATCTGATTTTCTCTATCCTTACAATAAGTGAAAATGTATCATTAATATAGATACTTTTTCTCTTTGGGATTACCCTTTTCACACAAGTAATTACTTGTTTCGAATCACAACACCATCTTTATACATTGTTTTTTGCAAAAGACCCATTTTTCCTGACGACATTCTTCTAAGTTAGCCTCAAAATAATATCCCATGTCTGTTTCTTTTCTACTTGGTCAAACTTCTCATCATTAGCCTGAACCCAGTTCTCATATCTAGCTACTTTCTATTACACATCATCAATATCTTCTTAGGAATCAACTTTTTCAACTTCAACTCCCATTGAATTTCTTATGTCCTTATCACTATCATCGGGGAAATATTCACTGTGTTGTTTTAGATTTTGATCATTCTCCACTATAGTGACATAAATACTCTGAACTACTTTCCCATCCTCTTATTGAACCATTTCCAATATTCTCTCACAGATGAGTTTTCCTTCTTTCCCCAAAATCAGTCTTCATGAGTTTAGACAACATAGAATTTCATCCTTTATATACCATTGAGATCTTACATCTGACGAGGATATAAAATTCCCCCCTATGATGTGAAACTATTATTGTTGTTGGGACCACTGTTTAGACTCACAAAAATTCTTCTTCTCCTACATCATTTCACCACACGTGACTACAGGGTTGAAAAACTTCTCTTGATCAATAACATATTCCAGTTTTAGCTGCATTTAATGGGATTTCCATTGGATAAACATACCACTTAGAAATGATTCATTAATATAATCTCTAAGCCTACTGATTTGGGACTCAGTATAGAAAAAAAGAGTTAAAGTTAATATCACCACCACTATCCATTATTCCTAATTACTTCCATATGCTTCATGAATCCATAAACCATTAATTCATTTCAAGTAATTATTCTATATTTATTCTTCAACTCCAATAATTAGTTGGAATTATTTAACATTTTGGAGCACATAATTTCACTACTGTACATATTTTTATTCCATTTCCCCTTGGATCATATCTCCCATTAAACCTGAAACATTGAACACCATTTAACAACATTTATTCACATAGGGATATGGGTTACTATATAATTCTCAAGGAGAGGATTGTGGTCGATCCTGTAGGATCAACCCTTTGATTCTTTCATGAAAATAAATTTACTATTTATGTGCTTGTTCTAACTTCTGAGCCAACCTCTACTATTATTTCCATATGACTAATTTTTTTTTAAACACATTATAAGTCTTATTTTGATATTTATGTTCTATAGGTTTGGCCTTCTTCACAATTTGGGGTTTATACCCACTAGTAAAAGTTTCCTTCTTTAAGGTTCCACCAAAATTACATTTCTCATGATTCTTTCTATGAGTGGGAATATCTCCACTAGCAATATTCACTTTATTATTTATCCATTGGAGGGACATTTCACCTTGGTTTTACTTCTCTCCTTGTGAAACATATGATATTGTGGATAAAATATTCATTAATTTTTCTTTTATCAGTTATTTGAGTCTTCACACCCTTTCTTACTACTGGTGGGTTCTTCACTGAATGTACATTCTTCTTACTCACAACTAGAGTAGCTCCTCCTTTTTTTCTTCTAGGTTTGTTCACATTATTTCCTAGAGAGTTATTGTGAGTTTAGAAAAGGAGGTGATTGATACACCTTTCGTTGAGCTCCTTGTAATTCCCCTGAGGTTTTAAGTCTATTTTTCAACTTATCATTATATATTCCAATATTGGACTTTTTATACACATTCAGAGTTTAGGGTTTTCTTTTGAGTTCCTTTTCCTTCCTCATTTTCTTCCTGCTAGAATATCTTGCCGAATGTCCATAATCAGAACATATAAAACACATCCCATTAAAAAAATGCATGTAATTCTTTCTCAGCTGAGATGTTGATGCATCTTTAATTTATCCTCTGATATTGAGCTTATGTGATTCTTGAAACATACTCATTTTATGTCCATATCTTCCACAATAATAGCATATGATGGATGATTTCTTCTGAGAGGCATTACTTTCAGACTTGTCATGAAGCTTTTTATTATTCTCAGATTTAGCAATATTTCTACCTTCACAACATGAAATATATTCCAATTCCTTGGAATAAAAACTTGATGCCTGACCATGCATCCTACCAAAATAGTATATGATGTCATGACTTCCTGTAAAATCCTTTTTAGGTCTGCCTTTAGCACATACTTGATGTTTTCTATTCCTAGAACTATTCATTTCTTTTTTATTCTCATGTATGGGAGATGGTTCCTCATATCCAATACCAGTTTTTCCAAAACTAGATGGCCATTTGGGATGATGCAATCCTTTCATGATTCTCCTCTAAAGTATCATATTTTCTTTTCATTTTGTCATCACTTCCTGTTGGATAATCAAACTGTAAGTACAGAGCATCCTTTACCTTGGGATTTCCGTTGGCAATATATTTCTATACTTATTTTTTCACTAATTCTATCTATTCTCTAAATTTTTGAATCTTCATATCCCTTGATTCAAGTTTAGAATTAATTTCTCTCTATATATTCTTCCCTCTACTCATCTCATCTTCTAACTCACATGTGAGTTTATCCACCATGTCACTTTTCTCCTTCATTTTAAATTTTTCTTGAGCCGAAGAATCATAACAACATGAATTCTCTTATTATAGCCTTTGGTTCTTATGAACTAGTTCAAATAACTATGTAGAAAGATCATTATTTCTGGATTTTAGATTCCGAATTTCATCTACCTTTGGATTCTCATCATTTTCACCAACTTTGTGTTTTTCTCTCTTTGTAGACATATTTTTCATCTCTTTAGCTTGGGAATAATTCTTCTACCTCAGATCAATAGCCACATCGATAATCCTTTGATTTAAACCTCTTAGATTGTTGACCTCAACATTCAGTAATTGGATCTGAATATCTTTAGATTTAATTTATTCAATAAATTTCTGATCTGATTACTTTGTTTTGTGGACAAATTTTACTTTAGATCTTCTTGTAATTTCTTCATCATCATTAGTTTCAACATTACCTGGAATATCAGGTTCTTCGATCATTAATTATATATAATTGAATGAGTTAGTATTTTCACTGTATTATTTTTCCAAATAGTTATTCTGTTCACTACTTGACGTGCTTCCCTTTTCCATGAAACACAAATATAATTGCAGACTGAATCTTTAACATCAGTAATTGACTAAACTAAGTCAGAGAAAACAAATATGATAAAATAAACCTATCTCTATAATACCAATTGTTAGGTCTAAAATGGTACTAGATACCCTCAGAGGGTGGGGGGTGAATTAGGGAATGGATATTATTTATTATAAATTCTTTTTACCCCACTAGATCTTGACCTCTTTATTATAAGGGTCACTTTGTTTGAAATTTTGTGTTTATGAAAATCTATTTGTTTCTTCTATATCTTGTGATGATTCTTTGAAAGTAATGAAGGATTGAAAACACACAAAAACATATATTTTTTTGGTTCACCCTCACTAGGATACATCTAAGGAGCATACAACGGTGATGTGCCGATGTACCAAATCCACTAAAGCTCAATTCCAATCACAAAGTTCAAGATAGATCACTTCTATACCTAGGATCAATACCTTTAAAATGTTTATGGTCTCTTCACTACATTCATAAGGGTCAATACCTAATTCTCTTCCTCTGGATCAATTCCTGTGGGAAGGATCACCATCTTCATCATCCTTCTATCATTTCTCTTGAAAGAGATCCGATCACAGTTTATGGACATGTAGGTCCTTTCATTATCACTAATTAATTCATCCTCCACTTTATGTAGATGCTCTGTTAGAGTCCAACTTTCATCCATTGATGAATACCCATTTTCTACTGAACATTGGAAAATAACCTTTGAAACACTTTTTGAAATCTCATTGATTCTAAAAGCTCCATATTTCGCAAAGCTCAATAAATCCTTCACAAAGTTATGGATCTTTGCAAAAAACATAAATTCGTAGAGGAAACTGCTTCACATAGAACACTACTTCCCAAAGAAAACTACTTTGCAGAGTAAACTGCTTCATAGAGAAAATTGCTTCACAGAGAAAATTGCTTCACAGAGCTCAAGCCATCGCAGAGTACACTGTATTCTCAAATCTCAGAAAAGCCTTTACAAAGAACACCTCTTTCACGGAGCTAGATTAGAAGGCTTGAATCTTCTTCCTTTCGCGAAGCACACTGCCTTTGTGAACTTCATTTGTGATTAGAGATCTATAACTTTTTTTTTTGTGAAAACTCTCTAAAATTTTCTTGGTGGTGGAGGAATATTTATTGTAATTTCCAACTGAATCTAGAATATTCCATGCCACATCATCCCCATATAATCCCATTTCACATATCTATGAAATTTCATCTGAAATCATCTCTTCTTCAAAAAGATCCACAATAATTTTCTGGATCACAAATCTCGTCATAATCATGGAGCATTCTGTCAATTCCTTAATGCCACCATGATGATGCTCGCTTTAATCATGCAGCCCTCTATTGATTCCTTTGCTCTGACACAATTCTCCCTCACAATTCTCTTCACCTCTACCATTCTCTATGATCGTTTTAATTACAGAGATCACCATCAACATTCATCATGTCTTTGCGAAATCAAGTTCATGAAGCCCATATTCACGAAACTAATGAATTTTCCATATTTTGATGAGATCTTCAAGGAAACACACTTTTCTCAATGCTCACCAAACCCCAAATTTTGGACCCCAAAAGTTTTGAAAACACTGAAAAATTGAGCCACCTTATATCTGTTCTTTTTTTTAACATATCCTGATCTTCCATTTTTTTTATGGTTATTTTTCAACAAGGGTTGTTAACAAATATCTTTAGAACTCGACAATGAACCATGAAAACCTTATTTGTCAATAGAAACAACCAACCCAAAAATACTGCAATGTTACCTTGGGGGATTTTTCCCAACAAATGTAATCCCAAATTCTATAAAAACTGTTTGTACAAATTATAACTGTTTGAATATCACTGGTTATAACACTAGTACTAGATAAAAACAAGTGAAGAAAAATATAGATATACCTACTGCATCCTTGAATGTGGAATAAAGTAAGAATGAAAGTTGTGGTTCCCTATAAGAAATATGAAAGGAATTTGTAAATTATATATGAAAGGAAGATAATTCAACCATTCATAATTCAATACAAAGAGAGAAGCCAAGGTTTTTTGGAAACTATAGAATTTGTGTAAATTTTGAAAAAATATCTATCGATTTTTGGAATAATATTCCAAGGTATGGAATAAAAAAAGGCCAATGTTATGGTGTAGAAAAATTGTAACAACCTGAACTTTTTGAATGATAATTGTTTCATAAAAATGCGTGTTATATTATAGACAATAAAACTATATCTCATTAATAATGAAGCAAGTGTAAATTGAAATTTAACCACCAGGTTTTGACTGTTATATGATCATTGGTCAATTATAAAAATTAGAAACTATTCTCTTGATAATAATTTGAACATTATAATTTGTGTTTATAAGTAGAAATGAATTAATAAAGAAAAGAGGAATGATGGAATCAACTAGCAGAGTAATTCCATATGAAGAACATTTGTCAGAACTTGTGATGGAGGTAGCATCACTAGGCTTTACACTATACTAATCCCAAGCAGTGATTAAATAAATTAGTCTTGAACAAAATATCTTATGGGAAAAGTTCAAGTTAGTAGAAATTACCACTCGGGAAATGTTAGCCGAGTTTCCATATGAGTCTATCAATATCGCACACCTCACCCTTAGGTCATATGTGAGTGTTATAAGGGTTATGTGTTGATACCTTATTTACTTAATGTGTAATCCCTTTGTATGGATACAATTTTTATTCCATCATTTTTTTAAGAGTAGTTTTTCTTAATAAAATTGTGATGGAATTAGATAAATTAATTTTCAGATAAAATTTTTACGTTTCAGAATAGATATAATTATTATAATATAGTAAGGTATTGTGAATATTTTCTATTTTAATTAAATTGTATGATTAAAACACCTTTATTTAAAAACAAATGATAATTTTTTTTCAAGTGCCAAAATTTTTACTATGCATTTTATATCCCTTATTATTTTTAATAAATAAAGCTTTTTATATTTGAAAGTTAAAATAATCATATTTATAGAATTATTATGATAAAATAAATATAATTTTTAAAATAATAATGTAAAAAATAAGTTTGGGTGAATCTATGAGATTTTTCTAAAATAATTTATTTTTTCATGAATAATAAAAATACAGTTTGAGTTTTTTGTTATGTTTAATGACATCATAATTATGTCATAATTATATAATAAATAATTACACACAATCCACGACTTAAAATACGTTATTTTATTAATATAAAGTATTTTAATATATTTTAATGAATGTTCAAATACATACTTTACTTTTCAAACTCTAAAATGGGAACTTTAACATTAAAAATGTTAATTTGTGAAAACTTTAATTTTACTTTCCAAAATAAGTAATATAAAATTGTGGTAAACTCTTGTGGGATAAAATGACATAAAATATGATCCAAGTTTCCAATAACATGGGAAAATACCATGGTTTTTCATTTACCACTACCTAGGTGTCCAAAGCCTTTATTTAGAAATTAATAAACAAATCCCCTACTTTTTCTATATATAGACACCAATTTATTCATTTAATTTAACTAAAAATTCATCATCCATGAAACTCTAATATTTTTACCACCTAAAAATTTCTCCAAATGTGTCCTCAATCCCCCAAGGTCCCAATATTCAGGTTTTAGGAGTTACTCTTCAAGGTAAGGGAAATATCAACTCCTGTTTTCCTTTCAAGTTCCCTTCTTATGTGGTATATATTTCAAATTTCAAAATAATATTATTCTGTACAATTTATTTTATCCCTTTAATATATTAATATTATTTTAATTAATGGGATAAAATTTTACCCTTTATGTTTACCCTTTTCTAAGACCATGTTTTATACTCGTTATGCTGTTGATTTTACTTCTCAAAATTTATATCTTCTCCTTAAGAAATTCCATTTATTTTATTTATGTGAATACCCAAAACTCTTTATTTTCTAGGGGTATTAACCAATATGTAAAAATTAATTATTTTATTCTAGTATTTGAATACATAAAATCCTCATCCCCTTTCCGTGGGTTATAAATGACATAAAGATCTTATCTTTAGGCACTTTTTTTAAAACACCGTGATTTTTATATGAAATTAGTTTATTTTATTCTCCATGGGTTACTTATGACATGTTTTATTATGATATATGAGGATAAAATTAATTGATACATATTATGGGTTCACCTTGATAGTGCTCCAATGAATTGGGTAAAGAATTCAATCTCTAGATATGACATGTTTTAATATAACTTAGTACAAAACCTTAGTAATTTTTATAACACCTCAGTTAAAAACCTTGGTGATATGCTTATGAATTTATAAATTAAACATTTTAGACCCAATTAAAATTTATTATTCATTTCATAATTATATGACTCATTATCATGACTCTATTATATTCCTTAAGTTCTTATTGATATTTCTCAAGATCCCATGGAAACTGTTTCCCTTGATTTACATTAATGGGCCTTATGCTCACCCTTTACTTCGATGTATATCCCCAAGTTATGAGATACAATAAATATATTTAAAATGAACCTATGATGAATCATTACAAGTGTATTATAAGAATGTTTTACGTTTTCATGTATTATGTACCGTTTTTTCCTTGAAACTAATCATTAAAAGATCCCCTGTTTGTAATATATAAATGAAAAGTTATGTAATAAAAATGTGGAATGACATAGTTTGTATCAAAGGATGGTTTAGTTTTTTATGGAAATTAATATTGAAAAAATTTATAAATAAAACTAGAGAAATGTTAAAATATATGAAACAATCTTGGTATTTTGGTGAAATAATTAGTAAGTGGTTTCTGAGAAAATAAATTCCTATCTAGATACAGAAAAGTGGATGTGGCTCTGACACAGATGTATCTAGGGGTAAAAGCCAAAAACAAAACTTTGAGTTAGACTCAAATGGGAACTGGGGCACGATAATGGTCCTTGATACACTCTTAGTTTGACACTCTCAAGGAATATTTTTGGTTAATCACAAGCTTTTTATGAACCAATATTAAGGATTTATAGAAAATGTATTTGTTATTAAAGAATAACTATAAGGCCCCATCCTTAAACCTTACTTAATCTTGAGTTGTTACAAGATTACACATTGAGGATCTTTTCGGGTTTAGAGTTTTAGATAATTATATCATAAAACTTTCATTTTATTCCACATATAAACAAAGTGGTTACATAAAGATAGTATTCTTCTTTCCAATCAATGGAAACATATTTAAAATAAAACATGGATTCTTTCTTGACACTTCCTTGACACTATCATAATATCATGTACCTTTCCCTTGACCTGTGAAAATAATTTCAAAAAAACTTGGGATGAGCATAAAAAGCTCAGTAAGGGATATAAAAATATGGAAAGGAAACATGGGTACATATATACATAAGAATGAAATCATACTTTACACATAAAACATAAGCACTTTAACATACCTCAACAAATCATGAATAAATCATAGAAATCATAAGACATAAAGGTAACTTGAGGCATTCATAACATTCTTACGTAGGGAGTAACCCTCTTGGTTACGTTTGGAATACCCACCAAAGTACATTCCCTAAATCTCTTTGGAGAAACCTTAATGTTTCACTCCTTCGCGTTACCCAATGCATTGGAGAGCTATATCGGGCTCACCCGCCCTTAGTTTATCACGGAACCACCCGTTTTCATAACAATGCCCAAGAACCATAACATAAATGTATCACATAAAACATGCATAAAGGAAACATAACATTTCCACATTTCAATCACAATATAACATTTTAGTATATTGAAATAATTAATCCATTCAAAAAGAAACCATTTCCAAAACCATTTAAAACATTTAATAAAGGGATTTTTGAATCAAAGTGTCCCATACCACCTTGAAGATTTTAAAATTTTAAACCATTAATATACATATAAATAAATCCTTAAAACCACTTTGAAAACATGGATATTAATAAGAACAAATAATTAAAACACTTAAAGCGATATTTTGGTTAAAGGGGTTCTACCAAAATTAGAGACACTTGAATACAATAATTGAGGAATAACATTTAGTCAGAACTTTATAATATCATGAGAATAAATGGATTCATGATATAATATTCCAAAGGACAGTATATACACCATGTAATAGTGAATTGGTGCATAACAACAAATAAGTCTCAATAGAAATGTCAAATGTGATGAATTCCCTTATAAAGAAGGTATCCTTAAATTAAGGATAATTCAATCTCAAAATTATGTGTGAAAAATATAAATACACCCAATATAAGTGGATATTAAGTGTAAAACAATAAAAGTTCATTCACACATATTCAAAATATGACATATTCAATAACTACATGTTGAACCCAAAGAAATCGAAATTGGGTTAAAAAGTTCCCTTGGTAAAATTCGACAGCCTAACGACATCACTTCAAAATTAAGAAAATGAGTTGATGAGAGATAAAAAGGGAATCTCATCACATGTAAATAAAATTTAAATCAATAAGGATATAAAATAACATATCCCAAAAAAATAGTATGTTAATTAAAAGACATAACAAAAGAAGTCTTTTAAAAAGAGGAGGGTGAAAGGTCCCCTTACCGAGTTGGGTAACTTTCGAAATGTACACCCCATGGAAGAAGGGTCATACAATGAATATTTGAATACCCATAAATGAAATTATACTACACAAAGTGTATAATAATGGGCAGTACATACACAACTCAAGGTAAATTTTGGCAAATGTAGCATAAATCTCACGGGAATAAAAGTGAGATGAAAAATCCCTTACGAAAACTCGGCAGCCTAACGGTGCCCCTTAAGACTTCCAAAATGGATTGATGAGAAGAAATAGGATCTCTAATAATATTAACATAATGTTTACATAAAGAGGAATATAAAATAACATCCCCCAACATGACAAAGAGGATCTTAAAAGAAGTGACATAAAGGAGAGTACTTAAAAAGAAAGAGAGAGGTTATATCTCTTACGAAAAATTCGGCAGCCTAACTGCGCCACTCAAAACTTCCAAAATGGATTGATGAGAGAGAATAGGGTCTCTCATCATATGAACATAAATATTACAGTAAGATTAATATAAAATAATATCCCAATAACAAGAAAGATGAGCTTTAAAAGGAATGACATAAAAGAGTGTACATAAAAAGAAAGAGAGGTGTAGGATTCCTTACCTCAAGTCTGACTTGTCTTGTTCGTTTCTTTATATTCCTGAATAATAAACTTTGGTCAATTTATAATTGCATAAGGACCTACTTTAAATATTATTATTCAGTTCATATCACATATTTTAATGTTATAATAATTGGTTAATAATATGAGTTCATTACAGACGTTTTTGTTGATGTTTGGTACATGAGTCAAAAATTGAATTCGTTGGAAAATAATTTTCCATGTAGTTATAGGTACATAATTTCCAGAATAGTATTGATGTTTTAAATATCATATATATCAAGTATATATCCATTTTATACTATTCCATTGCATTTGGAGATAAAAATTAAAACAACCGTTCATGGAGACGGTAGGCCGTACGTACGCATGAACACTACTTTCATTTTTTTGTCATATTAATGGAATTAAAACAAAATTAGAGATATATATATGTTATAATTCCAGAATGATATCCATAATTTAGATGTAATATATTAAATATATATCCATTATATATATGTACTTATAATAGTACATAACATTTTGAGATAAGAAATGAAATGTACCGTTCATGGAGACGGTAAGCCGTACGTACGCATGAACGCTACTTCCATTTATAATTCATATTTAATGGAATTAAAACATAATGATACATAATAGTATTTAAATTACAGTATGGTATCATATATAATATCATTAAATATATCCTTTATACGTACCACATATGGTATTAACGAATCAAATCACTTTGAGGGGGCGGTAGTCCGCACTTCCTTAAATGAAGATATCGCGTTTACCCATAATGGAAACCATAAAGGTATGCCATAAATGAAAAATACAGAAGATTAAGTAAAACATAAACATATTATATATCATATATAAATATAGTGTCATCTTAATGGCCACCTTTGAAGGTGTTAGAAGAATGTTGAACAATCATCGTTTCGTGAGGCAGAAATTCGCCATCCACAGAAACAGTATGTTCTTTAACCATTAGATGTAGGTGTGTGTAAGTGTAGCTCGAAAAATTCTTATAAAAACATCCTAGTATATTGAAGATACTGGATTTGTTACAAAATAAATGAATAAAAAGAGTTTAGGGGGTTGGAGAAGCAAAATAAAACAAAAGGACATAAGTGAAGACATTACCTTAAAATCGGGTAACTCCCTTTGGTTTGAGCTCAAAGGCTTCCTTGGGAAGGCTTCTGCACAAAGTGAGGCTTTAAGGAGTAATAGAGGGAATTGGAGAGACAAAATGGGCAGGGTTTGGCCGAGACAAAGGCTTTGGGAGTGTGGGTAAGGAGGTAGATGTGGGGGCCTTTTATAAGAGGAGAGGAGGGGCACTCTTGGAAAGTAAAGAAATGTTACTTTATTTGAAAATGATTTTCGGATTCCAAAGGTCCTACATTGATATAATTCGAGGGTAAGGTGATAAGGGTACGAAATCCACCCATCCAATAGGTTTTGGACATGTGTAGGTCATAGATTTTACATTATCATTTCATTTTATTTAAATCCTTTATTAATGAGGTAACCGCTGCATCATCATGATGTCATAAATAATTTAATTTATTTAAAGTCTAATTTTTTTGAAAAAACTACTATGATATAGGAAATATTTTTATATTTCTAATGAATATTTATAGTCCAAAAGATTATTTATGTAGACAAAATTAAAAATATTTTACTTAGGTGATACATTCTTTGTCACATTTAACATTCTTTAAAAATAAAAAGATAAAAAGTCACTTTCTCACAAAAGTGATTCCATGGGCCCCACAAGTTTGGCACAAGGCATCCCATGGTCGGCCATGAGACAAACAGTATCCTTAGGACACATTTTGTGGTCATTTTCTATTATTATGATATTATCTTATTATCTTTAACTACCCGATTACTCATTAATCAAGATAATTAAAGATAATTACCGTCGTTACTATTCATAATGTCCGAAAACAAAAGAGTCTTAATTACATAATTTGGACCTTATGTTTCCAAATATGTAATCCATTTTACCAAATTCCATACACATAAATTGAAATAATTAATTTAAAAAAAACTTCCCGTTGTCAAAACAAATAGCGGGTTTTTTAGAAACAGTATTTATGAAAAGTTTGGCACTTGTTTATGCTTAATTCCAAAGTGAAATTAATCCCAATGACCATAATTGAATTACATGGTAAAAATATATTCTAATTACTCTTTAAAAAAAATTAAAAAGGTAATATAACCATATAATTAAATTATATGAAAAATCATTTTTGATGTAAAATGCAGTATTTTTCACTATTCATTGAAAAATGAACATTGTCAGAAAAATACCAAAAATTAACCCAAGGTAAATTTCAATGTCCCAATCATAAATAATATGTTTATTTTAAAAAATATATCTTATAAAATTTTCAAAGAGTGGATTTAAAATAGGTTCGCCATTAAAAGGCGGTTAATCGAACTTTTAAAGAATATTGGAATATTTACGCTTAAAATTGGATTCATTCACATTTTTAATCCTATAAAATTTATTGTAAGGAGTAAAAATATTTAAAAAACATATATAATCATGTTTTTAGTTAGTTCTGTTCATTCCCGCCATTACAACGGCTAGGCGTTAACTACCATTTAAAATAATATTATTTTACTATTAGAGTGCAATAAAAGATTCCCAAGAAACTCATTATTGCGTATTGGGTATGCCATTGTCCATAGCGTCCCCTTTAAAGTAATATTAATATTTTATTCACAAATATGGTTAAATATGAAAATTTCATACTCTTTATTTACCTGGGGTGTTACATCCTTCCCCCCTTTTGGGAATTGCGTCCTCGCAATTTTAAAATTGAGCTTGGAAACATCCTTGAACGTCCCACATCGGAACAAGAGTCGGTAAAAAAATCACTTTAAAATAAAGAAAGATAAGTACAAAGGTCACCCGAGTTTACCCATACTAGGATTCCAAGTATGAAAATATGGACATGGAGGAAAAAACAAAGGGTCATGTTCTGATGGAGAGTGATAGTAAACATGTCTAGGAGAAAGTTAACCATAAGAGAATCACAAACTTGTGATGGGTTAAATGGTATTCGATTCCCCGTTAGGAAAAGTTAATAGAAAACATTTTTGTTTTAAGTTACTTTTTATTGAGGAATTTATTAATAAGGAAACATAATCACTTATCATGTTGACTTTTAACTTTTATTAAATTCCTTACACAAACTCATATTTTCTCCAAAAGATGAGTATTTAGGAAGACTTGTTCACATTAAGAGTACTATAATCAACTTCTAGAGAATCAACTAATCCACAAAAGAGAACTATATAATTCCCATGTCTTTATACTTTAACCAAAACCAAAACCAAAAACGTTAGTACAAGATCAGATAATCGAGAAAAGGATAACCCTTTATAAAAAGAAAATCTATTCTTAATCTTCAAAATTTGTCCAACAAAACCCAAAGTTCAATGAGGACCATTCGATAAACAATTTGTCCATAAAATTCTTCAAAGTAAACCAAAATAAGATTTAAACCCAAATATTTGAAGGATTTAGTCACATAGTCTTCCAAGTTAAATCGTAACATTTATCTCCAAACAACATCAGTTGATCTTAATGTCTTGTGTTGAAAAGTAATTAACCTAATCACATATCCTCCATGATAGGTTAATAAATTTCCATAGATAACCCAAAATCAACTTACACTTAATTTATAAAATCATTTAACTAAAAAGAATCAGTCAAACTAACCAGGGACTTCACGTAGTCCAGTGGTAGGCGATAAATACCAGTTGCACTTTGGTTGTGGGTTCAATTCCCGAAGCTTTGTCTGACGCGACGGGTTGTCACACGGTCTGTGTTTTATCCTTTTTCCAAAACTATATAATTCTTAAAACATTCCCCAAAACGAGATAAAATATTAAAAAATGATCATAACATATTTTAACCTCAAGTTTATCTCTTGCCTTTCATTTTCCATCATAACATATAATAACCCATAATTACCTCAAAAGTAAGGATCATATAAACTCTAATGGTTACCTTTATAATTATTACCTGAACTTCCACATCGATTGGTTATCTCATACATGATGCATTACAGATCATACCAAGGTTCAAGTGGTTGATCATGAATCCTTGATAGTTGGTTTAGAACAACCACAAGTTTCCTCATTGAATCCCCCATTTTTATCTAGTATCTTAATCAGAGAACCACCACAGATTCCTTCAAACCTGTTGTCTCTTTGGTGCCTTCTAGATCCATCCATTCACTAAAGACAGAAATGTCAGTGAGAGTATATCAACAAAACCATCATGTACTAATGAGGAAGATAAACACTAAGATATACTTACTCATTCACTTTATCTAAAAACTATGACTCTTTCTCAAATCCTAGCCAATATTGTAATGTCACTTATGCTTAAAGAATACCCTAACCTCTAAAGTTATCTAAACCTACCTCTGATACCAACTATAAGGCCCCAACCTTAAACCTTACTTAATCTTGAGTTGTTACAAGATTACACATTGAGGATCTTTTCGGGTTTAGAGTTTTAGAGAATTAGATCATAAAACTTGCATTTCATTCCACATATAAACAAAGTGGTTACATAAATATAGTATTCTTCTTTCCCATCAATGGAAACATATTTAAAATAAAACATGGATTCTTTCTTGACACTTACTTGACACTATCATCATATCATATACCTTTCCCTTGACCTGTGAAAAACATTTCAAAAAAACTTGGGATGAGCATAAAAATCTCAGTAAGGGATATAAAAATATGGAAAGGAAAAATGGGTACATATATACATAATAATGAAATCATACTTTACCCATAAAACATAAGCACTTTAACATACCACATCAAATCATGAATAAATCATAGAAATCATAAGACATAAAGGAAACTTGAGGCATTCATAACATTCTTACATAGGGAGTAACCCTCTTGGTTACGTTTGGAATACCCACCATAGTATATTCCCTAAATATCTTCGGAGAAACCTTAATGTTCCACTCCTTCGCGTTACCCAATGCATTGAAGAGCTATATTGGGCTCACCCGCCCGTAGTTTATCACGAAACCACCCGTTTTCATAACAATGCCCAAGAACCATAACATAAACGTATCACATAAAACATGCATAAAGGAAACATAAAATTTCCACATTTCAATCACAATATAACATTTTAGCATATTGAAATAATTAATCCATTCAAAAAGAAACCATTTCCAAAACCATTTAAAACATTTAATAAAGGGATTTTTGAATCAAAGTGTCCCATACCACCTTGAAGCTTTTAAAATTTTAAACCATTAATATCCATATAAATAAATCCTTAAAACCACTTTGAAAACATGGATATTAATAAGAACAAATAATTAAAACATTTAAAGTGATATTTTGGTTAAAGGGGTTCTACCAAAATTAGAGACACTTGAATACAATAATTGAGGAATAACATTTATTCAGAACTTTATAATATCATGAGAATAAATGGATTCATGATATATAATTCCAATGGACAGTATATACACCATTTAAGAGTGAATTGGGGCATAACAACAAATAAATCTCAATAGAAATGTCAAATGTGATGAATTCCCTTATAAAGAAGGTATCCTTAAATTAAGGATAATTCAATCTCAAAATTATGTGTGACAAATATAAATACACCCAATATAAGTGGATATTAATTGTAAAACAATAAAAGGTCATTCACACATATTAAAAAGATGACATATTCAATAACTACATGTTGAACCCAAAGAAATCGAAATTGGGTTAAAAAGTTCCCTTGGTAAAATTCGACAGCCTAACGGCATCACTTCAAAATTCAGAAAATGAGTTGATGAGAGATAAAAAGGGAATCTCATCACATGTACATAAAATTTAAATCAATAAGGATATAAAAGAAAATATCCCAACATAATAGTATGTTAATTAAAATACATAACAAAAGAATTCTTTTAAAAGGAGGAGGGTGAAAGGTCCCCTTACCGAGTTTGGTAACTTTCGAAATGTACACCCCATGGAAGAAGGGTCATACAATGAAGATTTGAATAGCCATAAATGAAATTATACTACACAAAGTGTATAATAATGGTCAGTACATACACCACTCAAAGGAAATTTTTGCAAATGTAGCATAAATCTCACGGGAATAAAAGTGCGATGAAAAATCCCTTACGAAAACTCGGCAGCCTAACGACGCCACTTAAGACTTACAAAATGGATTGATGAGAAGAAATAGGGTCTCTCATCATATTAAAATAATGTTTACAGAAAGAGGAATATAAAATAACATCCCCCAACATGAAAAATAGGAGCTTAAAAGAAGTGACATAAAGGAGAGTACTTAAAAAGAAAGAGAGAGGTTGTATCTCTTACGAAAAATTCGGCAGCCTAACTGCACCACTCAAAACTTCCAAAATGGATTGATGAGAGAGAATAGGGTCTCTAATCATATGAACATAAATATTAAAGTAAGATTAATATAAAATAATATCCCAATAACAAGAAAGATGAGCTTTAAAAGGAATGACATAAAAGAGTGTACTTAAAAAGAAAGAGAGGTGTAGGATCCCTTACCTCAAGTCTGACTTGTCTTGTTCGTTTCTTTATATTCCTGAATAATAAACTTTGGTAAATTTATAATTGCCTAAGGACCAACTTTAAAGATTATTATTCAGTTCATATCACATATTTTAATGTTATAATAATTGGTTAATAATATGAGTTCATATTAGACGTTTTTGTCGATGTTTGGTACATGAGTCAAAAATTGAATTCGTTGGAAAATAATTTTCCATGTAGTTATAGGTACATCATATCTAGAATAGTATTTATGTTTTAAATATCATATATATCAAGTATATATCCATTTTATACTATTCCATTGCATTTGTAGATAAAAATTAAAAGCACCGTTCATGGAGACGGTAGGCCGTACGTACACATGAACGCTACTTTCATTTTTTTTGTCATATTAATGGAATTAAAACAAAATTAGATATATATATATATGTTATAATTCCAGAATGATATCCATAATTTATATTTAATATATTAAATATATATCCGTTATATATATGTACTTATAATAGTACATAACATTTTGAGATAAGAAATGAAATGTACCGTTCATGGAGACGGTAAGCCTTACATACGCATGAACGCTACTTCCATTTCTATTTCATATTTAATGGAATTAAAACATAATGATACATAATAGTATTTAAATTCCAGTATGGTATCTTATAGTCATCCATGATATTATTTTATATCATTGTTAAAGTAGGTGGTTAGACCGAGCTAAACAAGAATATACTATAATTTATAGATGATTATGAAGTAATTTTTTTATAATATAATTATACTAGAAGTACAATGATATTATTTAATATTTATTAGTGTGATATATCATAATTTTAAATAATCATAATAATAATATAACTGATACAAATCTATTACATAATACAAAGAAATAACATTTTCCTCTTAGTATGTTATTTTTGGATGATTGAATTTAAAATGGTTGTTTATTGATCATATTATTAATAGGTTGTATGATTTTACTTAACATAAAATTAATAATTTCATTAAAATAATATTTTTTACTTAAAACCGGTCTTATAAGTATACATGAAATATAGTAATGTAATATGAAATATATCGTTCTATGGAGGTGGTAGTCTGCACATACACATGGATGATGATTTAACTTTCCATAGAGCAGGAGAAATTTATAATATTGTTTATCATTTAATAACCTAAAAATGTTAAAAATATTATATTATTTCATTAATTTTACTTTTAGGAAAATAAATTTTATGTGTTTAAGAAAAAATAAGACATGTCATTCATGGAGGTGGTAATCTGCATATACACATGAGAATGTTTTTATTTTTCAATGAATTGGAGGGATTGGAAGTAAATATTAATTTATAATTTAAAAATAATAAATATATGATATATACCATATTTATTCTTATAATACATCACTATAACCATCCATTTTAGGTAGTTATGAAAAAAATGAAGATATTGATTCATGGAGGTGGTAGTCCGCACACACACACTCTCAATATTCCTTTATTTTTTCTTAGTGGATAAAAATGAATAAATTAGGGGAATTAATTTGATATAATAACATCCTGGTTTATTAATTATATTTATTTCATTATTCTAAGGTGTTTGTAAAAGGTTTTTAAGAGGAACATTAAAAAGATATGATTAAGATGGAGGTAATACTTACATTGAGAGTTTGAGTTTTCTCTAAGAAATATATTTAGAAATAGAGTCCATATGCTAACTAATGGTGACTAGAGGATTGAGTAATTAAGATAGGTTTATAAGAGAAAAAATTGCATATTTTTAGAAATAAATTCTAAGGTAAATCTGTAACATGAAGTGGTTTAAGGATACCCTTTTATAAGTAAATAAGAAGGAAATTTTGAAGCACCATTTATATTTTCAATAATATAAAGTAACTATTCAAGGGTAAAATGTTCAAAATTTTAAAAAATAGGAAGGGTAGAAAATTTTTGGTCAATAAAAACCTAAATAATATATTATTTAAATATGGTTTTTAAATTTTTGTGTCATTTATTTTTAGTAAATCAATTTTTACCATTTTTTCTTTTATTGGGATAATTATTTTTTTAAACTTAGTAATTATTTTGAATAAAAAAAATTAAAACTAACATTTTAAAAAAATTTGAATCTTATGATTTATATTTTTAAAATAATTTTATGAAATAATGTTTCTAATAGTGTTAAACATTAATTTAAATAAACTCACATATCACATAAAAACAATTTTTAAGAAAAAGTTTGTTTCTATGCTTAAAATATATATGTAATATATAGTTATAAACATTATAAATTCAAATGAAATAAATTAATATACTATAAAAAAACTAATATAGAATTAAAATAAATCCAAAAATGTATTTTACCATTAAAATACTAAATTAAAATAAAATATTACAAATATTTGTTATTAGAATTAAAATATTATTTTTGTATTATAAATTTATACATTGATTTTATTAATTTTAAAAAATATATTAAAATTTAAAAATTTATTCCCTAGATAAATATCTTACCAATTAATAGCTTTTATAATATTCTAGGTCATTCTTATACACCAATAAAGTTCTAAAAGTCACTATTTTGGAAAAAAATATTTTTCACTATTCATCTAAAAATATCTAAGCTCATAAAAATCACAAAAAAATCATCTTATATGAATATTAAAATTATTAATCTAAAAATTAATTTTAATTTATCAAATTAAAATTCTAAAATTTAAGAATTTAAATTTTAAATTATAATATAAAAATATAATGAAAATTGTTTTCAAACAAAAATTATCATTTTTTTAAAAATATTTACTATTTTAATTTTTTATTCAACGTAAATTACTAATCAAATTGGTGTTAATATATTATTTATATCAAAAAATTATTTTATCCCTAAATTATTTAGTCTCTTAAGAAAACACATAAAAAATCAAATTTAGAATGGTTACATTTTAAAGCATAAATGAATCTTATTAGTTACTTAGCTACCAAAATTTAATTTTTAAATGAATTAAACTTGATAATGAATTTTATTTTTATTTATAAATATATTTTATAATTTGGTTAAATATATTTTTTCCAACTATTTCTACATCAATGTTTTAATGTTTATATATTATTTAGTGGTTTGTTTTTGGTTTTGTGTTGCACACTTTAAAATATTTTTCACACATGAGGTTCTAAATAATGTAAAATATATAATATTTAATCCTAGGTTATTACATTTTAAAATATTTTGAAACTATTTTACCTATAAAACATCACCATAATACCAATCCAAATCTATTATTTTGTTAAATTTTAATCCAAGATAACATAAATCATTCTTTTGACATTATATTTAAAAAAATTAAATTCCTAATAAATTTTAAAATAAAGCTCATTAAACCATGGTTTTTTTAAAATCCATTTTAAAAGGCCATCATTACACCATATATTATAGAAACCCATTTATATGAAAACACATACATTTAGAAGTACATATTCTAGGATTTTTAATCGCTCATTTGGAAAGGTTATTTTAATAACTATTTATACATAAGAAACAAAATTTACACGCATACTACCTAGTCTACACAAATAAATAAATCACTATACCCAACTAAAAAAATACAAATGTTAAAAAAAATTAAAGAATAAGTTAAATACACTTTAATCAAGTAAAAGTACATTAAAATATTTTTAAAAAGAAAAGCTGTATAAAACACGATAAGTTATAATGAAAACCATGTAAACAAAATCAATTTGGATTATAAATATCTCATAGACCCCATATAAAATAATATAAAATCAGTAAAAGAAATAATTATAATAAAAAACATATGGAACTTCCCTTATAATCCCATATAATTTTGATACACAGTCTTTGTCACACACACCCCAAATAGGAAACCACAGAAAATCCTTTAAATTAAAACTCAAAACTAAAATTTATTTCCATGAAATCCACCGGTACGTCATGTTACATCATATAAAGTATTGATTAGAAACTTAGTCATGATTTACCTCTTGAGTTTTGATAGTAATATCTCATGTCTACGAGACATATCTAAATAACATAGAAAAAAATTAGGCTTCGATACCATTTTGTAATAAACCAAATTTGGATACCATGTACTGATACACAACCCAACCCACCATATGGTCTGAAGCATGCTCTCAATCACCATGGGATAGAAACTAGTATAATGTTCATCAACATAACTCATTTCATAGGATTACTATGGAAAAAATTTTAATACCAAAAAAAGGATTTAAACTAAGAATTTGACATTACTATTCTATATGTTGGAAAATTCATCCCAGTGAATTAAATGTTTTGAAATTTATGATCAACCAAAAAAGGTATAAGGGAATATAATACAAATTTATAAATCAAGAAACATAAAAATTTAGAAATATTAAAATCATCTTGACATCATGTATGACTATGATTTATATATAAACTAATAAAAAACAAAGAATTATAATAAAATTATATAGTAGATGTGGATTGATACATGAGTTACATACAATATATAACGGAAATAAAAGGCCGAATAATAACATCCAATATTTTTTATGATAATAAATCTTACTCAACTTTACATAAACAACATAATAAAACCAAGGATATGAATCACATACTACCTCAAGTGGTTCCATGCCCCCACCTATATTAGAAAAGTAATAATTACATACCCTTAAAGGAATATATTTAGTTTGAATTTTTTTCCCAACATGGACCCACTAAATATTACATGCATAAACTTTAGAAATTAATACATAAAGTTCTAGATTAAAATACAATATAAAATTCCCATTTTAACTTTTATTTAAAACAAATAAATATAGAAGTACTTATTTTAAAATAATAAATTCAAAGAAATAAAATTACATAAATTTTAAATAATCCAAAATGAGATGTAACGCCCTGACCCCAGTTACCCAGAGTCGGTGCATTATTGCGTAACATTGGAATGATCACAAAAGAGCAAGTCTCGAAAGACTGATTAGTTTAGTAGCCTTGGAAACACTAGATACATTCATAAGTGTTACATTACAACATAATGTTAAAGAACTACAATAACATAGTCTCCATTTTCCACACTCATATCCCCTTCAGACTATCCCTGCAGGTCATTCCTAAAATACTTCTTCACATCCTGGAAAAATTAAAACATTGAAAGGGGTGAGCTCAGATGCTCAGTAAGGATAACAATATAGCGGAAGCTTTCATAAATAAAAATAAACATTTAAGGAAATGTATAACTAAAAAAATCCTTTTAAACATGAACTTCAATATAATATGGAAAAAGTAAAAAGAAATAATTCCATTTACTTATTCACATGGATATTCTACTGGTCAAATAATCACATGCAATATCACTAACCACTTTCATAATGATGGAATACATAATGCCAGACTATCATAAACACGTAGCCAAGGCCTCGTGCCAAGACTACAAATAAGAATTTGTGAAGGACTCATGCCAAAACACTAGTTTGTCTCATGAGACCTTCCGATGCATTGAGGAGCTATAGCGGGCTCCGCCCGTCACTTATTAAGTCCAATGCATTCCTCATATAAACAGGTTTAAACATATCATAAACCATAACATATTTGTATCACATAAAACATGCATCAAGGAAACATAACATTTCCACATTTCAATCACAAGATATCAATACAACACATTGATATAATAAAAACATTTTCAAAACCATTTTCAATACCAAAATAAATGAAAATTAAAACTTTGTAATTATTTTACATTTAAAAAGAGTCATGGCTTGTAGAGGAAGCCAAAACTCAAATAATGGTCATGGCGGCGGAGAAGTCTTTTTCGCCGCATACGTAAGACAAAACATTCCTTTTGTCATTTAGTAAAAACACTTCGTATAAAAAGATTCCTTTTTGAATAAAAGTAAAAGTCAAAGGGTTTATACACCGTATAAAGGAAAGTTGTGTATAAAACCAAATATGCTTCAATGATAGGAGATTGAGACGAAGTCCCTTACAAAGATCATTTCTTAAATAAAATAGATCTATTATGTGTATTCACTATAGGTACACATAAATAAAGTAAAAATACAAGATAGGACATAATAATATAATGACATAATTTTAAATTAGGAGATTAACCCAAAGAATGGAAATTGGGTTAAGAAGTTCCCTTACCTCATGTCCGAATTGACTCGATCGTTATTTAATCTCCTGAATAATAAACTAGAGTTAATTTATATTTGCTTAAGAACCTTTTTCATGTTCATTTTACCTTTTCTATCACTTATTACCATGTTACGAAAATTATGTAGTCATTTAAGTTAATAACGGTCGTTTTGCCGATCTTTGGTACTTGAGTCAACAATAAAATTCTTATAATTACAAGTTGTTTATGTGGTAGAATATCAATTATCTCTAGAATTATATCCATGATTTAGATATCATATATATATTATATATCCATTATATACATTCATTTATAATATTACATAACATTTAGAGGTAAGAAATGAAATGCACCGTTCATGGAGACGGTAAGCTGTACGTACGCATGCACACTATTTTCATTCCTATTTCATATTTAATGGAATGAAGTTATAATTATATAAAGGTATAATATAATTCCAGTATAATATAATGTATAATACCATTTACTTCATCCTTTATACATCCCAGATATGGCATTAACGATTCAAATCACTTTGAGTGGGCGGTAGTCCGCACTTCCTAAAATGAAATTATCGCATTTACCCATAATGGAAATCGTAAAGGTATGCCATAAATGAAAAATAAAGAATCATAAGAAAAAAAAACATAATATATATCATATATAAAAATAGTGTCATCATAATGGCCACCATTAGAGGTGTTAAAAGAAGATTGAACAATCATCGTTTCGTGAGGCAGAAATTTGCCAACCATAGAAACAGTATGTTCTTTAACCATTAAACGATGGTGTGTGTAAGTGTAAATAAAATCCTTATCATAAAAACATCCTAGTATATTGAAGATACTGGTTTTTTAGAAAATAAAGGTATAAAAAGAGTTTAAGGGGTTGGAGAAGCAAAATAAAACAAAATAACATAAGAGAAGACATTACCTTAAAATCGGGTAACTCTTTTTTGATTTGAGACAAAGGCTTCCTTGTGAAGAATTATGCCCAAAGTGAGGCTTCTAGGAGTAAGAGATGGAAGTTGAGAGAGTATTTGTGCAGAGGTTGGCTGATCCAAAAGGCTTTGAAAGTGTGAGTAAGGTGGTAGTCGTGGGGGCCTTTTATAAGAGGATAGGAGGGGCAATCTTGGAAAGTCATGAAATGTTACTTTATTATATAACGAGTTTCGGATTTTAAAGGTCCCACAATTATATATTTCGAGGATAAGGTGATAAGGGTTCTAAATATACTCATACAATAGGCTTTGAACAAGTGTAATTCTCAGATTTTACATTATCCTTCCATTTTATTAAAATCGTTAATTAATGAGGTAATCACTGTATCATCATGGTGTCATAAATAATTTAATTTATTTAATGTCTAAAAATTATAAAAAAAATATCATGATGTAGAAAATCTTTTTAGATTTATAATTAATATTTATAGTAAAAAATATGACTTGTATAACCCCATTTAAAAATTGTTTTAGTAAAACAACTTATGTTTGTGACATTTTTATTTTAACTTTAAATAAAAGTTATTTATGTCATTTTCCTACCAAAGTGGATCCATGGGGTCCCCAAGTTGACCCATGGATTGTCTTGGTCGGCCATGACACATCCAATAGGGGTAGAAAAAGTGTAAAGGTATTTTCATATTTTTATAATATCATTTTTACCTTAAATTTCACTAATTACCTTTAATCACGATTAATTAAACTTAAAAGTTACTATTCACCAAAAAATTATTTTAATCCCATTGAACCACATTTTACTTCATAATTACAACCATTTATGTCGTATTTTTGAAAATCGAATCACAGAAGTGGTAATGATTCATTTAAACGAAAAATCAGTTCTTTTAACTACCACTTAGTGGTTTCACTATTCATCAAAAATTGAAGTTTTTCAGAACAATGCCAAAATTTCACCCTAAGATATAATTGATATTCCGAATTAAAAAATGATGTCTATTATAAAAAATTCCAAACATATAATTTTCATTAATTAATTTTATAATTAATTTCTGCTGTCGCAACAAATAGCGTGTTTTTAAGAAACAATATATATCAAAAGATTGACAATTGTTTATGTCCAATTTCAAAGTGAAATTAATTCTAATGACCACCATTGGATAAAATGGTAAAAATATATTATAAGTACAATTTAAAACCACTAAATATTATAATTTATCACTATAAATTATTTTGAATAAAAAAGTTGTTTTTAAGTATTCTTCACTATTCATAAAAAATTGGAAATTCTCAGAAAATTATAAAAATTTCAACTTAGGATAATTTTGATATTCCGAATACAAAAATGAAGTCCATTTGGAATGATAAAATTTATAAAATTTCAAAAAGTAGGTATTACTATTCACATCGGCTACTTTGATTGGTTGTGGTGTGTTTTAGAACTCGAAGTTGCGTACAACACATGCTACTGTATTATTCAAAGAGAAGTGTACTGTGGAAGCTTGGGGTGTTACATTTTCCCCCCCTTCAAATAATTTCATCCTCGAAATTTCATATAATATCACTGTATAAAAAGACTCTGGTGATTCTTCATCATATGTTCCTCGAGTTCCCACGTTGCCTCCTCCATCTTATGGTTTCTCCATAGAACTTTTACCAGACGAGTCATCCGGTTTCTCAGTACTTGTTCTCTTGTATCAAGAATCCTGACGGGCTCTTCGCAATAAGACAGATCAGGTTCCAGTTCTAATTCCTCATAGGTGAGTACATGCGTTGGGTCAGGCATGTATTTTCTCAACAGTGATACATGGAATACATCATGAACTTTGGAGAGACTTGGCGGCATTTCCAAACGGTAAGCTACAGCCCCAATTCGTTCTAGAATTTCGAAGGGTCCGATGTACCTGGGATTCAATTTACCCATCTTACCGAAACCTATAACTCCTTTCCATGGAGATAACTTCAAGAAAACATGATCTCCTACCTGAAATTCCAAATCCTTCCTTCGGTTGTCGGCATAGCTCTTCTGCCTACTTTGAGTTGCTTTGATGTGGTTTTGGATTACTTTCACCTTTTCCATCGTTTCCTCCACCAGTTCTCGGCCTACAAGTTTTCTTTCACCGACGTCATCCCAACAGGTTGGTGTGCGACATCTCTTTCCATATAACGCTTTATATGGTGCCATCTGAATACTTGAATGGGAGCTATTGTTATAGGAAAATTTTACTAGAGGTAAATATTGATCCCACATTCCTTGAAAGTCAAGTGAGCATGATCTCAACATGTCTTCTAAGGTTTGAATAGTTCATTCTGATTGTCCATCTGTTTGAGGGTGGTAAGCAGTGCTCAAACGAAGTTCAGTATCCAAGGCCTTATGAAGAATTTTCCAGAATCTTGATGTAAAATGAGGATCACGATCCGAGACAATCGACAGGGGTACTCCATGAAGTCTCACAACTTCATTAATATACAGTCTTGCTAGACGTTCAAGTGGTAGATCTTCCCTTATAGCAAGAAAATGTGCCAACTTCGTGAGACGATCAACAATGACCCATATTGCGTCATTTCTTCTAGGAGTCTTTGGTAGTCCCATGAAAAAATCCATCATAATATTATCCCATTTCCACTCCGGTATGGGAAGAGGTTGCAATACTCCACCAGGCAGTTTCCTTCCAGCTTTCACTTGTTGAAAAACCATACATCTTGACACAAAATCAGCAATCTCCCTCTTCATGTTGTCCCACCAAAAATGTATCTTTAAATATCTATACATTTTGGTGCTCCTAGGGTGTATAGAGAAATTGGAACTATGAGAATCATCCAACAATTCCCTCTTTAAATCAGGTATATCAGGAACACAAAGTCTCCTCCCAAATTTCAAAAATCCATCTTCATACACAAAGTCACTCAATCGCCCATCATTCATAGATTTAATCTTCTTTTTAAACTCTTCATCATTGTCCTGAGAACACTTTATCCTTTCTAGTAAATATGGTTTGGCAACCATTTGGAAATTTTTTGATGTTTCACCCTCCATGGTGATTTCCATATCCATCTTTACTAGATCCATGAAAATAGGATCCCTTTACACTCTCATCATGTTCATAACTACATGATCTTTTCTACTCAAAGCATATGCAACCTTATTTTCCTTCCTTGGGTGGTAGTGTATCATGCAATCATAATCCTTGAGTAGTTCAAGCCATCACCTTTTCCTCATGTTGAGTTCTTTTCGTGAGAAAATATATTTCAAACTCTTGTGATCAGTATATATCTCACATTTTTCACCATAAGGATAATGTCTCCATATCTTCAAGGCAAAGATTACAGTAGCTAACTCGAGATCATGAGTAGGATAGTTCTTCTCATGAATTTTTAGCTGTCGTGATGCATAGGCAATAACCATATCATTCTGCATAAGAACACAATCAAGTCCTTTCATTGATGCATCACTATAAATAATGAACCCATCATTCCCTGATGGTAGAGTCAATATAGGAGCGTTGACTAATATTCTCTTTAGTTCTTCAAAACATTCTTCACACTCTTTTGTCCAGAAAAATTTAACCCCTTTACGTGTGAGCTTCATTAATGGGTTAGCCAATCAGGCAAAATTCTGGACAAAACGTCGATAATAACCTGCCAAACCAATAAAGCTGTGTACCTCAGTTATACTCATCGGTGCTAGCCATTCTTGGATTTCCTTGGTCTTAGAAGGATCAACGGAAATTACATCCTTAGAGACAATATGGCCAAGAAAAGAAATCTCCTGAAGCCAGAATTCACACTTGCTATACTTCCCATATAATTCATGCCTTCTAAGAGTCTTCAAGATAAGGCACAAGTGATTTTCATGATCTTCGTAGCTTTTGGAGTATACCAAGATATCATCAATAAATACCACCACAAAATCATCAAGATATTCCTTGAAAACTCTATTCATTAGATCCATGAATACAGAGGGTGCATTAGTCAATCAGAAAGGCATTACTATAAACTCGTAATAACCGTATCTTGTTCGAAATGCTATCTTCGGAATGTCATCCTTCTTCACACACAACTGATGGTATCCAAATCGAAGGTCAATCTTTGGAAAGTATTGAGCTCCATGCAATTGGTCAAATAAATCATCAGTGTGAGGAAGGGGATACTTGTTCTTTATTGTTATATCATTGATCTCCCTGTAGTCAACGCACAACCTCATAGATCCATCTTTCTTCTTAACAAAAAAGGATAGGGGCTCCCCATGGAGAAACACTAGGGAAAATAAATCCCGTATTACTCAATTCCTATAGTTGTTTCTTTAGTTTAACTAATTCCACGGTGGCCATTCTATAAGGGGTCTTCGATATGAGCCTTGATCCAAGAATTAAATCAATGGAAAACTCAACTTCTCGTTCTGAAGGATGTCCAGGTAAATCTTCCGGAAACACATCTACATGTTCTTTCACAATAGGTACATCCTCTATTTGAACATTCCTTTCCTCGCCATTAGTCATTTCATTCTCTTCCTCCCCAATAATTAAATTTAGTTGAGCTACTGGGGGTGGATCTAACTAAGAATTAGGTGGTGACGATTCTGCTCTAAAAATAAGGTGTTCCTTATCATCATCATCAAAAATCGTAACCTCCTTCTTCTTACAATAAATATTTGCATCATAGTCCGAAATCCAATCCATACCAAGGATTATATCAAACTCAATCATAGGTATGACAATGAGATCAGTGGATAAAGAATAGTTATGTGCTCTAATGGGGACTGATTCACAAAACTTTGTTGCAATAATACTTCCCTTAGGAGTTTTGACTGACAATTATCTTATTAAATAAAATTAGAAATATCTAATTTTCTTAGAAAACTGGGAAGATATGAAACAATGCGATGATCCAGAATCAAATGATGCATTTGCTAAACTTGAGGAAACCATTAAATTACCTGCCACCACGTCTTTCAGAGCTTCAACCTCAGCAGTAATGATAGCATAAGCTTGCACTTGATCCCTTGGCCTATTCTGAGGTAAGTTCCCCTGACGCTTAGGACATTAATTGGCATAATGCCCCATTTCTCTACAATTATAGCATTCCACATTGACAACAACTTTCTTTCCCTTGAAATCATGATCTTGGTGACTTTTTTCACCACACTTGTAACAGACTCCCATTCCCTTCAATCAAGTACCGGGGTGTTTCTTTCCACATTTACTACAGGACTGATATTCAAATCTTCCCTTATTCCCCTTATTTCCATTTCCAGATTGATCAGAAGATCTCTTATTTTCTTTCTTTTCTTTAAAGTCATGAGACTTAGAGAATTCCTTTTCCATCTTGATAGCACAGGAGACAATATCTTCATATGACGAGAAGGTTTGTGAGACTAATGCTTGATGGAGAAATGGTTTTAACCCATCATAGAAATGACCAATCTTACTTCTTGGGTTACATATATAATCTGCAGCATGCCTCACTAACCTTGTAAAGTTAGCCTCATAATTTGCGACATTATCATCCTCCTTCTTCCTTAGACTCAGAAATTGCCTTTCCATATCTGCTCAATGGTCATGTGGAAAGTATTTTTCTAAGAAAATTTCCTTAAACTCCCTCTATTCCATACTTGATACTTCTTCATCTTCCTTTGTGTTTTGAATCAGCGACCAACATTTATCGGCATCTCCAGTGAGGCGGTAGACTGCCATGAAAACCTTCTCCCTTTCGCTACTCCCCAAGGCATGGAATATTTTCTATAAGGAGTTTATCCATTGCTCAAATACTAATGGATTTGTACCCCCATTAAATTTTGGTGGTTTTTTCCTCATGAAGCGGTCTAACATTGATCCTCCACGTTGCAGATCAGGGTGCTCCATATGAGTAAGGTTATTATTCATAACCTGAGTGAGTTTTCCCAGTATGGTAATAAGTTGATTAGCACCAGTTATATCTCCAGATCCACAATAATTATCTTGAGCAGGAGGGAAATCCCTAAACGGAGTGCATGCATTGATACAGTTTCCATTCCTTCCACTAGGGGCCATTTCTAAACAATGGCATAAACTAGATTAGTTTATGAATCAAAATACATAATTCCATACTTGTAAAATACTTAACATAAATTGAACTATTTATGGATATAATCCATAATCATAAAAATGTTTTCTTTGAGGAAGTATATACTCATAACCCTTCATAGTGGTTTGTAAAGAAAACGAGAATTATCCTAAGCATATCTCCCCGGAGTGTCGTAACCAAGAGTGCAGCAAGGCCCGTTGTTGTGCACCAGTTCCCGTTCGAGTCTAGCTCAAAGTGGTGTTTTCGGGTTTTACCCCTAGGTACATCTGTACTAGAGCCGCCTCTACCTGCTCGTATCTAGACATGGATGTATTGCTCGGAAAACTCACAAAATCTCTATAATACCAAAATTTTAGGAAATTCTTCTATATTAATCCTCAGAGTCCATCTTCAGGCTATGTGCTCTAATCGGAGTTTATCTAAATCTAGCTTCCAAGATTAGTACTAAACTGCCTTTGATACCAACTGTAACGCCCTGACCCCAGTTAATCGGATTCGGTGCATTATTTCATAACATTGGAATGATCACAAAAGATCAAGTCTCGAAAGACCGATTAGTTTAGTAGCCTTGGAAACACTAGATACATTCATAATTGTTACATTACAACATAATGTAAAAAAACTACAATAACATAGTCTCCATTTTCCACACTCATATCCCCTTCAGACTATCCCTACAGGTCATTCCTAAAATACTTCTTCACATTCTGGAAAAATTAAAACATTGAAAGGGGTGAGCTCAGATGCTCAGTAAGGATAACAATATAGCGGAAGCTTTCATAAATAAACATAAACATTTAAGGCAATGTATAACTAAAAAAAAGCCTTTTAAACATGAACTTCAACATAATATGGAAAAATTATAATGAAATAATTCCATTTACTTATTCACATGGATATTCTACTGGTCGAATAATCACATGCAATATCAGTAACCACTTTCATAATGATGGAATGCATAATTCCAGACTATCATAACCACGTAGCCAAGGCCTCGTGCCAATACTACAAATAAGATTGTGTGAAAGCCTTGTGCCAAGACACTAGTTTGTCTCATGAGACCTGCCGATGCATCGAGAAGCTATTGCGGGCTCCACCCGTCACTTATTATGTCCAATTCATTCCTCATATGAATAGGTTTAAACATATCATAAAACATAACATAATCATATCACATAAAACATGCATCAAGGAAACATATCATTTCCACATTTCAATCACAAGATATCAATACAACACATTGATATAATAAAAACATTTTCAAAACCATTTTCAACACCAAAATAAAAGAAAATTAAAACTTTGTAATTATTTTCCATTTAAAAAGAGTCATGGCTTGTAGAGGAAGCCGAAACTCAAATAATGGTCATGGCGGCAGAGAAGTCGTTGTCACCGTGTACATAAGAAAAAACATTCCTTTTGCCGTTTAGTAAAAACTCTTTGTATAAAAAGATTCCTTTTTGAATAAAAGTAAAAGTCAAAGGGTTTATACACCGTATAAAGGAAAGTTGTGTATAAAACCAAATATGCCTCAATGAAAGGAGATTGAGATGAAGTCCCTTACAAAGATCATTTTTTTAAATAAAATAGATATATTATATGTATTCACTATAGGTACACATAAGGAAAGTTAAAATACAAGATATGACATAATAATATAATGACATAATTTTAAATTAGGAGATTTACCCAAAGAATGGAAATTGGGTTAAGAAGTTCCCTTACCTCGTGTCCGACTTGACTCGATCATTCTTTAATCTCTGGAATAATAAACTAGAGTTAATTTGTATTTGCTTAAGAACCTTTTTCATGTTCATTATTCCTTTTATATCACTTATTACCATGTTATGAAAATTATGTAGTCATTTAAGTTAATAACGGTCGTTTTTGTCGATCTTTGGTACTTGAGTCAACAATAAACTTCTTATAATTACAAGTTGTTTATGTGGTAGAATATCCATTCTCTCCAGAATTATATCCATGATGTAGATATCATATATATCATATATATCCAGTATATACATTCATTTATAATATAACATAACATTTAGAGGTAAGAAATGAAATGCACCGTTCATGGATACGGTAAGCCGTACGTACGCATGAACGCTACTTTCATTCCTATTTCGTATTTAATAGAATGAAGTTATAATTATATAAAGGTATAATATAATTCCAGTATAATATAATGTATAATACCATTTACTCCATCCTTTATACATCCCACATATGGCATTAACGATTCAAATCACTTTGAGGGGGCGGTAGTCCGCACTTCCTAAAATGAAATTATCGCGTTTACCCAGAATGGAAATCATAAAGGTATGCCATAAATGAAAAATACAGAATCATAAGAAAAACAAAAACATAATATATATCATATATAAAAATAGTGTCATCATAATGGCCACCATTAGAGGTGTTAAAATAAGATTGAACAATCATCGTTTCGTGAGGCAGAAATTTGCCAACCACAGAAACATTATGTTCTTTAACCATTAGACAAAGGTGTGTGTAAGTGTAAATCAAATCCTTATCATAGAAACATACTAGTATATTTAAGATACTGGTTTTGTCACAAAATAAAGGAATAAAAAGAGTTTAAGGGGTTGGAGAAGCAAAATAAAACAAAATAACATAAGAGAAGACATTACCTTAAAATCGGGTATCTATTTTTTGATTTGAGCCAAAGGATTACTTGGGAAGAATTCTGCCCAAATTGAGGCTTCTAGGAGTAATAGAGGGAAGTTGAGAGAGTTTTTGGGAAGAGGTTGGCTGAGCCAAAAGGCTTTGAAGGTGTGATTAAGGTGGTAGTGGTGGGGGCCTTTTATAAGAGGAGAGGAGGGGCACTCTTGGAAAGTCATGAAATGTTACTTTATTATATAATGAGTTTAGGATTTTAAAGGTCCCAAACTTATATATTTCGAGTATAAGGTGATAAGGGTTCTAAATATACTCATCCAATAGGATTTGAACAAGTTTAATTCTTAGATGTTACATTATCCTTCCATTTTATTAAAATTGTTAATTAATGAGGTAATCGCTGCATCATCATGGTGTCATAAATAATTTAATTTATTTAATGTCTAAAAATTATAAAACAAATATCATGATGTATGAAATATTTTTATCTTTATAATATATATTTATTGTCAAAAATATGACTTGTATAACCCCATTTAATTTTTTTTAGTAAAACAACTTATGTTTGTGACATTTTTATTTTAACTTTAAATAAAAGTTATTTATGTCATTTTCCTACCAAAGTGGCTCCATGGGGTCCCCAAGTTGACACATGGATTTTCTTGGTCAGCCATGACACATCCAATAGGGGTAGGACAAGTGTAAAGGTATTTTCATATTTTTATAATATCATTTTTACCTTAAATTTCACTAATTACCTTTAATCACGATTAATTAAACTTAAAAGTTACTATTCACCAAAAAATTATTTTAATCCCATTGAACCACATTTTAGTTCCTAATGAAAACCATGTATGTCATATTTTTGAAAATCAAATCACAGAAGTGGTATTGTTTCATTTAAACGAAAAATCAGTTTTTTTAACTACCACTTAGTGGTTTCACTATTCATCAAAAATTGAAGTTTTTCAGAAGAATGCCAAAATTTCACCCTAAGATATAATTGATATTCCGAATTAAAAAATGATTTATATTTTAAAAAATTCCAAACATATAAGTTTCATTAATTAATTTTATAATTAATTCCCACTGTCGCAACAAATAGCGTGTTTTTAAGAAATAATTTATATCAAAAGATTGACAATTGTTTATGTCTAATTTCAAAGTGAAATTAATTCTAATGACCACCATTGGATAAAATGGTAAAAATATATTATAATTACACTTTAAAACAACTCAATAGTATAATTTATCACTATAAATTATTTTTTAAAAAAAATTTATTTTTAAGTATTCTTCACTATTCATAAAAAATTTGAAGTTCTCAGAAAATTACAAAAATTTCAACTTAGGATAATTTTGATATTATGAATACAAAAAAAAAGTCCATTTGTAAAGATAAAATTTATAAAATTTCAAAAAGTAGGTATTACTATTCATAACGAATACTTTGATTGGTTGTGGTGTGTGTTAGAACTCGAAGTTACGTACAACACACACTACTGTATTATTCAAAGAGAAGTGTACCGTGGAAGCTTGGGGTGTTACATGAGAAATGTGAGAATCTGCATATTAATGAAAAAAATTATTTTTTGATAAGAGAAAATTACGCATTATGGGATTGTACCAAGGTGGAATAAGGTAAAGAAGAATTTAGGATCCTTATATATTATAATATAATCAACTGTGGAATGAAATCCAATTATCAGAGCCCCATCATAACTAGTGTGGTTCTATGATGGGATAATGATGTTATGTAATCCACTAGTCATAACTTCATCATGTTCTATAATGAGGTTTATAAATGGATAACAGAAAATGGTGAAGATTTGATAGTCATAATTCTATCATTTATCAGTGTGAGTAAAAAAAAAGGGATAATAAAATGATATCAGTTCACTATAATGATACAATTAAATAACATTAACTAATCATGGGTAGTGATTTTTCCTATTTGATTATATTTCTCCACATATTTTTTGGGATATTATTGGGTGGTTAATTATAAAATTATGTTTTAAATAAGAAATGATTAAATAGTTATTGATATGTTATACACACTTTTATTCATTGAATATATTTCTTAAAATGAGTGTATTCATGTATAAATGATCAAATGTACTAAGATTTTATTTCCCAACTATTTTAAGAACAACAATTTAGTAATTATTCATTAAAAATTTATTTTTCAAGTAACTATGATAAATTTGGATTTCTAGAATTAATTATTCACCATTATATATTTTTATTTTTAACATAATTTGTAGAATTCATTTTTAATTAACATTTGGAAATTTAATGGATTAATTATGTGTTGGAAGATATGAATTATCATTTTGGATTGGTAATTATCATTGTTATTCTATTAGGCTATAGAAAGGTAAAAGTCGAACGACCAGGAAGAGTGCTACAACTAGTCGATCAACTATGAGAGTGATCATGGAAAACTATTAGGACCAAAGGGGGTCTATATACCCTGAGAGGAGGGAAGGGGGAGGGTGAATCAGGTTATGGATATTCCTTTTCAAAAATCATCTTTTCCGTACTAGATCTTGACCTCTTTATCACAGGGGTCACTTTTTTTGCACTTGTGTGTTTATAATGATCACTTCCTTTTGTCTTTATCTGATGATGATACTTTAAATGCAATGTAGGGAATCAATTAGGTAGACACATAGATTTTTACTATGATTTATAGAACTTGAGTTATCACACTGAATTCTGATCAGAGTCTGCACTACCATGCCCATATCATCAAGCTGCTACTTCATCCACAATAACTATGTGCATGATTGAGTGGCATCAATATACTCATCTTCTACGGTGCTCAATGAAATGAAATCTTGCTTCATTCCTAGACAAGAAATACACAATCCACCAATATAGAAAGCACCCCCTAATGTTGATTTCCTTTTATCTGCTGAACTAGAAAAATCTACATCTGTATACCCCATGACTGTTTCATCGTAGCAGCAGTCGGAATTCTCATCTCTTTATAATAATCCATTCTAAATCCTTCTCAACACCTCCTTTTCACAATTCAGAAAAATACATGCACTATGCTTTATCAGATCCTTTGAAGATCATGTCTTTAAAATATACTAGCACCAACATCCTTTAATTATAATCATCATTGGCATACTAATTGCAATCAATTCCTCCATGTTGAATACTGATCTTCTTCAGAAAATGATCAAGAATTGAATACCATGCTCTTATGGCTTCTCAATATCTAATTATTCTTCCTAAACCCAAATAAAAAATTCAGAATTTACATGTATCTGGAAGTATCCTTTGAACATTAATCATGATTTCTTTCGAATCACTGTGCCATCTTCATTTATTTTTTGTGATAGAACCATTTAGTCCTGATGAAATTCTTACTTTTTGGCCTCGAAAAAATCTCCAACAGCAAATTATTCTCAATTTGGTCAAGCTATATATTCATATCCTGAACCCAATTCTCATCTTCAACCAATTCACAAAAACAAATAGGATCTACCTATGATAAGTACGATGCTTACTGTAGATTCCTCATCTTCTATGTCTGCAATGGAACTGTCTGATTATGAATTATTTCTTTCATGTTAATTTCATCTCAGCTCTTTGACTTTCATGCTGATATGAATTTTCCTTCCTCATGGTCATTATCAAGGTTTAATTCTGAATTAGTATTTTCACTTCTACTCCCCCTGAGTCTCTTACCACTTCCTCAATTTCAATAATTTTTTTTTCACTGTGTCACTGTTCAATGACTTCATTTCTTTTAACTACTTTTCTCACATTCTTGTTGAAACACTATTGATATTCTCTTGAAACTTCTTAGTATCCTGAAAATAGTCAGATGATACCATAAATTTTGAAAAAAATAGATAATTATGAAAAACATGAATGCTGATTCTTCTCCCTCAATATGTCTTCTCTCGATAAACAACACCTGAGCTAGGTTATCCAATTATGGCTTTGATGGATCTTGCTTCTGATTATGAAATTGAATGCTCCCCTATGTTATGAAATACTTCTTGTGGTTAGTCCCATTGTTTAGACCCATAAACATTTTTACCCTCCTACATCATTTATTCTCATACAACACATAGAATTGGGCCATCAAAAAAAAATATCTAAGCCAACTGAGTTGGAAGTAAGTGTAGGAAACTAGAGATAAAGTTAATAACACAATCACTTCCTATTGTACTCTGTTTCTCCCCTTATTCTTCAACTTTGGTACCTGATTTGAGTCAATTGAAACTCTGAATTATATCACTTCTCTAATTTTCATATTTAGATACCACTTCCCCTTGGATCATATCTCCCTAAAACCTATAACACATGAATCATTAGTTAACATCATTTATATACATAGGGATAGGGGAATTTCTAGAATTATCAAGATGAGGATTGTGGTTGATCCTGATGGGTCAACCCTTTGATTCCTTCTTATAGATAATAACACTCATTCCTCACTTCTTCAAGATGCCTATCCAACTTCAACTACTCTAGCCATATGAATAAGCATTCATTACCCACATGATGAACCTTTTTTATGATATGTACATTCTGCAGGCTTGGGATTTCTCACCATTTGGGGTTTAAACCCACTAGTACACATTTTTTTCTTTGATGTTCCACCAAAATTCCATTACCCTTGATTCCTTCTCTAAGTAGGAATATATCTTCTTGTCATCTTCCCATGCTTCTTCCACCATTATAAGGATCTTCCACTTTACTCCACTTTTTTCCGTGGTGCACGACATGCGAATTTATCAATGCATTCATTGTCCATTTTTCTTTATTAGTTGTTTGAATCGTGCCACCCTTTCTTGCTGGTATTGATTTTTCCAAATATTTAACATTCTTATTTCTCACAACTTGAATAGATATCCACTTAATCTTCCAAGTTATTCTACATTCTCTCCAATATAGCTGTTGTGAGTGTGGTGGAGGAGGCCTTTGATACACCATTCTTTCAGCTCCATGTGATTTCCTTGAGGTTGTATGTATGTTCTTCATCTGTCCACTTTGTCTTCTAGTGTAGGATTTCTCATTATACACCACTGGAGTTGATAATTTCCTTTCAAATTCCTTTTCCTTTCTATCTTTTTTCATGATGCAATGTCTTTAAAAATGACCATAATTAGAACATATAAAAAATTTTCCATCAAAGGCATACCTCATTTCATAATATCTATGTCGAGATGTTGATGTAGATTGAGTTCTTCCTCTAACATTGAGCTGCTAATCTTCCCGACACATACTCACAGTGTGTCCCATTCTTCCAAAGTAATAACATCTAATGAATGCTTTCCTATAAGAGTCTCTTCTTTCTAATTTCTCATGACACATATTCTTATTCTAATATTCAGTAATGTTTCTATTTTTACAACCTGAAATCTATTCCTAAGCCTCTGAACAGAATCTTGATGTATGACCATGAATCCCACAAAAAATAGAACATGTTATCATTTCTTCCTGTGAAAGCTTTTTTAGGTTTATCTCCAGTACCTAGAAGGTTTTTCTTATCTCTAGATATTTTCACTTCTCTTTTCCTATCATGAATTGGAGTGGGATCATCATATCCAATTCCATATTTTCCCAAAATGGATGGTCTTTGAGCTAAGAAAATGTGTTGTTGTTTCCCCTTAGAAATCTCATAATTTCTTTTCATTTTATAAGGAAAATCAAATAGTAAGTGTAGTGCATCCTTCAACTTAATATTCCTTTATATTTTGATTTCTCTATTTATTTATTGGTTGATTATATCTCTTCCTACACTTGTTTAATCTTCTTATCTCTTGATTCAAGTTAAGAATTGAGTTATCTTCTGAGATTCTTCCTGCTACTCATCTCATCTTCTAGTTCCCGTGGGAGCTTTTCTACCATATCAATTTTCTCTTTTATTTTCAATTTTTCTTTAGCAATAGAATCAGAGCAAGATTAATTCTCTTGTTGCAACATTTGATTCTCATGAATGAGTTTAGATAGTTGTGCATAAAGATTTTCATTTCTGGATTTCAAATTCGGAATTTCATCTAACTTCTGATTCTCTCCTTTGTCGTCAGCTTTGTGTTTTTTTCTATGTAATTACCCGAACCTTCTTTTCAGGTAAGTTTTTATTTTTCTGTTCATTTTGAGAAAAAGTGGAAATTATGGAAATTTTCTAACTACACACCATGTAATTTATGAGTACACGCCGTGTACTTCTTTTCCATAGGAGGCCGTGTGCCGGACGTGTAGTAGCCACACACACGACCGTGTGGGAGTGACTTGGAGGCCACTTAAAGAGGAGTATAGAAACGTCTAGTACACACCATGTACTTTAAAAGTACATGTTGTTTACTTTATTTTTTTCATTAAACACACCGGTGTCATGTCCAATCGCCAGAACACTCTTCTTTTAGGTCTCATTCGACCGAGAGCTCCGTACGGCCACATATCTTTGATGAACCCCTGAGCGTGTATCCATACTCCAGATCGAACACCGTCTATTGCATTGGAATCACATCGGCGAGTTCTCTCTTCTCCTAGAGAACCATCTTATGATTTCCCCTCTCTCATGAGATCTCGTGGGTTGAACGTTTTATAATTTTTTGTAGATCTTCGACATTCTTAGGAGATTGAAGCTTTGAGCTTCACTTATTTCAATCTCCTAACGCCGAGGTAGGTGGTTTGTGCCTTTCTGTTGAATGTATTTGAGTATTATGTGCAATTTTTTCCAATACCCATGAACGAGGTATTGTGCATTGACTGTTTTACCCATGTTGTTTTCCTACCAATATTGAATGCCTGTGTAGAAGTTATTTGGATATGAGTAGTGTGTTTTTTCATGATTTGGATGCCTTTTTCGAAGAAAAGTTCTGTTTATGACCATTTGGTCCTACTTAGAATTTGGATGCCTTACCCGTTTTCCATGCCTGTTGTTGTAGGATGGGGAGTTTGTATTCTGACATGCTTGAAATGCTGTAGACTGTTTAGCCAAGTAGTTATGTAGGTTTACTTTGGACATATTGTATTTCTATGCTCATTGACCTACACAGGGCCATGAGAACTGAGTGTAGTAGACTATAAGGGGAATTAACCGAATGAGATTCCTCAGAGAGTCCTTTATGGCTTTAGAATATAAGGGGAATTGACCAAGTGATCTTCCTTAGAGAGTATTGGAATTATTTGAACTACTTTAGACTATAAGAGGAATTGACTGCGAGTGATTCCCCATAGAGTCTATGAATGACCTAGGCTATAAGGGGAATTGACTAAGTGATCTTACTCAGAGAGTCCTTGACCTTGGGGATATAAGGGAAGTGACTGTGAGTGCTTCCTCAGAGAGTTCCTGACTACCTTAGACAATAATGGGAATTGACTGTGAGTGCTTCATCAGAGGGTCTTTATTTTACTGAACCAGAGGGGTTAGGCCGAGTGTACTGCCCAGAGGGTTGCTTGTACCTGTTAGGTAGGACCATAGGGGATGGCTGTGAGTACTTCTAAGAGGGTTACCTGTTTGTATTTAGATGTTGATTAGCTGTTGCTTGATATTGAACTGTGGATTGTTTCCTGCTGAGTACTTTCTTGTTTACTGCTTCAGTACTTTTACCTACCATATATTCACTGACTGTTAGGCATAGACCTTTGGGTGGTTGCCTACTAGTATTCAGTCTCACACCCTATTTGGGCCATTCTTTTGGGCCCAAAAATATTATATTGTTTCAAGTATAGATAAGGGCAAGCACCTTTCTACTTCAGGTACTTGACTTGCTGTGGATCTGGAGAGAATGGGACCAAGCTTATGCTTGTGATGCTGAGGAGTAGTTTATCTGATTATTTTGTACTTTGATTTAGTACTATTTGTATTCCAGCATTGTGACTTGTTTGGCTGCTTTCTCATACATATGTATCATGCATCATTTATATATGTTCTCTAGTTGTTTATACTTCCAATCTTCTGCTGTTTACTCTTGTATGGATGTTTACTGCTTCCATTTTTTCTTTTGTTTTTCTTCCACTGTGTACCCTTCCAATGAGGGAATAGTTTCTCCACTATCACACCCAAGGCCCTCGCTACTAGTCGGTAGCCTCTGGAATTTGGGAAATGCACTTGAGGCTATGTGACCAACCGGGTACGAGGTGCCTCTGGGTGGATTCCGAAACTGGGACGTTACAATATGTTTGAAGATATCTTTTGCAGTTCTTCAGCTTGAAAATCATTCTTCTCCCTCATATCAGTGGACACATCAGTAAGCCTTTGATTTAATCTTCTTATCTTGTTAACCTCAATTTCCATTGCTTGGATCCAGATATCTTTATATTTCATCTCTTCATCCAATTTCTCATCCAATTCTTTTGCCTTGTGGAAAACTACAACTTTTTGACTTCTTGGAGTTTCTTCTTCATTAGTGGTTCCAAAATCACTTGGAATATCAGGTTATTTACTCATTCCTTTAGAATCATTGACTGAGTAAGTATTTTCACTATATTATTCATCTAAACCATTCTTCTATTCACTACATGACTCCTCTAATTGAATTACACTCTTTCCGTTGACACTTCCACACTGGGAAATTTTACAAGACTTATGCTTCTTATTTGTAGTTTTTCCCTTTTCCACGGTACACCAAGATAAGAGAATATTGAATATTTAACCACACGAATCGAATAACCCATGTCATATCAAAAAATCTGACAAAAAACCTTCTATATGATACCAATTGTTAGGACCAAAATGGGCCTATATACCCTGAGGGGGGGGGGGGGGGTGAATCAGAGTATGGATATTCTTTTTCAAAAATATTCCTGCCCCACAAGATCTTGACCTATTTATCACAAGGGTCACTTTTTTGCACTTGTGTGTTTATAATGATCACTTATTTTTGTCTTTATCTGATCATGATACTTTAAATTTAATGCCAGGAAGAAACCGGGGAGACACATAGATTTTTACTTGGTTCACCCTCACCGGGCTACGTCCAAGAAGCATACAATGACAATGTGCCAATGTACCAAATCTAATCAAGATCACCACCAATAATGTTCAGGCTATATCACTTCTCTACCCAGACTCACTACCTTTACAATGTTTAGGGTTAGCACAATACTTCCCCAAGGGTCACTCCCTGTTCCTCTCTCTGGCTCACTGCCGGTAGAAAGGATCACCTTCTTCCTCTCCCTTTTCTCACTACTCTAAAAAGGATTCATACACAGTTTATAGACCTGTAGGTATCTTCATTATCTCTAATGAAAACTACATCCTTAACTGATGATAGATGCTCTATTGATATCAAACTTTCACCCATAGATGAATCTCACATTGCACCGGGTTAACCGGACAACCCCAATTTTTACGTGCATCCTTCTCTAGACCTTGCACGTAATTCACCACTTTTGAGTGAAATCCACTTTTCACGCAACACCTATTTTATGTGAAAACAGTTATTTTATGTGCAACAATATTCTTTTACAAGCATCCTTTTCTTTGTGGAATTTTTTTTACGCGCAACCTAATCTTCACGTGAAACCTCCTCTTTACACGCAGCCTGATCTTTACGTGCAACCAACTCTTTACGTGAAAACTTGACATTTATGTAAAACTCCCATGCGTATTCCAATTTCATGTTCCAGAGATCAGATGCCTTCTAAGTCTTGAGCTTCACCGAATGAGGTAGGTCACTTTATATTTATAGGCAAAATCGACCCCTGTGCAAAAAAACCTCCTTGCGCGGATAATCTTATTTGATCGTGAAAAACCATTCATTCGGGCAACACCATATTTTTCTCAATGCTTTAATTTTTCATGAACCTCATATATTTGCGAATTTTTGGTCTTCTGATCTCGAAACACCTCTTGCGCAAAAAACTTCCCTTCACTATTTTGTGCACCAATCCAATATTTCGTGCACCTCTCTAATTTTGCACACTCCTCCCTTTGTTGAGGTTCTTCTATCAAACATGGATAGCCAACAACATCTATTAAACCCCAAAAATCACCATGTAAACCCTCTTTGTCAACAAATTAATACATTGTGGTCTTATTTGTTAACAAACACAATATGGAGACCCGCTTTGTTAATAAACACAATCTCCTAAAAAATGCTTCAATGATACCTTGAGGGATTTTTTCCCAACAAAAACCAAATGAGGAAGTTTTTTTGTGATACAAAAAAATCAACTAATTCTATGATTTTGTGATCTAGGACATTCAAATCCAAAGTGTAGCTTCTTTGACATCTGAGAATTTAATTTAAGGATAATATCTAAATTGTGGATCAGGCATGAAGTGAAGATCAAACCCAATCAAACCTAAGTTTGGAAAAATGAATAAGGATATGAAACTAAATAATTATGAATTGGTGATAAATGTGAGCTAAATAGCTAAAAGTGAAGAATATGGTCAAGACGACATAGTGAAACCATGTTTAGAAAATGATTCTTGAATAAGATTGTACCTGATTAAAGGAGAATATTTGGGTTGTGTTTGAAACTCTTATATCCCAATATAGAGCTAATTGTAATGGAAGTTTATCTTTGTCGAGGTAGAACCTAGAGAAGATGATGATTGAGTTGCGATTAATATAGTTCAACTGACGTGAGTCAAAGTCAAGTTATGTAGCTTACCAAATCTAGGAATTTGTATTAGAGATTGTGATATGAATCAAGTCATTAAAATTCATCCCTGATGAAGATGATTTGTGTCTACGCTATTAGAGATCCCTAATTAATATCACAATTACTAGGTTTTATGTTTTTTTGTAGGTTTTGAATTTAAAGATGTTAGAGGGGCCTTAATCTTCACCAGTTCCATGATCACATGATTAAAGATTCATATATGATAGATGATTGACTGATTTCATTTATGAATGATATTACATGAGTGCTGATATGATTCTAGGTTTTGGTTTCAATTCACCTTAGATCATGTAGATAAGGGAAAGGGACAAATGTTTTTGAGTTTGAGTGGTTGATGGAGTGATGGAGAGGCTTATACTCAGAGTTCCAGATGTTTTGTGCTTTTAGAGACCTAAATAAGGGTAGTTCATCTAAGATAAAGGCTATGAATGTGAACATACCATGTATTAAGTTAAGTGGAAGGTTAAAAACCTATTTATATGATCTAAAGAGAGGTATCTGCTACATTTTAGAGCTAAAAAAGGCAACTCACGTGGTTGAATTCTATGGAAAGGTAACCCTCATTCATCGAACACTATGTAATAATATTATAGTGTCAACCATTCATGTCAATGTATCATCAAGGATTTAAAACTATAGAATTGTACCTCGAATATGAATTCAAATTTGGGATCCCTAATTTATCAAGTGAAAATAAAAGTCAAGGAAAGGAAGGAGTTTGGATCTTGATGAAGTAAGGTATATAGGATGATTTTGGATATAGTTGAAAATGTTCGAAGAGTAAACCAAGGAATAATTTGTTTCTATATTCATTTATAGAAGATGAACATGATGGTGAAGAATTCTATGAAGGATATTTTATAAAGTTACATGAGGGATATAATGAACAATGATAGTAATATCACATGGTTGATAGGCGAGGGAAGTATGTGGTTATTGTCAGTGGGATCATGCTATGGTGTAGGTGCATGATATTAATTTATATAGGGAACATGGTCATCTGGGAAGAGATATATAAATATGATTTTTTGGGAGACACATTCTACCTGATTGGGAGATGGGACCTTGACTACATAGAACTATAGGGAAAGAACTAGGAAATAAGATCTATATATGGAAGTGGATATCCATGAAATAATATATTCCTTTTCCTTTTATTTTTTATTTCCATAATTACAAGTAATTAATTTCATTAATATTGTTATTTGAAATATGTTTATCAGCTAAACTATTCAAGTGAATAATATTGAGATGATACTCTTTTACTTTATTCATGCATCTATTTGTGGGATATTACTCTCATCTTCATATCTTAGGCAATTTATTTTTTCAAAACATTGATAATTAATGATAAGTGATATAAGTAAAATTAATGTTTAAGCTTCTCAATCATCTGAGAATCAGTATGACAAGTGATCTTCTAATCAAGAGTAACACACCAAATTCGAATGATAATTTGGACTTAATGAATGATGATTTCATAAATTTTTTTAATGTGTAAGTGATATAGTTAAAATAATGTACAATTCATCCAATAATAGGTTGAACATTCAAAAGTATTGTATATACTATTTTATTTTAGTTCCAGGGTAATTTTCTCTATCCATGAATGACGGAAAAAATTTTCAAACTGTCCAATCAAATTCCCCTATCTCATAATATACTTTATCCTTGATTTTTACGATCCTTTTTATTTCATGAGCTATCTTTTCCTTACAATTATGCTATAATTTTTACCCATGTTACTTGCTTCAACATTGTATTATCAAAACTTCTACCAATTACTTTCATCATTAGTACCATTTTAGATTTCTTGAGATATTTTTCTTGTTTTCTTTGCCACTCTAACACTTTTAATAAAATTTACATAGATTGGACCTAAAATATAGCTATACTAGTTCCTAGTAGTAAATAATTAATTAATTTGATGAGTACATGGATTGACTCGATCAAATTTTGGTGCTATTTATGGGAAAGGTAGGAGTGACCAACAAAGATATAAAAATTCATATTTTTTTTTAAAAAGATGAAATCATAAAACTACAAAAAATATATTCAGTGTTTATCACGTGACCAAAATCTACTAACATGTTAGTATATACACAATAATTTTATAACTAAGAATTTTTATCCCTTCATACCTAAGATAGAAAAAAATTTAAGTACTATAAAATAAAAAAATAAAACCAAAATGGAATAAAATATAAAGGTTATTAATAAAAAAAATATCAATCCAAATCCACCAAGAAATGAATTGATAGAATGGTTTAAGCTTATGAAGTTTTGAGTATATAATATATCTAATAATCTATCATGTATTAGAAAAAAATAAGAGGTGTCCCAACTACGAGGTTATAAAATCCCACTTGTATATACTTCCATTATATTAAGGATTAAATAATGAAGTCTGTCATAAATTCATTAAGGATTTATTTAGTGTGGTGCAGAAGTTACCACGTAGAGGGTTAAGTGAAGAGGATCTAAAATGGAATGTTTTTCCATTTTTAATTAATGGGAATTATAGAAGTTGGTTCAAAAAGTTATATAAGGTTTTATTTAATACATGATATTAGGCTTTTAATTCATCCAAGACGACATTTTATCCAAGAATAATGACTACTAAAATAAGACTTAAAATCAATTAATTTATTCAATGTAAGGGTGAGTTATTTTATAAATATTGGGAAAGATTCATGGGATTACTCAAGAAGTTTATAAATCACCAATATACTCCAAAGTTACTTATATACACTTTCTATATTGTCCTCACCCCATACCATCAGACTTTAGTTGATCATTCCCTAAGATTATATTTTTTAAATAAAAAAGCTCATGATTTAAAAACATTTTTCAATACTATAGCACAAAAATCAGAACATAAATTATTTAAAAGAAGAAATATAATTATAAAAAACAAATTATTTTCAATAATATGAATTTAATTTTTTTGTTTTTATAATGATAATCATGAAAAAAAATTTATGTATAAATTCCACCACTATGGTGTGATTGTAAATTAAAATTCATATTGACCAAAATTTTACATGCATTCCCAACCACCTAAATATTAAAATTTTGATGGGTATAGACCTAAGAAATATCTTAGATGTTTTCCTTTATCTAAAACCTACAACCATAGGTATAACAACAATCCAAATTTATCCTGGAAAGAATAAGTGTTATTTAGACTTGATGCTCCCCTATCTTTCAACAATAACATATGAAACAGTTTTGTAACCAATAAGGGGATGAATATTTGAATACGAAGTGGAATTTAGAGAGTCTAATTCATAAATTCTTATTAGAATAGAATACTAAAAATAAAATCATAATAATAACATGGTATTACAACTAGATTCTCTGAAAAAATACATAAATAATTTAGAAACTCAAATTAGTCAAATTTCCTGAGATTTATGTGGAAGAGAAATGGAAATATTACCAATAACTAATGAAAATAATCCTAGGTAGAAACTTATGAATGTTTCATATATAAGTGGTATAAAAAATAATATACAGTTCACAAAGATCATAATATTTCTCAAAATTAAAATCATTATGAAACTAAAACCCAAAATCGAGAAACATTTTAATCTTGTAATTTTGATAGGAACTGTAATATCATGAATTTTAAAAAGATAATTAAACCCTATTATTAATAAATTATAAGTTTCTTATGTGGAAGAAATTATTTATCAATGAAACTAATTAAATAAATGTATTAAATGATTTGTGTAAGAGTAAAATCCTAGTTAACACATTGGAAGATTAAATAGAATATTTTCCGAGTCAGACACTAAGTTGGTTTGAGATTCTGAGGACCATAAAGGCTTGATGAAGACAAAATAAAATTTATTAAATATATTTTATCAAGTTCACACAATTTATTCAAAATAATTGAATAACTCCCAAATGATGCATGTTATGAGGAAATTAAGAACACCGTTAGGTCTGAGACATAGATTTACCTTTTTCTGGGTATAATATTTGTAAGCATAAAAAGTTTAGATGACTTGCTCATGAAAATAAATAATTTAATAATTTATATTATATATTTTTTAAAAATAATTAAATATATCCCAAATATTTCATTTTATGAGAAATTCAAAACCACCGTGTAGTCTGGAACATGGGGTTTACCCTAGGTGGGTATAAATTTTATGTACATTGGGTGTTTGGAAACATCACACATGATAAAACACTTTTTATTTTTAATTATTTATTTATTAGTTTTTTTAAATAATAAATAATTGATATCTCTAAAATGGTGAATTATATGGGAAATCTAAGAGCACAATTAGGTTTAGAACATGGGTTTTACCCTAGGTGGGGTATAACTTTTGTTATCATCATACGTTTGGTCATGTCGCTCGTTAATTTTAATTATTAAATATTTATATTAAATAATAATTTTTTATTAATTAATTTAATTAGTGTAAATTTTTAATATGTATTCATATTCAATGTATGCGATACTTCCATTGTTTTCATGTGACAGTAGTCAGACGCTTGGACTTGAATATTTTTTGACTTAAAAAATTCAGAAATTCCTTAATGAGCACAAATCAATGACTCCAATGTGAATTTTGGGTTGGATAGTGGATCAAATTGGGTGTCATAAGTTGGGGATTTAAATGATCCAATTTTAGGGTCCTTAAATCACCGAACATCTTGGTCTTTCTGTTTCTCAATCTTGTTGAACTCAGTGGATTGAATAACTCCTCTATGCCTGATCTGTGATGCCCTTTGTGATAAAAAATTTTCTCCATCAGAACTAGGTGACACCGGTCCCTTACTGTGCATGGTACGTCTGGAAGAAAAGGTGTGGTTTACCTTATATTTATTTATTTATTTTATTCTTCTATTTATTTTCTTCTATAATTAATTAAATAAAAAATAGTGGAATTTAATATAAATGGTAAAACCTAAATTATAATTACTAAATTATCAATGGATATATATTATGATTACCAAAAGGTATTTATGAAAATTATGATAAAATATAAATTTATAAATTATAATCAAATGATAATTATTCTAAGTGATAATCATAAAAAAGATAGATAATCACATCAACTTATCAAATGATAATTACAACCAATTATCAAATTATAATTGCATGAGTTTGTTGAAGATAATAACATAAAATTATCAAAAAATAATTTATAATAAATTTATATAAGATTATTATCAATGGGTAAATCATAAAATTGATCAAAGGATAATTTATTATGAAATAATAAATGTGAAAATTATCAGAAGCTAATTGTGTGAGATTATTAATGACAATTGAAAAGAATTATCAGGCGATAGTTACTTTGATTTATCAAAGGATAATTATTAAAATTATTAAATGATAATTTTAAGTCTATCAATGGATAAATTATTGGAAAATTTTCAAAAATTAAATTACAAAAAGGATAGTTTACAGAAAATTATCAAAATATTACTTTAAAAGGATAATTTATTTGAAATTATCAAATTATAATTATAAAATATTAATTTAAGAAAATTATAAAAATATAATATTAAAGGATAATTTAAAAAAAAATTATTGAATAATAATTATAAAAGCATAATTTAAGAAATATTATCAAAAATATAATTACAAAATCTTAATTTATGCAAAATTATCAAAATATAATTATAAAAGGATAATTGAAGAGAAATTATCAAAATAAAATTATAAAAGGATTATTTTTGAGAAATTATAAAAAGATAATTATGAAACAATGATTTAAAAATTATTTAGGAGGGAGAATGTACCATCACATGTGAATTTTTTTTGAAATAAAATAACTAGGATTGGTTCCAGACACTTGATGAATGTCAAGATTTGATGTGCTGATGAATGTGATTTTTAGGCCGTGAGGAGGTATATCGAACAACCCATGGTGACATATCCTTGTCATTGATGATGAAGAATTTTGATGTAGGAATTATTTTCACCTTTTGGTATCATTTACACATGATTTCCATTAATATGATTATACATAGACATGTTTTTATTACCATTATTGAATGTGATCGCATGTTTGTGCGTGTGTTTGTAGCCCTAGAACCCCTATGTTACACTTGATACCATGAGTTATTATTTCTTGTTATTATTGTTTGATGTTTGATCACATGTATTGTGTGTGATACTTTACTTATTATTATATGTTATGATTTCTCATATATCCCTCCATGCTCTGTATGCCTTGTGATAATATTATTGGATCCCAAGATAGGTGGACCATCGTGACTTGTTATCCCTTATAGGGGGAGTGCGAATGACTTGTGACAATGATGACAAGGGATCGATGCATGAGTTAGGCATACAACGATGCCTTGGGGAGGTCTTGTGATGCACTTAATGACTAAGGGATGATTAATAACTCTCAATACCTTGTATGAATTAAATAAAGAGGGGATACAGATTATATCTTGATCCATTTTATGTTACTTGAAAACAAAGGGATTCTAACTAGATCTCGGTCCCTAGTATATGCTTCGATCACTAAAGGATGTGGATTAGATCTTGATCCCCAGTTTGTCACTAGATAAATAAGGGATGCTGATTATCTATTGCTCCCTTGCATATATAGAGAACATAATCTTATTGAGGAGAATTAATGTTTATTTTAATGATCACAAAACACTGATAAACATGATTAAATAGCCTCGTGGCTCATATTTGATTCATATGAAACCTTGATTATCCATCCAGTATAGAGCCCAAGTAGTTACGATCAGGGGTTGTGGCAGAATGGTTAGCACAAAACCACTTGGTTTTTATTGTGTGTTATTATTTTTACACATTATTTTAGTATGAAATACACTTGTATACTTAATCACACTAGGTTAAGGAAACATTGGTGGTATCATACTAAGTCTTGTACTCACAACCTACTTGTGAATTTCGATGCACTTATAGTTTTCATGAGGGATATAGTGAATGGAAAGTCCCCAGTGATGGATGGATGAGTAGTGAAGGGCATAGATAGGAACAGACTGGTATGGACTCTAGAGTTCCAAAATTTATCATTTGTCAACAGATTATTACTTTGGTTTTATTTCAAATTTGAGAGATACTTTATTTGTATTACATGTATTCCATATTTACATTTAATCATGTTTACTATGATTATTTATTTTATTTTTTTATTTATCCTATGTCATGATAATGAGGGTATAGTCTCCCAAATGACAGACTTAGACCCTCGTTTCTAGTCAACGACTTCTTGCATATGGGGAGGCACACATGAGGTAGTGTGGAATTCCAGCTCTGACTCAATGTTTCAGATCGAGATGTTACGAAATGGTATCAATGCTCTGGGACTCACTAAATTTTTCTTAAATCTATTTTGGATTGGGAAACTTTAGATAGGAGATATGAAATTTGGACTTGGGTAGGGGAACTGTGTTGGTGCCTAGCCAACACTATGTAGTGGAACACTGAGTTTCCATAAAACAGGGAATTTATATTTTGCTATTACTGTTGATTAAAATAACATCAGGTAATTAATATGAAGTTGATATATGATTTATGAGATTTCAAGTATGTTCATGCACTATTAATATTCACGTAAGTTCACAATCCATATATATACCTATTAGTGTGATGCATAGTAGTTAATTAATTAAATTGCTTGATTTGTGCTATCTGTTCAGGATAGTTTATCTTATGTGATATATCTATGTTTCTATGCTGTTTGATATATATTTATTGGAATTAATAAGTTGATCAAAAAATGTTATTGTGTTAGTATATATATGATGATAGTGACTAACATGCAAGGAATGAGACAAGGGTTAGCGGTAGGAGGGTTATACCTTTTATTGATTGTTGACTCTTAGGGAAACCTTGTGCAATACCATAGACTAATTAGGGTGTATACTAAGTACCTTTTTGTTTTTTGAAGTGTTTTCTTCATGTTATAGAAGATTTATCCTTGACATAGTTTATGGAATTACTAGGGAATAAAGTTGAAATACTTATGAAAAGGAATAGGTCTTTGAATTACAACTGGGTGTGTAAGAGAATGAAGTTGATCCTTATATCACACTTTCTCTACGGTATAGGATGTAGCTCCACTTCAACCTAATGATTTTTTATTCAGTGTCTACCGTAGTCATAGTATTTCAGAACTAGTGTTGAATATGGCATGATTTTCAACTCCATCAATCATTATCCTTCCAGAGCACCAGAGGCTCTTAGGATTCTAAAGAACAGGTTGTGATATTTTTGGGAATCTTTGATCTAGTAGAGACTTTGAAAGAATGACATGTTAAGATTATATTGAGCTCAAGTTGGGATCAAAAATTTTCAATACCCATGTCGTATGATGCCAAGTGAACAGAAGGATCTCATGGTTCAAATGAATGACTTGGGAAGATAATAATTCATAAATCCAAGTACTTCACCATGGGGTTAACCTATGTTGTTTTTCAGGAAGAAAAACACTAGTATTAAAATATACATTTATTATTAGAAGTTGAACCACGTGATGGTCAGGAACTGATATCCTTTTCCCTTGATCAATAATATTTTCAATTAGTTGTGGGGATCCCAGTGGTTCTCTAAGATTGATATTTGATCGGGCTATCAACGGTTGCGAGTTAAAGAGAAGGATATTATGAAGAAATTATTTTGGAGAAGGTATGGACTGTATGAGTACTTGGTAATTAGTTTTGGGATAAACAACACACTGTTAGTGTTTATGGACCTTATTAAATAGAACTTCCATTCACACTCGGACTTGTTCATCATGGTGTTCATCAAAAAAATCATCATCTACTAACTGAAAATAGATAAACATGATAGGCACCTATAGATAGTCTTGATAACACTTCAAGAATATAGTATTTATGCCGAGGAATTAAAGTATGAATTCTGAATTCAATAGGTGAAGTTCCTAGGAAATGTGGTGTCTGAGACCAGTATATCAGTTGAACTAGAGAAAGTTGTGGTAGTCATGTCCTCGACACATCCCCAAGTGTTTAAGATTAGGATGTTTTTCAGTTAGTAGGATATGACCAACAGTTTAACTAGGAATTCTTCATATTATCATCTCACTTAATAGAGTTGAAAAATAATAGATTTAAATTTAATTTGTATAACCAGTGTGAATATGTTTTCATTCAACTAAATAAAAGGTTAATGACATATCCATTACTGACACTCCTTGATCCTAGGATTGGTTATAAAATGTACTTTTATGCATCAGACATCAGTCTGGGAGTGGTGCTGATGAAAATAGAGAGTGTTTTGCCTATGGGTCTCATCATAGATAACCCCATGAGAGGATCTAATCTCCACACGAGATAGTGTCGGTAGCTGTGGTCCACGATCTTAAGTGTTTGTGACACTATATCTTTGATGAGAGATTTTTTGTGTGTATATGGACCTCAAAAGACTTCACTATATCTTCACTAAAGGGGACCTAATATTGAAATAGAGAAATTCGGTTGATTCAAAGGTTTTTTTTTGCATTTTGGTACTTCTTATAGAATTACCTAGGGAATTAGTTGAGATTGAGAAAGATGTACCATCCTCAAACTGATGGATAGTCCAAGTAGACTATACACATATTGGAGGATATGCTTTGAGCTTATGTGCTAGAAATAGATGAAGAATTTAATGATAACCTAGAATTTATTGAGTCTTAATTCAATAATAGTTACCAGGATTCATTTTATATGTAACCTTACAAAAAAATTTATAAGAGACCATTTAGATCATCACTTGTTTGTATGAGGCATGTGGGGCAGCATTTGTGGGCCTAGTTTTGTTCATAAGGCCTATGGATCAGTGCACCTGATTGTGATGAGTTTGATCACCGCTCAAGGTGGATAGAGATCTCATACCAACCGTATTAGGAGACCCTTGGAGTTTGCAGTGGGCGATCAGGTTTTTTTATGAGTGACTCCTCGATTGGGGTGGAGATGTCTGGGAAAGTTGGGTGAGCTATCAAAAAATTTTCTTGGATCTATTGAGATCACTGAGAAGATAGGGACAATGAAATATTATCTAGACTTGCTTTATCACTATTGAGGTATGGACAACATATTACATATGTCACATCTACAAAGGTACATGCCCAACCCTATGTAGATTTTTTTATTGTGAGGACGTTGAGTTTGTGACCAATACATATTATGAGAAACAATTGGTGTGGATTATAGATCGAAGAGAGAAGGTGCGCAATGAAAGAAAATACCACTTGTTTATATTTAGTGGTAGCATAGATAAATCCAGAAAGAAATATAGGAATGGAAGTATGATGTTCAAGCTCAATAGCCTGAGTTTTTCGAACAATACCACTTGAGATACTTCTTGAGGATGATAAGTCAATAGAGAAGGATAATTTAAATATCCTGAATTTTAAAAAGATAATAAAAACCTATTGTTGATAAATTATAAGTTTTTTATGTGGGAAAAAGTGATTTATCAATGAAAATAAATTAACAAATGTGTTAAAGGAGTTTTGTAAGAGTAAAATCCTAGTTAACACTTTAGAATATCCAATTTAATATCTTCAGAGTCAGAAACTAATTTGGTGTGAGATTTCGAGGCCTATAAAGCCTCAGCAAAGATAGAATAAAAGTTGTCAAATATATTATATTAATCTCACACAATGTATTCAAAATAATTTAATAAATTAAAAATGGTGTTTCATATGAGGAAACCAAGACCATCTTTAGGTCCAGGACATGATGTTTACCTTGGGAAACGTAAAACATTTGTATGCATTAGATGTTTAGTCAGATCTATTGTGAGAATAAATATTTTAATAATTTTTATTATATTATTTTTTTAAAAAATAATTAAATATATCCCAAATGGTGTGTAGTATGAAAAATTTTACACCACTATGAAGTCTGGAATGTTGGGTTTACCCTTTGCGGGGTATAGCTTTCATGCGAATCGGGTGTTTGAAAATATCACACATGATAAAACTTTTTTATTTTGAATTATTTAATTATTCTATTTCTTAAATAATAAATAATTAATATATCTCAAATGGTGCATCTTATGAGAAATACGAGACCACCGTTAGGCACGAAATGGATGGTTTACCGAAGGCGTGGTATACATTTGGTGAACATCAAACATTTGGTGAGGTCACTCATTAATTTAAATTATTTAATATTTATATTAAATGATCAATTTTTATGAATTAATTTATTTAATAGAAATTCTTTTAAATATGTATTTTTCTTAAATGTTTGAGATACCTCCATTGTTGTCACACATAATTCAAGAAACACTTAGATTTGAATATTTTTTGGACTAAAAAATTCACCAATTCCTTAATGAGAATAAACCAATGACTCTGTGTTGAATTTTGGGTTAGATAGTGGATCAAATTGGGTGTTTTAAATTGAGATTTTAAATGATCCAATTTGAGGGTTCTTAAATCGTTGAATGCCCTGGTCTTTCCATGAGTTGATTCTATCGATCCTGACTGATTGCAGAACTCCTCTGTGCATGATTTGTGAAGCCCTATGTGATAAATTGCATTCTATACCAGATCCAGGTGCTAGTGACCCTTGCTGTGCATGGTGCATATGTAAGAAAATGAGGGTTTTCCCTTTTATTTATTTATTTATTTTATTCTTCCATTTATTTTCTTTTATAATATATTAAAGAAAAAACGGTGGAATATAATATAAATGGTTAAAACTAAATTATGATTCCTAAATTATCAAAGTATAATTATTAAGATTATAAAAAGGTATTTACATGAAATACAATAAAATATAAATTTATAAATGCATTACTAAATGATTATTATTCAAAGTGATTATCATAAGGAAGATGGATAATCACATCGATTTATAAAATGATAATTTCAACCAACTATCAAAAGATTATTGTATGAGTTTTTTTGAAGATAATAGTATACAATTATCAAATGTTAATTTATAAGAAATTGATATAAGATGATTATCAATGGTTAATTCATGAAATTGATCAAAGCATAAGTTATTATAAAAGGATAATTACACAAATTATCAAAAGATAATTGTATGACAGTATCAATGATAATTATATGGAATTATTAATTGATAATTAATTTTATTTGTCAAAGGATAATTATTAAAATTATCAAATAATAATTTCAATTTTATTAAAGGATAAAATATTGGAAAATTATAAAAAAAATAAAATTACAAAGAGGATAGTTTAAAAAAATATCACAATATAATTATAAATGGATAATTGATGGGAAATTATCAAAATATAATTATGATATGATATTATAAGAGAAATTATAAAAAATATAATTATAAAATGACAATTTATGAAAAATTATCAAAATATAATTATAAAAGGATAATATAAGATTTTTTAAAAAAAAATACAATTATAAAAGGATAATTTATGAGAAACTATCAAAAAATAATTATAAAATATAAATTTATCAAAATTTATCAAAATATAATTATAATAGGATAATTTATGAGAAATTATCAAAAGATAACAATAAAACGATAATTTTGAAATTATTTAGGAGTGAGAATGTATCATCGCATGTGATATTTTTTGAAATAAAATAACTGGGATTTATTATAAGAACCCTTGACAAAAATACAGCTTTGATGTGTTGGTAAATGTGATGTTTAGGCCGTGAGGAGGTATATCGAACCACATAGGGTGATTTATCATTGCCATTGATGATGACGACTTTTGAGTTAGAAAGTTACCTCATCTTTTTTGGTTGTTTACACATGAATTCCATTAATATGATTATGTATAGACATGTTTTGATTACTGTTCTATATTATGATATCATGTGGGTGTGCGTGTATCCCTAGAACCCCTATGTTACACATTATACCATGAGTAATTGTATCTTGTTATTCTTGTTTGATGTTCAATCACATTTTTTGTGTGTGATAATTTACTTATGATGATATGTTATGGGTTTTAATGTATCATTACATGATATGTATACCTTGTGGTATTGTTCTTGGATCCTAAGACATGTGGACTACCATGACAAGTTATCCCTTAGAGGTGGAGCGTGCATGAATTGCGATAGTGACAACAAGGAACTAATGCATGAGGTAGGCATACAACAGTTCCATGGGGATCCTGTGTGATGCATTCAATGGATAAGATATGTTGAATAAATCTCAATACCTACTATGAATTTAATGAATAGGGTATAGATGTTAGCTCTCAATCCTAGTATTTTACTAAAAACCAAGCGATTCTAACTAGATCTTGGTCCCTAGAATATGATTCGATGATTAAGGGATGAAAATTAGCTCTCGATCCTTAGTATGTAACTTGATAAATAAAGGATGATAATTAACTCTCAACCCCTTGCATATAAAGAGAATATAATATTATTTACGAACACTAATTTTGAGTTGAATAACCACACAACATTGAGATGCATGATTCAATAGCTTTGTGGATAATCCGTGAATCACTTGAAAAATTGATTATCCATCTAGCATAGAGCCAAAGCAGGTATGACTAGGGGTTGTGGCAGCTTGGTTAGCACATGATAACTCGGTTTTGATTGTGTGTTATTATTGTTATACATTATTTTGTTAAGTAATACACTTGTATACTTGAGAAAAATAGGTTAATGACACATAGATGGTGTCCTACTGAGTCTTGTACTCACACCCTACTTTGGCGTTTGGATGCGCTTGTAAATTTCACGAGGGATCCAGTGAAGGGAAAGGGACTGGTGATTGACAGATGAGTAGTGGACCATGTAGATAGTATCAGACCAGTATATACTCTAGAGGAAATAAAATTTATATTTTTTCTACTGATTATTACTTTTTTTCTTTCCACATTAGGAGATACATTATTATTATTTCATGTATTCCATCTTTACATTTCTGTATTTTTACCCTAATTATTTATTACATTGTGTTTAATTATCATATGATGTGATATTGATGGTATAGTCTCCCCCATGATATACTTAGACCCTCACCGCTAGTCGAAAGCCTCTTTCATACAAGGAGACATGCATGAGGTCATGTGGAATTTCATCTTGGACCCGGTGGTTCGGATAAGGATGTTTCAACAACATTATAATCACCCTTAAACCTAATTTTCCTCCAAAAATTAAAATGGTAATATATTGTAAAAACAAATAGAATAGAGGAAAGACAAAATGGAAATATAAATATATTTTATTCCTATAATTTAGTATAATTTCACCCCAACCATACCCTTCCCCAAAATAATAAATAAAAGGAATCAAGAACTTGAATTGCTTAAATTCCTTGATATTTTTAAGAAACTTCAAATCAATATTCCTTTTCTAGAATAATTAGTTGATATACATTTAATTTTAAATCATTGATAAAAACAAGAACACATTGGAAGAATTTTTAACTTATAATCTCAAAAAGGATTATATTGGCAACCTTCAGAATATGATACCTCATAAAATTCATGATCTAAGAATATTTTTTATCCCATGTTCCTTAGGATATAGTGTATTATTTAACTATTTGTGTGACCTCAGTATGAGAATTAATTTGATCCCATTTACATTGTTTTGAAACAAGAAATTTTGAGTTCTATAGTCCACCATAGTTGTCTTATAGTAAACAAAATGGTAAATTACTCACCAAATTTGGAGGTTTAATGACTTTGTTATTAGTGTAGGTAGGTCGTACTTATCTACTGATTTTCTTATTCTAGACATGGGGTATGAATAATAATTTCTTATTATCCTTGGGAGGAATTTCCTTTACATAAGGGGATCTATCATAGATGTGTCCATGGGTGCACTAATTTTTAACTTGAGAGAATAAAAATAGGAATTCAATGTTTTCAAAAGGACTAAAAAATCAACACAATGTAAAATATTTTCAAGATATGAGCTTATAGAATTAGAAGAGACTTTTTGGAAGAGGAGGAGTTTTTGGGAATGATATATAGAATAAACATCCAATAAATCCCTTTAGAAACATGGATAAGAATATTCTATAGTTGGAATAAGAACCTTTGTATGATTATGAGGGATAGTTCTTAGATCATATAGATAATTTTTTCTTAGAAAACATGTTGAGCCCAAAAAATTATCTTTGAATTTGATGAATCATTTTTTGAGTATAGTATTTATATAGAAGAAAGTTTATACAATGCCTTTTTTAATAAAAAACTTGAGAATCACGTACATAATATGCCTAAGTGTCTTCCACCTAGTAAAAAATCACCCATCTTGGAGATAAAAAATTATCCATATCATATAAAATTCTCTTTTTATCTGATTTCACTTCATCATTTTTTATTATATTATCCAATTAAGATGAAATAAAAGAGTATAGTTTTTAAATTTTTTTGATTATGTTTAATTCTGTTTTTGGTTGGACCATAATTAATACAAAGGAAATAAGTCCTTTATAATATATATATATATATATATATATATATATATAATACCCATGGAGACTAACCACAATCCTAGAATTAAATTATAAAGAATACTTAACCCCAACCTAACAAAGGAATCCATGGATGAAATAATATAACTTCTTAATGATAGAATAATATTTTTTTATTTCAAATAGACAATTGGTTATTCCTTATTAGGTGGTTCTTCAAAATAAGTGGAGTGACTATAATTATAAATTAAAAGAATGATAAAATCCAAAACATGGATAATTAATTAACAAGGAGTCTATATAAATTATAAAAATCATAACTATTCCTCTAGGAAATACTATTTCCAATTCTATGTCTATAAAAAATTCTTGAGATATTGGTTAGAAATTGTTTTTTGTTTTCACGAGGAGATTTTTATGAATAAATTCCCATAGCCCCTGAAGAATTGAAAATACCAACTTATCATGGTTTTTTGGAAATTTTTATCTCGAAACTTTCTATTCAGTCTATTCAGTGTTCTAACCACCTTTCAGAAGTGTATGATAGAATACTTCTTAGATATTATTTAATGAATAATTGAAGTATTCTAAGATGATTTATCCATAGTTTTAAGTAAATTTGAAAACATTATTTAGAATCTCGAAGTTTTCTTGTGAAGGTTTCAATAAAGACACATTACTTTAAACTATGAGTGTTAATTTATGGTTAATAAGGGTATTGTGTTAGGTCACAAAATATATAAGTGGAGGATATAGGTGGACCATGATAAGACTGAAGTGATCCAAAATCTTCCACATATTGATAATATCAATGGAATTAGAATATTTTTAGGGCATGTTAGTTTCTATTGAAGGTTTATAAATGTGTTCTCAAATATCATTAGGCTTATTTTCTCTCTACTAGTTAAGGACACACAATTTCTGTTTGATGATAGGAGTTTATAACCATTCAACCTTATTAAGGAAAATATCTTATTTTCAATTACTATTACTATTCTATATTTCCAGTTACCTTTTAAAATATTGTGTGATGCTAGTGATGTGGAAATGGGGGAAAATAAAGGAGAATATGTTCCATGTGATTTACTATGCTATTAAGTTCTTAAATGAAATCCAAAATAATTATGTTAAATAAAAGGATTATAAAATCTTATTTATTCCCTTTGTAAATTTAGAAAATTTAAGATAGGGTCAAAGGTTGTAATTTTTATTGACCAATCAACACTCAAGTATATTTTGTTTAATAATGAATCAAAGCCAAGTGTTATGATATGGAAGATTCAATTGCAAGATTTTTATTTAGAAATAAAAGATAAGAATAGTGTTACCAATGTGGGTTCTGACCACTTTTCTAGGTTACCTATCACTCAAGTTAATAATTCAATAAAGATAAAGACTTTATTCCATGATAAAAGATTGTTTATTGCCTTAGTGGAGTAGGATACTTGGTGTGTATACTTTTCAAACTTTATAACTATAGGATCTATTCCCAAATAACACTCATTAAATAAAATAAATAAGTTCATTTATAAATTTAAGAAATAATTTTAGGATGGTCCATTTCTCTTTTGAAGGTGTTCTGATGGGATCCCCAGGAGATGTGTTACCGAGGAGGAGATGTTACCCATCCTTAAGATTTGTCTCTCTTATCCATGTGATGGACACCATGGGGGTGATAGGACAACCCAAAAGGAATTACAGGTTAGTTTTTACTAGAATATTTTTTTCAAGGATTATAATATCCTTATAGGAGGTTGTGAAAAGTGTTAAAGACTATGAAATGTGGTTAGAAAATAGGTGTTACCACAAAAAGAGATTCCATAAGAAGAATATTTTTATGTATGGGGACTAGATTTTATGGGACCATTTCCATAATATTATGGTAATTATTATATTATCGTGGTTATAGACTATGTATCCAAGTGGTTTGAGGATATGGAACTTTTAAACAATCTATCCAGTAGTGTTTTCAAGTTCATCATGAATAATATCTTTTTGTGTTTTGAAGTTCCCAATACATTTATCACTAAAAATGGAACAAATTTTAAGAATTATAAATTAAAATAATTAATGAAAAAAATATGGTCGTACTCAAAGAATTGGTAAAAGATACCACACTCTGTCTAGCAGAGAGGTTGAGATCTCCAATGGAGTTCTTAAACAAATTTTAGGGAAAACTATGTCTAGATATAGAAAATACTGGTATGTTAATTTGGATGAGGCACTATGGGCTAATGAAACTACTTATAATACCCCCATAGGGATGTACACTTATAGACTAATCTTTGATAAAACATTTTATTTTCCTATATATTTTCTTGACAATTCCTTTTGTGTTGTTAAATCCTAAAATTTTGAATTTAAATATAGTCATGAGAGAAATATGTTATAGTTGAGAGAAATTTATGAAATAATGATAGATACTAATGAGAATGCCTAAATTTATAAGGAGAGAAAAAAAATTACTTCACAAATTTATCACTTAAAATATGGACTTTAAGTTTGGTCAGAGGGTCTGGCTTTTTATTTATAGGAAAAATATTTTTCTAGGAAAACATAAGACCAAGTGGTCATGACCCTTTACCATTCACATAATTCTTATCAATGGGGTTGTATAATTATTTGGAGTAGAGATTAAACCATAGTTGGTCAATGGACAGAGAATCAAATACTACCTCAAGGAAAAAACAAAGGGATTCAATGATATATCCTTACTTGAAAAATGAGATTATCCAAAGTCAAACTGAATAAATAAAACCCATTACTTCATGGGAGTCAACCGATAGTCCTTCTTATTGTTTCCCTTTATTTTAATAAACTCAACATTTTTATTTTATGCCTTTATTTCTTGTGGATATTTCTCTTTTGGTTCCATATTATGACCAATTTAGTTCTTATAGTCGATCAGTTTCTATATTAGATTAGTATGACACTCTATGAATTTGTTTATGGTTAGTGTGCTTAATGCAAAATCAACTAATCTTGTAGTGGATTTTTATTTCCCTATATGATTAATTGGTTCTCACGGTCAGTCCAATTTTCTTTGTATGATTGATCTCTATTTCTTCTTATGTTCACTAGCGTGTTCAAGGTCCGTTGGCATCAAAGAAACCTAGAGTTTGGAATGAACACTTGAGAAAATGAACAACTAAAATATTCTTTGTAAATATATGGTATTTTGGTAAAGAATATCATATGTTTTTCATGGTATAGGGAGATACTATATAGTGCTATCTAGATAAAACATCCGTAAGCTCAAAATATTGTTACTTTATCTTTGGAGATTCAAAATTTGGTTTCTAATTTTAGTCTGTGTGATTTTGTAGGTTCATTAACTGACTAAATAGGGGGCCTAACTTTTGTAAAATAGGTATATTATATTTTTATTTATCGTAGTTTATAAAGAATCCATATTTAATGGAGTAATGTTTTATTCTTCAATTTAACTTCTACTCATCAGTATGCTAAATTTTTTTTATTACTCTATAGTTAAGATAAATGGTTGAAATTTTATTTTATAAATATTGAGTTCAATTTTATAATATTTATAAACTTTTCTATTCACTAATTTTGTCATGATTAATTGAATTTTTGAACTCATTTTCTTTCATGCCTATTTCATTAAAAATAATATGTGAACTCAATATTTTACTATACAACATATCTAAAAAAATGTACCTGAATTGAAATGTTTATGTATTGGAAATTAGGTATATTTTTCTTTCTCTTAGTTGTAAGGTAAAATGTTTTTAAGCTTACCTGTTACTCTAAAAAATTCAATTTTCACTACTGTATTTCTGAATATTTTTAGGATAAATATTTTTATTATTATTCCATTTAGAGATTCAAAATTGGGGAAAATTTTGGGTTTTAATTGTTGGGGATGGGTCTTAAACTGTACATAACTACAGTTAAATAAATACACATATGAAACCCATATTTGTTTTTCAAAATACCTTGTTTTTTAGGATTTATTTAGTACTTTTAGTGGGTGATTGTTTTTTTATAAAATTTAAGGTTGTCTTACCACTTTGAGAATGTCAATCTATATTACCTCATTGATTTAATTGGGAACATAATTCTATTTACCTATGGAAAAAAATATTGATTTTAGTTAATATTTGGTAGTGTTTCTTAAAATTTTCATTATATTTGAAAATTTTACTTAAAATTAGACTCATAAGATATGCATAAAAATAGTTTATGAAATGAAAATCATAATATGGGTTAAAATATTTATTCTTTAGTATTATTTTTTTGGATATGTTAATTTATTATGCTAAATATTATCTATTACTCACCCAATAGTGTGTCTAAATTATTTTTAGCTCTTAATTTATGTGTTTATGTTCAACTAGAGGTAAACATAGGTTTAGAAGTTATAGTTGGTTTTAAATTGAAGTGTGTTTAATTCTTTAAAAAATTTCAAATTAAATCATTTATGTAAATAAAGAAACTAAATTTTTATTAAAACCACTAAATTTTTTTTGGGAAATAACATTAAATGATTAGGAGGGTCTATGCGGGAAAATATTTTTGGAAACTAATTCTATAAGGAATTTTAATTTTTCAATATTGAGATATATTTTCTTCCAATACACTTTCTAATTGGATTTATTGGGGATACTAAATTTCCTAATCATGGGAGAATTTGATGTGACCTATTTGATTATATTTTTCCACATCCAACCTGGTATTTGTTTAGTGATTAATGTTGAAATAGTGTTTAAATAACTCTCATTGTTGAGGAAAAGGTAATTATACTGAGAAATCTTTTAGATTCATGTTTCAATTCTGTGATGATTCACATTCATATTGATCTTATCTTGGATTATGGGTTCTTTTCATAAGGATTTTTAATGGTGTTTTAAAGATGTGGGAAATGTATTCTTTGATATCCAAAAGAAATTTTTCAATGAACTAAAATATGGTAGATCATTCCGGTCAGTGAAAATAAAAGGTGTCTCTTTTGTAGAGGCTCTTAGAGGTATGGATATTATCAAAGATTATTTTCATAGGCCTTTTGTTTTTAAAAAATTAGGGGTTGGTGGCTTCTAGATCATCATATATTCAGATTCCCTTTGATAGTAGCTTGATTTATGAAAAATATCTATACTTGGAAAGACTACATCTTCTTTGGGTGATAAACTGTGGTCTTCTAGGGATCTCAAATATAGAATTAAAAATTTTTGGGGGAAGAAGTGAATGAAATATGATCCTAATTATAAGAGGATTCTTCCATATCCTCATAGAGAATAAAGGTTTTCTTAATGTAGTGAGGATTATTGGGAATGTTCACTTGAAGCTTGGAATTCTGAGGCTATCTTAATTGGATATTAATTTCAATAAATTAAATTAAAGGAACTCAACTGTCCAAGTTTTTGTTAGAGTACATGGAATGAATTGGGAGTTTTGGCATCCCAAAATTTAGAATGATCTCACTGCCCACATTGGATTTACTCTGAAACTGGATAAACATACACTTAATGGCGAACTTGATTTGTATAAAAGAATCTTGGTTGATACCAATTTAACTCAAGATTATTGGTATGATTAATTTCATTTCCAATGATCATAAATATGTGGTAAAAGTATATTATTAATATTTTTTCCCTTTTGAGATGTTTTTCTAATTTTAGAGAACTCCATTGTTAAATTTAGGGTTATCTGCAAGCAAGTAAAGGCCCCACCTGATGCAAATTCATGGAAATAGGTTAATAAAAACAAGAAGGGTAAATCCATTTATATAGACAGTGGTGAGACTAATATAATAAATGATCCTATAAAATGGATTAAAAATTTATCAAACACTTTTAACTTGAATAATAACATTGGAAAATCATGGGTTTCTCATGATAATAAGGAACAAAGGGGGAATAAACCACCTAGATCCTCTATCAATATGAAAAATGTTGAATTGCATCTTGATGTAAGTGAAGAAGGAAATAATAATATGATAAATGGTGATGAAAGCATTTATTTTTAAATTTATCATGACATTAAAATTCTTGTTGAATATCTTCTACTTGATAAATCCAATGAAGCTTATGATTATCATTAAGGTGTAAATAAAATCAAATACCCAAACCTATTCAATAAGGAAGGGAAAATGTTAACAAACCTATTAATATTTCTGTAGTCACTGATGATGGTATAAGTAGAAAGTTGATAGAGCATCAAGATGAAAAATCTACAGGTAATACTCATCTTATGTTGAATTGAAAAAAATTATATACAGTTAACATGGTCTCTCCTCAGTTTAATAGAGGTCTGAATACCTAATTTGTATAGGTTTTCTATGTTCTAGGTGACACTCCATGAAAATACTATATAAATATCAATGAAAACACATACAAGGGTACCATAGAACCTCCTAAAAATCATATTCTTTCTGCCAGCATGCTTGATCCCTATGTCTTAGAATGAATAAAAACTATTAGTACCTCAAAGGATATGTATTATATGGAATTTCATAATGGCATAAGTATAAACTTGGGAGATCCTTACTATGACAATCCTACTGGACAGAATCCTCTTGTGTTGAGTTCAGAAAAAGTGGATAGAATTGTTGTGGTGTCTCCTCAATCTAACAAAGTTCATAATCGATCATATGTATCGGTTGTCCAGTTGTTAGGTGACACTTCATGAGAATCATATATAAATCTCAATGAAGACATAGAAAAGGGAACACAAAAACCTATAAAAATCATATTATTTTTTCCAACATGCCTAATCCCCCTGAGGATTGCAAGGAATAAAATATTGATAACAAATAAAAGGACATTTCTTCCTATATTAGAAATTTTTCCAATGATGTTGGAAAATCAGAATTGGAGGAAATTATTTCCTACAGTAGTGGAAGTGCTAAAAATATAGTAGAATCCAATCCTGGGAGCTCCTCTATAGATTGTTCAGTAGATGACACTGCTTTAAACAAATCTCCAACCCAATGGAAAACTATGATCTTCTATAGTCCTGATACACAGTACAAGGAAAAGGTGGATAATCCTATAGTTGAGGAAAAAACTACTATTATTAGAAAATAAACCAAAAAGAAAAATTATAGTGGAAATAAAAAATGAGGATCTTCCTCCAATCATAGGTTTAAATGAAGATTCTATTATGTAATTTTTAGGTCTTATCCAACCTTGAAATGATTAACTATCTTCTCAGTTTTATAAGTGAATATAAACCTAATATTATATGTATTTCCAATCTAAAAAAGATATTTTAGAGAGTCTTTCCTCTCTACATAATATGGTTTATAAAATGATTAACAAAAATTGGACCACCAATGATATCAAATGTATTTGGGTTTTATCTCACTCAAAATTAGATGTAATATCAACCATAAAATAATCATAGAAAATGGTAACTCTTATTTATAATTTACTGGGAATTCAGTAATTTTTATATTTCATATATTCTTTCAACAGATACCAAGAAAGAAGAGAACTATGGAAGATTATACAAATTCTAAGTAGCATAATTGAAAACTGTTAGATTCTTCTTTGATAATTTAATTCTATATTAAATCTGTATGAGATAATTGGTATGACTAAATCCTCCACCACTATTAGTTAATTTAGGGCATGTATTGAAAATAACATCCTGCATGAAGTTAACTTAGTGGGTGATAAATATAATTGGTTTATAAGCACCTCAATAACACAGTGGACTATAAATTGGATAGGTTTTTTTGTTAATGATGCTGACCTTGATGTTTGGGACTCCATTTCTAGAACCACTATTGAAAGATTTAATTTAGATTATCACCATATTTGGGAAAATTGTTTCACTAGGGAGATAAAATCCCCCTTTTTTGTTCAGATTCAATAATTCTTATTCCTTGCAATTTAATTGTAAAAAACTAGTCCAGGTAGTATGAAGCTATATTAATTATAAGGATGATTCTTTGGATTGTGTTTTAAAGTTGAAAATAATCAAGATAAATCAGGAAGTTTTAATTAGATAAAACATTAGTCACTTTGATGAAAATACTCATCATCTTGTATCTTTTATTCTTAATATCATAAAAAATAATACCAACTCGGATTTTTCTTTGGGTATTGAGTAGGAAAATATGACCACTAATGATCTTAATAACATTCAAAACCTCAAAGAAGGTATGAAACGAGAATCTTTCAATGTTAAATGGTTCAAGGAATTTGAAGATAATACTAAAATTTTCATCTATCCTCAAAGAGTTAGGAAAATCAATAATCCATTAGCCATTGTAAACGAAAATTGTAATTTTTTGGATAATGGATAGGATTTGGTTTCTCATGTTACCTCTTATTACATGAAACTATTTAATGGTCCCAACACTGGCACTAATCTTATGGAAGGTATCATTCCCATTTTTGTCAACCATGAGGACAATTCCCATTTTATTACAATTCCCTATAATTTTTAAATCAAAGAATTTGTTTTTGGTCTAAAATATGGTTTCCCTCATGGATTTTATGGGTTCAAAAAATCCTTCTTCCAGACCATTTGGGAGACCATTAATTGTGATTTTCACAGGCTTGTTAGTTATTTTTTCAGAGGTGGTCAACTGAAACAAGGAATTAATTATCAATTACTTATAGTCATCTGTAAAGTTGATAATGGGAATGAGGTTCACCTATTTTGACTTATGTTGATTTTCAACACCATATATAAAATTATTTATAATTTTTTTCTTACATATTGGCTAGAATTTCCAACAAGATTGTGTCTTCAAGTTAGATTGGTTTTTATCAAAGTTAGAACTATTTAATATTTTATCATCACTTATTCTGAATGTATTATTATTATTATGAAGACCACATGAGGTGGTCACATTTCTATTAATCTTGATGTTAAAAAAGTATTTGATATATTATATTGGGGCTTCATTTTCAAGGTTTTCACCAGTTTTGGTTTTGATTAGGTTTTTATTAAGTGGGTCAAAACCATTATGGGTTCAGACCATATTCCAGTACTTATAAATGGATTCCCTGAGGGCTAATTCACTTTCTCTAGAGGTTTTATACAAGGTGATCCTCTTTTATACATTATTTTCTATATTTATAATTATTACTTAATAAAGTTCTTATCAACATGGATAATGCTAAAAAAATCAAGACCATTATAGTGGGAAGACACCCTATTGCTCCCACTCAATTATTATATGATGATTACATTATACTTTTTACTCAAGGTGATAAAATTAACCTTAAACACATTAAGTATTCTCTTCTACATTATGAAAATTTCTTAGGGTATAAGATCAACTGGAATTAATAATATTTATACATTGGAAAAAATATTCCTGTAGCTAGAAAAGTGGACATCTTTAATGTGTTGGGAATTAGGGGAGGGTGTTTCTATTCACTTATCTTTTAGTCCCTATGTTTTGAGGAAAACCATGTGTTAGTTATTTATCATACATTGTGAGTCAAATCAGAAATCAGTTGGCCTCCTAGAAAGGTAAAACACTCTCAATGGAATGAAGGGTCAGCCTTGTGAAAGCTATGACCATATCAATTTTTTATTCATTTATGGTCTATAAGAGGATTACTTCCCCTCATCAATAATATCAACAAATCCATCAAATCTTTTTTGGAGTGTAAGAACCCTTCAATGAAATCTTTCTACTATCCCTTGGATACAATGTTGTCAACCTCTTCATTATAATGGGATTATTATTAAGAACTTTTGTAATTCCAATCAATACTTACAGGGCAATTTCATGTAGAGGATAATTAATGGAATTTTAAAGACAATTGAATTTGTAGGATATAGATTTTTGGTTATGTTCAAAGATGGAAATTTAATTTATGGGGACTCCTCCATACAACCTGCTCTTAAGGAAACATTCTCCAAAATTTTTATGAATTCTCACTAGTTTTACATCATTAATTTATCTCTTTATATTTGGTTAGATAAGTAGATATTTACACCTATTCTTAACATCTTAAAATCTCATGATCCATCTTCAAAAAAAATATTTCAATCAAGGAGAATATGGAGTAACCCTTATACATTCTTTTTACTGAAATTAAAGAAGTAATTTTGAATTATAACTTAATCAAAGTGGATGAAATTATTATTTGTGAACTTTACATCAATGGGATTTTATCTACAAAATTATTCTATTTTGAGGATTTGTAATGGAAACTGATTGTATGGGATAAAATATTTAGCAGAAGCTATATCCCTCAATCTATATTTTCTCTTTCATGGAGGTTGATACATTTAAATATTCACACTAATAAATTTATTCAATATTTTGAATTATTTTATGCTCAAGATTTGTCCAATAAAATTAATATATAGAATATATTGACCATTTTTTTCTTAGCTATGGTACTACTACTATATTATGGACTGCTGTTTCTAATCTCTTTAAAGCGGAGCACCCCTATATGACCAACATTCAATACCACTTATATGAACGTGTCAAATTGTAGATTTCATATCAAATATGAAATTTATTATTGGTGGCCAACCTGAAAGTAGTGCACATGATATGGGAAATTTGAAATAAGATGATACAGGCAAATATATACTTCTTTTTTACACTCAGTATTAACTTAAATTATTCTTTTAATTCGAATATCAAATGCCATCCAAAAAGGTTATTTGGATAATCCTATAGATTTTTATACCATGACTTATTATATTTTCATTAATGGTATTTAATATCATCTATATGAAACCTTTGAAGTCATGTGGAATCTTCTAGTTATGGGTTGGATGAATTGAAATACTGATAGGGCTTCAAGAGGAAATCCAAGACCCTTAGGATATGGTACAAGTTTCAGAAATAATAATGGAGATATAATAAGATGACTCTATTTTACATGTAGAATCTATAAATCCATTTTTGTTGAAATTCATGGAATAATCAATATGGTTGAGATAGTAAAAAAATAGGCCTGTGTTAATTTTTGGATTGAATGTGATTCTACTATGGTTGTATAATCCATTAGAAATGGCATTATTCATCTCTCATAGATGTAGGTAACCAGATTTGTAAATTTCATGGACTTTCTATTGTCTATGAATTACATCAACACTCATGAAACTCATAAATATTTTTTGGCTAATGGCATTACAAACAGTGGGGTATTTACTCATAAGATGACGTGGCTCAATGACATAACTGATGATATTCTCTCTATCCTTCAAGGGGATCATTGCCTGAAACCTTATTTCAGACTTCTATAACATTGTTTTTCTTTAATAAAAGAGGATTTTCCTTTAGATAAATATCTCATTGTATCAAAAAAATTGGAGACCTTGTTTTAATTGATAAAATATTAAATATTTCTTGCTTTTTTTGTGTGAAATTTTTATTCATTGAACATCTTGTTGTAAATGAGTGTTTGGTGTATAAATGATCAAATGCTCTAAAATTTTATTTCCTTAACATTTTAATAATAATAGTTTATTAAATTTGCATTAATTTTTTTCAAGTAACTATGATGATATTTTATTTCTATAAATAATCATTTCATAATTTTATGCTCCGGGATCCGATTTGGTATCACTAGGGGGTGGGTTGGTGAGTGTGTATGGGGGGTGGGGGAGTTGAATGAGTGGAAAACTTATTTTTATGAATTTTATTAATTAAACCACTTGAACCTATTAAAGTTCTATATACACTCAATTATTTCTCATAGGCATTACATCATGTGTAGAAATAAAAACCAAGATAGAAACACTCAGTATTTATATGGATCCGATGAAAGGTACACTCCTTTCCATGTTAGTTATATCCCCAAATGTATTTTCCACTAACATAAAAAATATCCTAAAAACATGTATAATGTAGTCCTATCAACCAACATAGAGAGAACTATGTTCTATCCACTTCTAGATTCAACTAGAAGATATAATTCTCTTCAACAATGATGATCCAATAAATAAAAGCCTCTAGATCCGAGTGTTATTCTTCACCTATGGATATTGGTCTTCATATATGGGAATATAGATCAATAGGTTGGAACATGTACTCCCTCATGAACTTAAACACCAGTTCTAGTATTGAGACTCTATCTTGATATTGAATGATTTAGATCTTCCAAAGTGTCTATGAATACTCAAATACAAAATATTATATTTCTTCTTCAATGGTTCCTGGATTAATCTCCTTCTCTCTTCATAATTCAAATGTGTATCCGGTTCTTTTAATTCTAAGAAAATGTATTCTTATACTCAATATTCTTCACTCAATTTCTTGATTCTTCTTTCTTAACCAATCTTTATTTAAGCATAAAAAATATAGCACAAATATTGAGTATCTATTCATATTTAGAAACTCCCTCGATATTCTTCATATATGATCTTCTCATTAAATCTTTATTGATTTTCAATCTAGAAAGCTCATTTAAATAACCCTAATAATGAAGTGTTTCCTTATATGAAATCCTTTACAAAATATGATTCATTAAACTCATTCAAGATCACTACGTGCATTTCCACATGAGTCGTTTCCATGTAGACCTCCCTGTTTATGGTTATAGGACTAATCTTAGCTTCCTTGATCCCCATAGGATAATTCCATTATAGGATATTTTTGAGAAAGATAAATTTTTCTTATTTCCCTCAATTATCTTACGAACTAGTCTGGTTAAAATAATTATATTATGAACTTTTTCAAATAAGTGAATTATCACACAAGATCACAATTATCTTCGGGCATGGTCCACATAAGATAAATTCCTTTTTCCAAATACCTTAATTATCTTATGGGCTGGTACATATAAGTGAATTATCTAACGATCCCATATTCATAAAATAAATATATCTACAAAATATATAATTTCTTCTACCCACCTAGAATACATATGACCTTAGGTTAGGGTTTTCTATATGGATTAACTCGACATATAACTCTAATCATCCATGTATTTCTAGATCTATAACAACCTAGTTTTTTAAAATGAAGACAATGTTTAATAGTGTATATAACACACAACCCTGAGCCTAAACAAACTATGAGACACTATTTAAACGCGACCATTATGACCTGACCATTAAAACATGTTATATATATAAGAAGACAAATTTTGGAAATTATTTATAAAAATTTATATATGAAAAAAATTGGTAAATAGGGACTAAATTTTTAGTATAGTCTTTACATACTTTAAAAAATAATTTTTTTTGTCCAAAATATTTTAATTTATTTTTTTGAGAACAAAATATAATTAATTTGTTACAATTTTAGAAAATTTATTATAAAAATTTATTTTCATTTTTAATGAAATAATTTCAAAATTAAATAAGGATGAATATTTGGGTTTTTTTTGAAAAGATTTATTTTTCCGTGTATAGTGAAAATTACCCCTTTTTGTAAAACTATCATTTTTTTCAATAAATTAAATAATTAAAAATTAATATTATGATTTGAATTTGATTTAAAAGAAAAATAATATTTATTTATTTAAATTTAATATAATGAATTACATTTAAATCATATTTATTCTAGATTTTGGTATAAGTTTATTCTTAATCTTAAAAACAAATATTCCAAAAAAGTATTTTTAAGTGCATAATGTTTCTCCATTTTAATTAATTAAAACAACCACTAATAAGGGAATATGTAAAATAATTTTATATATTATATATATATATATATAAATTTAAATCCTTATATTTATTATCACTATTCGTATAGTTAATGTAAGATCATCTTATGTTTGAAAAACACATTTCTTGAAAACACCTTTTTAACACATATTGCAGGTTTATTTAAAAATTAAAAGGGTACAATTCTATGAATTGAATTTTGTGAAATGGATTCCATATCTTTAATAATATTAATTAATATTTGGTAATAATATAATTTTAATTTTTATTACTACTGAGTAAAAATACTAAAAAAATTAATTACCATGGTTATGGTTAAAATAAGTTTTTATGTGTTACATGTTCTAGTGTTAAAATTAATTTTACAAACACATAGAAATTTTATTTGATAAAATGGAATTAAAATTAAGAATTATTGGTTACATGTTATATAATGATCCTCATTTTATGTTATTTTTATAGGATAAATTACATAGGTTAAAAAACTATTTAACGTGGTGAAAATTAAAATGGTAAAGTGAGTGACCGTAGTGGTAAAGGGAATAAAATGTTTAAAACATGTTTCTTTTTAGATATGGATGTTTTTATTGACATTTTATACCATTATACACATTATATATCAATTATTGAGTCACTTGGTTTGAGAGTGACTTCCCAGTATTGAATAGTTATGGGTATTTACAAAAACACCACTCTTCATTTATAAAAGGCCACTATTCCCTCACTCATTTAAACATATTAAAAAATTTATCTTCAAAATAACATAAAAAAATATATTTAAAACATAATTATAAACATTATATATCTTTTTTTCTTCTAAAAATAATAACTTTAGGGTCCTTAATAAGATATCCAAAGGACGTTTTTCTAGGAAAAGGTAACAGTCTTAACTACGCTTCTTTTTTACTTATTGTTTTTCCAAATTTAATTTCTTCCTAACATAAAATATAGTAACAACAGTATATAAAATATTATGGGATGTTATTATGTTAATTTAATAATATTTCTCCATCTTCTCCACCATAAAATGTGAAACAAATCTATCTTTCATGTGTATGACGAATATTCACCTCACGAACAGAGGTAATTATTTCAATCACCGACTCACTTGGATAGTCATAATTATAGAAATAATGAATAAATAAGACACTTATGACATAATTTTTAATAAATAAAATAATCATTCCATCCAATTCCTTACAATTTCACTCATTAAGGAGATGATAAGGTCGCTCAGGTGTACCTACGACCTACCATCTGCACATAGCGATGCGATTCATTGTCCATGTTTAAATTTCATGAATGATCCTAAAAAAGTATCCAATAAACATATATTATATTTATAAAATTAATATCATTATGGATATGTGGTGACTTCATCAAATTCATAATAAATTAAACTTCCGTGAAGAAACATGCATGAGAAAACAACGCAGCTAACACCCGAAACATTGTTAATAATAAAATATTTTAAAAAAATGGGTGATAAGGAATTATATGAGGATCATATAAGATATTATAAATTTGAATATGGTTATGGTATAAATTAATTTTTTTTTAAAATCATTATAAAATTGTTTAAATCATGTTAAACTAAAGTGAAATGTGTGGTAAGACATTTCATATCAATTTTTATTCATTATGGCATATTTTAATATATTACACCAATTTATTTTATATAGTGCATAAAATAACCTTTTACATGTTATATCATAAATCATTCATAATTTATGGTATTTTAACTTTCAATTAAATATTATTTGATCCAAGGGTATTTTAATTGAATGTTATTAATTGGTAAGTGTTTGATAAATCAATTTCTTTTCATTGGGTTATATTACTTCTTAATCGTATTTGATATTATAAGATTATATGTGTAATTTATTTTGATTATTTTATATTTTATTTATAATTTTTTATGTGTATTTAAATTTTATACACATAATTTATTCATTTATTATCTATCACTTAAAAGATATAATCTTTGTAATAGATTTTGTATCTATTTCCACTCTATTGAGACATATATGGTATTATGCACCTATTTATTTTAATGAGGTTTGTATACAAAAACTTTGAAAAATTATATTAGTAATATATTTATATTAATGGTATTAAATGTTTCATTTGATTTTATTTCTTTCATGGGGGTTATGATTCAAAATTTTCCAAAGGGGTTAGGGTTTATGCTTCAATCTCACTTTAATCAGAATTGTTTAGATTTAAATTTACATTAAAATAAATTAATTGATAATTGTATAATAGAACCATTTAATTTTATTTTACATTTGTTATTCATAAAATTTTCAAGTAATAGTTCTATTATCCTCTATTTGGTACATTACATTATTGAGAAAATGTTTTAAAGAAAATCCAACTTTATTTAACTTTCCTGTGAAAAATAAATTTTCTTCAATATCCATATTTTATTCAAAATGTTTTATTATATATTTTTTATATTATCCAATTTTTTATTTAACAAATTTTTACCCATGTTTTAATTTTTAAAAGATGTTTAAAAGGAATCCTCTTATCATTTTTCAAATGAGTAACTTTTTTCTTTTTAATGAAAATGTGAAAGGAATATTTGTTTTAACATACTTGAAAATAAAAAAATTTCTCTCTAGGATGAAAAATTAATTATTTTAAGATTAATAAATAATTTTATGAGTTTATTTTCAAATAAAATGGTTTTCCTCTTACATTGGGAATTTTTAGTTGTTAAAAAGTGAATCTCAATGTAAATATGGTAGCTTCCTCAAGAATGTTTTTAATGATCGTCTTATGGTATTTATAATTATAAATAAAAATAACCTAATATTTTAATTACACTACACTGGGGATATTTTTTAATAATACCATCCTTATTCTTTCATTGATCGTTTATGATCAATTTTACATGGTAATTTATTGAAAATCACTTTCTTGATTAATTTTATGGTTGTAAACTTTATATTGAAACATTCACTTTATTGTGATCAAATTTCATTAGAAATTACATTACTATTAAATATCTAAATTATTTTTTATCATGGATATAATTTTTCCCAAAACTTATACTATTTTTACATATTATGTTTTATTATGAAATTTATTTTTTTGGATGGGGGAAAATATGATTAATCCACATTATTTACTCAATATAGATAATTTTTGATAAATAATATTTCTTATAAATTAATTATCTCATTAATTATTAGATGAATTAATTATAAATTTAGTGATAGATGGTGTATGATTATCGATAAAACTTTGATTCATCAATAATATCTTAAGGAAAATCAATTTGATAGAAAAATTACATGGGTTTTTGGTTTATAAATGCCCATATATTAAATTGTCTCACTACAAGGTATTTACAGTATAGATATCATGATGTTTAAGATTATGAAATCCAATATTAATCATTTCCTTTATTGAGAATTTATTTATTATTTTCCATGATATTACTACATTTATATAATCCAAAGATGATTTTTTTCTCAAGTTATTGATTAAATGGAACATACTTTTAATTATTTACCTTTACATATTGATTGGGCCTTATTTAATCATGATATATTCTAATAAACATGAAACTTAATGAGCATTTGACCTAACCATTATTTTATATCCTTTACCTAGGACATGTAGAAGGAATATTTTTATGAGTCCAAGGTTTTAGAATATTTAATTTCACTATGTGGTATTTTTATATTTTCAAACATAATGTGAGATTCGAGTATTTATCTAGTTTACCAAGACTAAAAAAATATTCTATCCTTTAGTATGTGTTCAATTTTATATTCTGAAAATATAATAAATCAACCACTATTTATGGGCAAGATTCAGGGTATTTATAGTTTGTATCCGATCAAGTTTAGTAGAAATCTTGAGAACAAGATTTATAAAAACATAGATCAAGGAATAAAACCCTATTATAGATTTTGAGAACATTCCCCAAAGAGAATAATTTTATGATTTATATGATGATAGTTTAATATTTATAGATACCATCATGGGTTAAAATTTTTAAGGTTGATTATAAATTTAAGGCACAAATACCCCTTATGAGGTTTTATGTGATGAAACTACCTTGGAGATATTTATTGAGTTTTCATAAATGTTTGAGGTATATAAACCCCTTATGTATAACTTTTATTTTAGTGTGATAGTAATTTAAGGCATAATTATTATTTTTGGAAATAATTTTAAAGTTATTACTAACCTTTAGGGTTAATAGTATTATTAATGACAAAGTAATATTAGTCAATTAAGATAATTGGTTTTTTCTGAAAAAATATGTATATAAAACCCTAGTGGTAAAAAAGTTAATTGAAGATTCTCTTTATTTCAAGGATGTTCATCATATGTTTTGGGAAATTTATAGGAATTATATAGTAATGGTTTTATAAAAATGGAAACCTACGTGTCGAGAGACAACCCATCATATATTGTAAGGCTGTGAGGCTTGAACCCACATCTGAAGGGAAATAAGGGTGTTTTTCCCACCATTGGACTATGTAATGTATTCGGTAGTATGACAATGTTTTTACATAAATGGTTTTATAGGTAAATATTAATTTGATTTTGGAAAAAATATTATGGGTTGAAATATTTTTTATTTTTAGGTAATTAATGATATTTAGGGAGACCTTTTATTCAGTTAAGGTGTATATAACCATTATGTTTAACGTAAAGGATTATTTTGGATGAATGCAATTAAAATATTGGGTTTGTGTATTAAAAGGAATGAGGTAAACTTTGAGGGTAAACAATTTACAAATTTATAAAATATTAAGGTTAATTTGTATATGATGTTATTTAATTGAGGACTAATCCATGTTGAACCTTGGTTGAAATTTTGAATTAAAATTTTATATTTTTTATATGGTGATTTATGAATTCTTTTATTATCTTAACTTGTGGTAAAAATTTCTGTTTCGGAAAATATTCAAATATAGTAGGAATAAATCATTATTATTTTACAGAGATTATTATCAATTAAAAGACAATTTTAGTGCTTCAAGAATAAAAAAATCATCTTGGATATTCATTTCTTAGAGTAAGAGATGAAGTGAAAATTTATCAAAGCACAACAAAAGGTTGAAATTATGCTTCTTAAATATATAGATATCAAGTAAGTATATTTACTTATGTTATAATTATATAATGTGAAGGAATTATTAAACTATAGGAAATGTATCTTGAAACCAAATTTTATCTAATTACCTCCAAACCCGATGAATCAATGGTCTTTTAACCTATAATTGATTTATGGTTTTGTGGTGGTTAACTTTCTCCTAATCATGTTATATATCACTATCTATTAGTCCTTGTGCATTATTTTTCTCCTCCTGGTCAATATTTTCACTTCCAATTATCATAACACTATTTATAAACATGATTTTGTATTATTCTGAATGGCCATTTTATTTTTATTTCATTCTTTTTTAGAGTAAATTTTATTAAACCTCCTACTATGTGGGTTTTCAACAAAATAATTTTCATATTTAAAACGCTTTTTTATGAGTTTAAGTTCACATTATGAGGATTAAATTTATTGATGGTGGGGATAATGTAACACCCTGAGTTTTCAAAATGAAGACTATGTTTGATAGTGTATATGAAATGCAACACTGAGCGTAAACGAACCACAATATACTATTTAAACGCGACCACTATGAACTGAACATAAAAATAGGTGGTATTAAAAGGAATATTTTTTTTTGAAAATTATATATAAATATTTTAGATAAATGTTAAATATTATTAATTAAGGACTCAATTTTTAGTAAATTATTTACATACATAAATAAAATATATCTTTCATCAAAAATGTTTTTATTTCTTTTTATGAAAAAACAATACAATAAATTTCTTCCAATTTTAGACATTTTATTTTAAAAATGAAATTAATTTTTTAAAATAATCCCATTAAAATTAACTAAGGGTGAAAATTTTGGATTTTTCTGAAAAGAGTGATTTTTTAGTGAATAGAAAAATATCAGTTTCTATAAAACATTCAATTACTTTCAATAAACTGAGTAATTTAAAAGACAAATTAAGATTTGAATATGATTTTAAAGTAATATAATTATTATTTAGTTATATTTAATCTAATCAATTACATTTTAATCATGTTTTTGGAATATTTTTTTTATGTTTATTTTCACGCTTAAAATACATTTTTTACAAAACATTACTTAAATGTATAATGTTTCTCTATTTTAATTAATTAAAATTAACACCAATAGAAAAATATTTAAATGAAATTTATAGATTATATATCTTAATATATGAATTCTAATTCACTTAATTAATATCACTATTTATATTGTCAATATAAGATCATCTTATGCTTAAAAAACCCATTTCTTGAAAAACCATTTTTCGACACCTGTTTCTAGTTCATTTTAAAATTAAAATTTTAAATTTTGGTGAATTAAAATTGGTAAAATAGAGTTTATATTTTCAATTAAAATAATTAATATTAGGTAATAATTTTAAATTATTTTTTAGTCATAATGAAAAGTATAAAAAGTAAACAAATTAATTATCATGGTTAAGGTTAAAACAAGGTTTTGTGCGTTACATGTGTTTGTGTTAAAATTAAATTTACAAAAACATGGAACTTTTATTTTATATTTTTTTTTAAATTTAGAATAATTGGGTCCAAATTATCTAATAAATATAATTTTATTTTAGTTCTAAAGGATAAATTACTAAGGTTAAAATAGTTAATGTGGGGAAAACTAAAATGGAAAAAGTGAGTAACCTTGGAGTTAATTGGAATAAAACACCTTAAAAATGTTTACGTTTAATTTAGAATTTGTGTATCAAACATATATTCCTTATGAAACAATTATTTATCAATTTTTGAGGAACTTGGGTGGAGAATGACTTCACCTTATTGAATTGTTTTGTGTATTTACAAAATATCCACTCCTTGATTATAAAGGGGAACCCCTTCCCCTCACTAATTCACACCTATCATGAAATTTAGCTCAATAAAAACCTTCCAAAATATCCCCCCAAAATTATTATCCAAATTAAATATTTTATTTTCACCCAAAATACCAACCCTATGATCTTTAATAATAGATTCATAGGTGGTTTTTCTAAGCAAAGGTAATCGTCTTCACTAAGATCCTTTATTTTACTTACTCTTCCTTCCAAGTTAAATTTTGTCTTAACAATTGAAATATAATAAAAACATTATCTCCCATATTATGTGATGTTATTATGTTTATCCAAGATTATTTATCCATCACCTTCTCTTTACAATGGGAAACAAATCTATCACTCATATGTATAATGGACCACTTCCTTGAAAACCAATTTAATTCCTTTGCTCATCTAGAATGCTTGGGGCATTGGTGCCTAACTAAAAACAGTCATCCTAACTATAGAAATCTACATGAACAAGGCTATAGTTGTGTCCATCCTGGAATACAAAAAACACCCCGATATGATTGTGGATTTCTCTAGAAAGCTCAAAATGAATGGCTGCATGCATGTTGATCCAAGTAACTCCCGTATTTGGATTCATTTGAATAAGAAGTTCAATGTGAACATGGTGAAAGATGGTGATCAGTTTGTCACTACTAAGGTGGATCATAGATATCATTCTTTCTTCGTTTCCTTTTTTTATGGGTGACGCGATCTTCATCAAAGTGGGGCCCTGTAGAAGGATCTCTCTATTTTTGACCTTGGTTCTACTCCTTGGATTGTTGGGGGAGACTTCAATGTTTTGGCGGACCTGGTGGAGAGGAAGGGCAGGGGACCTTTCCCTTGGAAAGCAATCTTATAATTTAATCATTACATGGTGGCCAAAGGTCTTTTGGACCTTTTCTTCACAGGGGATCATTTTACTTGGTGCAATAATAAATAGGGGAATCATAGATCATTGGGAAAATTGGATCATTGTTTGGATAAATTAAATGTCATTTCTACCTACTCCAGTTCAAAGGTGAATCATTAGGTTCATGTGATCTTGGATCATTCTCCCCTTGTGGTCTCTCTTTCTTTTTCGCAAGATGATCATGATCGTTTTAGGTTTAGTCAACTCTGGTCTACTCTCCCAGGATATCAAGATCCTGCCAGAGCCTCTTGGTTCGACCCTTCCTAGGGTAATAAGTGGGTTGTCCTTCATAACAACTTGCATCGACTAAAGTCAAAGCTCCAGTCATGGTCGAAAGATTTTCCTCAAGTCAATGATGATATGCATAAATCCATGCAAGAAATTGATCGTCTCGAATGGCTCCTAGAGGAGGAGTGGAACGAACGAGCATTAGAGGAGGACTCGGAGAAGAAGGACCTCCTAGTGGAGATGATTCTGAAGTAGGAACGCTAGGAAAGGGAGGGGTTGAGGATCAAATGGCTCAAATAGGGTGATAGAAACACTGTCTTCTTCCATGCATGTATTAAGAAGAGTAAGATATTGGTTAAACCGAATGTAGAGCCGGAGGATGGGTCCTTCACCAAGGATAGGGATGTGGTGGGGGGCCTGGAAAAATCATACTTCACAAAGCTTCTTGCAGGTCCCAATGATGGGTTTCCCAATAGGTACCCCTCAGAGAGCTCATTTTTTATGTGATTCCCAATCCTATTTTAGAGTAGGAAAATGATTTATTGCGGTCTTTTTTGGGAGAGAAGGAGATCCTAGAGGATTTGTTGCACCTAAACTCAGATATCTCGGTAGTCCCGAACGGTTTCCCTGGTGCATTCTATAGGTCTTCCTGGGATATTGTGAAGGAGGAGTTGATCACAACCATACAAGACTTCTTCCGGGGTGGTAACTTACCTCGTGTTTCCTATGCCACAATGCTTGTACTGCTTCCCAAATCTATAAACCCAAATTCTATTCTGCATTATCACCCCATGAGCATGTGTAATGTCCTATATAAGATTCTGGTGTGTATCATAATTCAATGTTGGATATCTGTCTTCCAAGATGGGTCTCATTGGAACAACACATATTTATTAAGGGGAAATCAACCCAAGAGGCTATCATTTTGGCTTAGGAAATTATGGGGGAAATTAATTTTAAAAACTATGGTTCTAATGTGGACATCAAGCTTGATATGAATAAGGCTTTTGATCATGTTGAATGGTGTTTCATCAACAAAGTTTTGGTAGGTGTGGGTCTTAACTCTTGGAATGTCGATATAATTTTACGGTGTTTCAACTCTACTTGGATCTTAATATATTTCATGGGATATATCTTAGGCTTATTCAAATATACCCATGGCCTAAGATATGGGGAACCAATCTCTCCAAGTCTCTTTATCCTTGTCTAGGAGTTTTTGAGCCATCTCATTCAAAAAAGAATCAACAATTGATAAATTATGACTTTTAGAAGGAGGTGGAAAGCACCGAGTGTCCCCACCTCATGTTCGCGGATGATACCATTTTTTTCTCAATGCATCAAATAGATCCTTAAGAGGAACGATCATAGTGTTGAAGGAATACTGACACTGGAGTGGGAAGATGACCAATAACAACAAGGGCACTTTCTTCATATTCAAAGCCTGAAACGCCAGACGAGTTTCTTCAGTGAGTCATGTTTTGGGCATGCATAGAGGGTCCTTTACTATAGAATACTTGGGCACCCCCATCTCGTTAGGAAGGATTCGTATTAGTTCTTTTGAACCCCTCCTTAGTAAAATTAATGATATGGTTCTTAACTGGAAGAATAGATTTCTATCCTTTGGTGGTAGGATCTCTCTCATCAACAACATGATTTTAGCTACCCCAATGCATTACCATGTGGAACTTAAAGTCCCAAAGGTTATTATTAATAATATTGATCAGATTATGGCTATGATCATCTAGGACCTGATATTTGAAAGAAAAATACACTTGGTCTTTTGGAACAAGATGATGTTGCTGGTAAGTGGAGGTGGCATTAACGTTTGGAGTCTCTAGGATTCTCTATCCAGCATGCATTCAAGACTTGCATGGAGAATTTTGGAATGTCTTACTCTTTGGGGTATTTCTATTCACAATGTGTTGGGGTACCACATTTTTGTGGATGGACAAGAGTCCCCTTTCTGGTCGATCATTGGCCCCCTCATTTTGGCCCTACTCCTGCACTCCTGTTGGATTATCGGTCATGGTGACATCTTCTACTAGCATTAGAATTTGTCTGGGGATCTTCTCAGTTTTCTTGGTTTCTCAACCACTGAAATCACCTTCAGGTAGTCTATTCGTTTACCCCTTCATTAATGTAGTTCTGAATAGGGAGTAGCTAGACCATTTTAAGCTCATCAAATTATCCTCAGACCCAGACATATGTGTTTTTACCCCATATCCCTCAGGGTCATTCACTTCAAATGATTTACAACGCATCAACACCTTGCAGACCCATTTAGATATTTGGGATGTGGTGCTTTAGGTAAAAATCATGAAAAATAATTATAATTTTCTTACATGGAGGATTTAGATAGGTGATGTGCCGGCTGATGAGAATATCAAGCATTGTGGGATCAATATTGTCTCCAGGCGTGTTTACATTAAATCCCACAATGAGGAATGTTTAGGGAACTTGTTCTTTAATAGTGAGTGGTAAAAGGAGGTGTGAAATTTCCTCAGAGAGTTCACCATTGTCTCCTCTCCTATGATGGAAGACTGCCCCTTTCTGGAAATATGGTTTAATGGATCAGGTGATGGTGGTCTAGAAAAGTTGGCTCGTATAGTGGTGTTTCTTGCAAGTTGCTGGTGCCTTTGGTAGGAAAAAAATAATGTTATGTGTAAAGGAGGAGGTATTTCTGTTTGCACTATTATCACATGGTTGAGAAATCTATTGATTGACTTGGAAAAAATCGTGCCCAACTAGAGGGATGCTCCCTCTCTTATCTGGTTCAAAGTTGGGTCTTGCGACACCCATCCATCCAGTAGTAGTATTGGGGGAAATTGGGTCGGGTGGAGCCCTCTTTCAAGAGGATTGGAGCTCAATACAAACAGTTCTTGTGCCTTGGGAGTCATAAGATGAGGGGGAGTGGTGCAGGATGCTAGCGAGTCAGTCTTCCTGGCCTTTTCATTTAGGCTAAGTCATGAGACCTTTCTATAGGTAGAGGTAATAGAAATGCTCAGGGGGCTCAGCCTTTACGGATATAGGGGCTTGGAAATCTTCAAAGTTAAAACCGATTCCTTGACTGTGCACAAATCCATGAAGGTTTATAGCCCTTCCCTATGGTCGATTTTCTACATCATCAAAAAGTTTTGGAGTATTTTTAATAGAAACACTAATTTGAAGCACACATGGAGGGAGGGTAACAAGGTCACAGATTACTTAGCCTCACTGGTTGTTTTTGGTTCAGAGGATGTCTATTTTCACACTGTGGACAAACTTAAGCCTGAGGGGGTCAATCTGATTTGAAGGGATACCCTTGGTCTTCATTTTTTCCAACCACCCAAGCTCTGGTCCTTGATGTTGAGGGCTAGTAGGTCGTCTTCTTCTTGTACCTTCATTTTATTTGAATAAAAAATTTACATGAAGATGATGATATCATGAATCTTTCATACTTAATGGTATTTTTAGTTCAAATTCATATTATTTTCTCTAAGGGGACTTGACTTTAATATTACCACGTGGTATGTGTTTAGTAACTCAATTTCTTTTCATTGGGTTTTATTAATTCTTCATTGTATTTGATACTATATGATTATGTGTATAATTTCTTCTCATTTTTATGTTTTATTTACACTTGTTTTATTTGGATTTAAATTTTATACAAATAATATATTCATTGATTAATTTTCACATCAATGATATGATCTTTGTAAGATATTTCATCTCAATTTCCACTCCATTGGGGTATATTAGGTATTATGAACCTATTTATTATTATGAGTTGTATTTACTAACCCTTTGATATTTAATATTATTAATATCTTTATATTCATGATATTTACTTTTTCATTTAATTTTATTTATTTATGGGGATTATGATTCAAAAGTACCCAAAGTTTTAAGGGTTTATGCTTCAATCTCACTTTAATCTAGATTGTTTTCTCTTGAGTTTCCTTAAAATTAAATTATTTGATAATTTCTCGATAATAAAATTTAATTTTCATCTTCTATGGTCATTCATGATTTTTTTGGTAATAATATCATTTCCCTCTCCTTGGTAGTTAAAATTATTGAGAATTTTTTTAAGAAAATCCAACTTTATTTATCTTTTCAATCGTAAATTATTTTTCTTCAATATATATATTTTTATTAAAATGTATTAAAGAATATTTTTAATATTATTTAATGTTTTATTAAATAATTTTTTCCCCATGTTTTTTTAAAATATTTTTTAAAACGAATATTTTTTTCTTTTTCTGAATGAGAAACTTTTGACTTTTTAGTTAAAATGTGAAATGAATATTTGTTTTAACACACTTGGAATGAAAAATAATTCCCACCATCATGGCTCCTCAATGATTTAAAGCTTCCCATAAAATTTTATGACGTTATTTTAAAAAAATTCCTTTCCTAATATTTTTATAACTTTATGTTCTTAAAAGTTGAGTGTCTATGTAAAAAGGGTATTTTTATAAATAATGGTATTAATGATCTTCTTATGGTATTTCTATTTATCAAGGATAATAAACCCTTATTTTACTTACACTCCACTAGGGATATTTTAAAATAATAAAATCCTTATTCTTCCGTTGCATTGTTTTTGATCATTTTTACCAGGTAAAATATTTACATTCACTTTATTAATTTTGTGGTTGTTAACATTATCTTTAAACATTTACTTTCTTGTGATCATTTTTCATTGAAAATTAAATTTCTATTAAATATTCATATTATTTTTATCATGGATATGATTATTTCATAAACAATATACCATTTTCTCATATGGTGTTTCACTATGAAATTTATTTGATTTACTGGGGAAATCACTGATCAATTATTATTTATTACTCTATAGAAATATTTTATGATAAAACATATTTTTTATCAATTATATTTATAAATCAATATATAAATAACGCATTGGACATATAGTAATCGGTGTGGCCGTATTATAGGTATCCCCTTGAGGAATCTATATTATCATGAGTGGAATCAGTTGTCTAGCCAAATTTAATGGTTTTTTGGTGTATACCTACCCATCGATTAAACTTTCTTATCACAAGGTATTCATAGTATAGATATCATGATATTTGATATCACAACATAAAATATTAAGAATTTAATTCCTTGATAATTTCATTATTATTATTCATGATATTACTGTCTTGATATTATCAATCGATGAATGTTTTCTCAAGTTATTGATTAAATTATATGTGTTTTCATTAATTTACCTTTATATATTGATTATACCTTATTTAATCATTATATATTCCACCGAACATAACCCTTTCTGAGCATTATTGGTCACCCTTATTTTTCTTTCATTTCCACAGGACATGAAGAAGGAATCTTTGAATGAGTTCAAGGTTATAAAATATTTACTTTCACTATGTTGTATTTTTATATTTTAAACTATAATGTGGATTAAAGTATGTATCTTGTTTACCAAAACTACTAAACTCTTCGGTCCTTTAGGATGCATTCTATTTTATCTAGTTTCAATGTAATAAAGTAACCATAGGTTTTGGGCTACTAGAGTTGGGGTCTTTACAAGATCAAAAATATAAATAATTATTGATCGACTATGAGACTCCTAAAATTATCTATATATATTTTCAATAGACTAAAAAACACTTCCAACTTGACTTAGATAGTGCCTCTACTTTCCCCAATACATGTAATTTATTTCATTTAATAACATCACATCGATTTTCACTTTTAATACTACCTTGAATATGTTAAAACATGTTCTTTAAGGAAGCAAAACTCTAATCTCCCAACACACATTGAAATATTGAAATCAAATGAAATAAAATCCTTTTGGGCTAAAAAATATCCCCCTTTATAATTTTTCTCAATATCCCCACACATTTTAAAATTCATTATTTGTTTTCATTTATTTCTCCCCATTATTGAAAATAAAACTCAATATGTAAATGGGGTTTATCTAACATCATTAACCTCTTATCCTCCTATAAAGAGTATCTTGAGCCAGATATTAGGGAAGGATGTTATGAAACACTTTTTCTTAGAAAAGATCCTTCAGTTAGTCCACTCCAAGTCTACCCAGGCTAACCCATTATAGAAAAAAGAGGGATATAACAAAGGTTATTAGTGTTTTTATAAAACCACATTTTTGATATCATACATATAAACTCACTTAAGGTGATTATCATACACATTTATTTGAATAACACTAAGTAACATATAACTAACTCAATAAACACATGAAAAATGTTTTTTTGAAAGTTAAATTGCTCCCCCTTTATCTCATCATTTTAACCAATAACTTATCCCTTAATAGTTTCATTTAATATAATCAGTTATAGGGTGTTTAAGTGTATTTTTTATACATAATCTATATTTTTCATGTGGAATTTTTTTATAATTTATAGCTTCACACCACTCATGGTAGGGATACCCTATGAATAAACCCTTATTTTTGGCGAATCTATAAAAAAATCCCTTCTCTTTTAATTCCCTAAAAGTTATCATAGATAAACATTCATGGGGAATAAGGAGAGAATTTAATTATTCCTTAGAGGTAATACTTCGGTTGAGAGTTTCCTCTCACCACATACCTCTATTTTCTCCAAAAATTATCATAAGAGTATTTATTTGTAATCTTATTTCTATATTGAGTCTCATCTGTTTGATTATCTTATTTATTACCTTGAACTTATTCTTTGTGTGGAATAGATTTTGCCACACCATTTTTCTAAATATTAAATCTTCTACTTATATATGTCTTATCATAAACTTTTTTCTCATCTTCTAAATCTGTATTCATTCATTTAGATGTATAAATATTCATCCTCATAGACATTTCAAATAGACCAAGACATATATCTAAGAATTCCTTATTAACCTTATTAGTTTTCTTTTTCTTCTTAATATCTTAAAATTAGTGTGAATTTTATTTCTTTATTTGTAGAGTTTTGTTCCTTTTCACATTATAAGAAATTTCTCATAGTATCTTGGTCATTCATACCATTTCTTTGTGACATTATAATCCATATCTTCCATAAATTTTATAAAAATAAAATAAAATTTGTTTCTTATGGATTGATTATATATAGATCTAGTCACATATTAGTTTCCATTAAAATTATTTCTAATCTTCTCACTAAATCTCCACATTGGTTCTCATCTATTCCTTTATAAAGGCATATTATGACAACAAGTGTTTTCTTTGTGTCCATACCCCCTATAACAACAAAAATAACCTTTAAAATGGAATATTCTATTTTGATAGGAAAATATATATAGAATTATTTTATTTCTATTCTTATATAAACTGAGCCTCATAATGACTAAGGGTTCATGTACTTCTTATATCACTTTATTCCAATGATTGGGAAGAGTTTCTCTCATGATTTTCCTTGGTTGAAATAAGTCCTTCTTTTTTTTCATCTACAATGTTAGAGATAATAGATATATCATGGGACATATTTGATGGAAAAGTTTATTTCCAATTAGAACCATATTCTCACTTGAATTAGAATACATATATTTAATTTCAAATGACTTGGTGAAGTCTTCTCTCCTCTTGTTCAAGTCATGTTAAACTATGAGTAAAATGGACTATTTCTCAATCAGTTCTTTTTTATAGAAAGATTTATCTTAATATATCTTAACATATACTCTTATTATACTTCTCTAAGTTTTTTTATCATTGATCACAATAATATATTTCACTTTTTGTTAACACACACTTAGTTCTTATTATCCACCTTTTTCATTCTTTCTCATGTTTATTCTTTTCATTCTTGAAGTATCATGTCTTATCTATAAAGAATTCAAATTTTTCTTTTAATTTACAATCAATTTATCTTATTTATTCTCCATCATCACAAAATTATGAATTAAAACCATTCTCAAAATTTATAAAGGGAGTGACTATTATTTGTGTTACTAGATTAGTCATCTTTATCTTTCCTTATCATAATTTTTTTTCATTTGTGGGTGAAATTATTCTTCTTCCACCTTTCCCTTTTCCACTTTTGTGGATTCTCATCACCCTCACATGACTTAGATTCTTCAATCTGCCTTTTTGGTTAATATTTTTCAATATTACCAACTATAACATCTTGGTAAGTACATACCTATTCCTTTTCATTTCCCTTCATAAATATCTTTGATAGAAGAGTAATAATTTGATTGAAGACTTCTACATCCTTAGCATCATTCATTCCACTTTATTTATAATATTCCTCTTATTTTACCTTTCCCTTCCTCATGGATTCATCTTCCAACTCATTTTTTACCTATTTATTAAATTCCAATACCTTTATAATCTCATAAGCTATGATTATGTTATATAACTCATCTATTATTAAGTCATATATTTATTCTAGGGAATATATTTTTCAATTAAATCAATCTAGAAAATTTATCACGTGGTTTTTTACAATGAGGAAGTATTATAACTTTTCACTAAACCCTTGAATATTGAAAATAATATTATTTATCTAGGTAAAATATCCATAAATATCTTCATCATTATCCATTTTAATTTCAAAAAATTTTCAATTCTAGACTTGTATTTCAGATTCCTTGAAATTGATATTTTTTTCATTGATACTCTTCAGTTTTCAAAGATGTCACCTCTTTTTTAAAGACCCCTAACCTTTGCGTAGACCTTCTATGATAAACACATCACATTGAATTTTTAGGCATCCATCTATCTTAAGGTTACTCTTATTTTCATGAGTCAAAGTAACACATTTAATAATGGGTTCAAACCCAAATATTTCTGTATCCCTAACTTCAAAACTATGTTATAGAGGGCAGAGTAGCATCATATTCTTTTAGACATGATAATTATTACCATAAAATGTGGGAACACCTTAGCTATTTCTAGATTTAATATTCACCATCTCTAATTTTTTTCCTTTGGATATTTAGAGGGAACCCAGATTTGATACCACTTGATAGTCAATGATTCTATTTTATACAAATAAAGGTGGGGGAGGTTAATTAGTGGGAAACTTATTTTTATGAACTCTCTTCATACAACCTATTGAACCTATTAAATTTATCTATACACTCAATCATTTCTCATAGACTCACCTTTATGTGTAGAAAAATAAATAAAGAGAGTAGCACATAATATTTACAAGGTTCAAATGAAAGGCCTACTCCTTACCATGTTTGTTGTACTCTCCCCTAACATGGATTATAAACTAAAATAAAAAATATCTTATAACCAAGGAAAATTGAGTCATATCAACCAAGACATAGTCCACTATGTTCTCTCCACTTATAGTGTCCATTGTAAGAAAAAAATATCTTAAATAATGAATTTCTATTAAAGAAAGACTTCTGACACCTAACATTATTTTTCACCTCTGTATATTAGTCTATTTACATGATCAAATGGATCAATAGGTCTTTAGGTGTACTCCCTCAAGAATTTAAACACTAGTGTTGGACTTGAGACTCATTATAGATCTTGAAGGATTTAGTTATTCCTCAACTTCTATGAATTATCAAATGAAAAATAGATCAATTTTTTCATTAATGGTTCCTAGATTCATCTATTTATCTCTCGATGATAAAAATTCATATTGAGTTTTCATAATTCATATACATCCTTGGAGAGTACTCAATACAATTTAATAAATTTATTGTTTCTTATTTCACAACACACATATATTTATAAACATATAATATCATGAAAATATTGAGTTTCCAATCATATTTTAATAACTCCATAAATATTTTATAGGAGTGATCTTATCATTCAAAATGACTTGATTTTTGTCCAAGACTCATAATTTAAATCACCCATATAATTATGTTCCTTATTCTTGGAAATCATTCAAAAAAGTAATATTTTTTAAATAATTCAAGATCATCAAATGTATTGACTCATGCATATATTCCATGTGGACCTTTCTATTTATGACTACGGGACCAATCTCATCGTCCTTCATCTCTTTATGATAATTCCTTTATAGGATATTTATTATATAAGATAAATTTATCTTAAAAACTTAAATTATATTTCTAGATAGTCTATGTAATATAATTATCTTATGGAATACTTCACATAAGTTAATTATCTTATAGAATCTCAATTATATTATGGGTTAGTCCACATAAGATAAATTCATTTTAAAATTATCTCAATTGACTTACAATATAGTTCATGTAAGTGAATTATCTTATAAGATCATATGCGCAAGATAACTGATTTTTCAAAATATCTAAATTATATTCTTAACCTAATAGAAAAGTGAACACATGTCTAGGTATTCCACATAGATCGATCACATATTCAACTCTAATCATCCAAGCATTTTTGGATCACTATATAAACAACTTCTGATTAACCATGAGCCTCTTAAATTATCTCTAAGTCTTTTCAATCAACAAAAAAGCACTTCCAATATGATGTAGACAATTTCTATATATTCATCAACACATTTCATGTATTTATTTGAAAAAATCACTTCAATCATCATATTTAGGACGACCACTACTACAAAAATGGGCAAGGGATGCACTACAGTTTTATCAGTGCTAAAAAAAGTGTTGATAAAGGGGACCCCTTTATCATTGCTTCTTTTAGTAGCGCTGATAAAGGGGGGATTTATCAGCGCTTTTACCGAGCGCTGATAAATGTTAAGTTTCAAAAAAAATTCATGAAAAATAATATTTTGTTATATAAGTATATTTATATTGATATAAATACAATATATATTTTTTAAATATGTTATAGATATGTATAAATAGACTATTAAATTTAATATATAATAAATTTAGTAAAAATGGCTTCAAAATATTTTTAAAAAATATTATTAATTAATAATTTTCTAATTATTATCGATTAAAAATCATTTAATAACAATTTGAGGACACAAAAAATCAAAACAATTAATAAAAGATCTAAAATATGTTGAAAATGTAACTCAAACTTCAAACGACCATAACTTTTGATCTGGGTGTTTGTTTGAGCTCTACAACATATCAAATCGAAACATGCGACGAGCTCTACATGCTAGTGACTGTTGGAAATCCTCTGTTGCATATTTAGATCCCAAAAAAGGCCCAGAAGGCCTCAAAAACTGGGTTTTTAGTCAGGATACCCCGATTTGTTAACATTCAAATAAGTATAACTTCTGATCCGGATGTCTGTTAGGCCTGTACTACATATCATATCGAATATTGTTTCATTTTCTTCAATTTGACTAGTTGTGGCGTTGAAACAGAATTCTAGATTATAAGCTATGGTCGTTTTAACATTCTATGGATTTTCAAATACAAATATATATGTATTGATTCATAAATATATATTTGTGTGTGTGTGGGTGTCTATGTGTGTGTCTATGTGTTGTATATATGAATATATGTATTTATTTATATATTTACTTATACACACATAAAAAACATCTTTTTTCATAAATTTATTTAAAACTAATCTTATAAGTACATTCTATGGATTTTCAAACACACATATATTAGTATTTATTCGTAAATATATATGTGCTTGTGTGTGTGTGTCTCTCTGTGTGTGTCTCTGTGTTGTATATATCTATGTATGTATGTATTTATTTATTTATTTATAAAGAGGCATAAGAAACATATTTTTTCATAAATGCATTTAAAACTAATTTTATAAGTATATATTAATATACAAATAAATATACGTATAAAAAATTATAACTAAATATATATATAAATATATAAATATATGAATTAATATATATATACTAATATATGAATAAATATACTTATATTAATATGAATCTATATAAATATATGAATAAATATAACTATATATATAGATATTTCATTAAATAGAGAACAAAACAAAATGGATTAGTGGTAAAGGTGCAGCCACAAAATGCGGGAGGTCCCGCGTTCGAGTTTGGGTGGAAGTGAAGGGGGTGCACACGTATGAGGATGCGCGGGAAGGGAAGTGCGCGGGAGACCTCCTAGCACTGATAAAGGGGGTGTGAAGTGCTGATAAAAGAACTCCCTGCATAATTTTTAATTATTTTTAATTTTTTTGACGTTTATCAGCCCTTTTAAAAAGCGCTGATAAAGGCCGCTTTTTTCAGCGCTAAAAAAAGCATTGATAAATGGGTATTTTATCAGCGCTTTTTGTTAGCACTGAAAAAAGCGGCCTTTATCAGTGCTGATAAAAGAGACCCCCCTATATTAGCGCTTATCATTACAGTGCTTTTTTAGCGCTGTTAAAGGCCGTTTTGAGCACTGATATAGGCCATTTATGTAGTAGTGCACCCTGAATCTATTTTTTTGTTCTTAAAATAAATATAAATATATCTCCCAACACATATTGATATATTGAAAATAAATTCTACTGAAACCTTTTTGGGTCATTATAATTATATATATTTATTTTAAAAATCATTTATTTCATTCATTTTTAATTTTAATTTTGAAATTTAATGGATTAATTCTATGTTAGAAGCTATGAATTATTCTTTTGGATTAGTAATTCCCACTATAATTATAATGTGATATGGAAAGGTGATAGTAGAATAACAATGAAAAGTTATATGACCAGTCGATCAATTGTGAGACTGATCATGGAAAATCGATAGGGAAAAATGAACATGACATCAAACAATTAACTATGGATTTGATTTCATTATAGGATCTATTTTAATCTAAAGTGGTTCTCATTTGACTTCTGAGAAGTTGATGTAGATATAAGATCTAAATTTGGGATCTTGTTTGAAAGGAAGCCTAAACTCAGGAAAACCCATGTTTGGAAACATAAAATAGGTTTTGATACCAAATAATGTATAATAAAAGCTAAATTATAGATTGAAATCATGAATTTAAGAAGACATGACATCCTGTATAGTTGATCTATGTTTGACAAAAGATTATAGAACTCAATTGAAGGAGGATATGTGAGTTAATAATTAAACTATGGGAACCCAATTTGGAGATGAGTGAGAATGATTATTTATCAATGTGAAGGGAAAACTAAGATTAGATGATTTATTAGATTCAATTTATTTGAGTTTTACCTAAGTGATTCTGAGTTGAGTTAAGAAGGTCACCGATGTTGAGAATTAGAAATCAAGCCTATGGGATGAATAAAGTCATTGAAATCATTCATCAATGAAGATGAGATACAAATTTTCTATTGTATAACCTTGATGAAGATCTTAATAACTAGAGTTTATATTTATTTTTTGGATTTATTTTTAAATATTTTGAAGGGGGTCAATCTTACCCAATTCTTGGATCATGCGATTGAAGATTCATGCATTCCAGATACATGAATGATTTTCTGTGTGAATCCTATTCCATGAGTGTTGATATAATTTGAGGGTTTGAGTTTACTTCACATTGGATTGAGGATTGTGGGATGAGGGAGAAAATATTTTGAGTTTGAGTGGTTGGTGGTGTGATGGGGAGGATTAAACTAAGAGTTTAAGATGGTTGATGCTACCGGAGACCTACAAATGTGTAGTTTGGCCATACTAAAAGATAAAAAATGGAATATCCTATGTCTCAAGAACTATGGAAGGGATATGTCTAGTTCACATGATCTATAGAAATGTAGTTTATATATTTTAGAGAAATGAAAATGTATCTGATATGGATGAATTATATTGAAAGGTAAACCTCATGCGTTGAACTCTATATAAGGGTAGTACAGTGTCAACCACTCACATCAAGGTATCATCAAGGCATAAAACATATGTAAGTGCATCTTGAATATGAATTTAAATACATGATCCTTTATTTATCAAGTGGAAAAAACTCAAAGATAGGATAGAGGTTGGAGGTCGATGGTGCATTGTATATGGAAAGATTGAAGATATTGTTGCAAATACTCAAAGAGTGAACCAAACTTGAATCCACATCTAGATTCATTTATAGCAGACGCATATGTGAGTCAAGAATTATTAAAAGGATCTCTAATAGAGTCACCCAAAAGAAATAATGACTAATGAAAAGAGTGCTACATGGATGATAAGGGAGGAAAGTATGGGGATACTGTCTATGAGATTAGGATAAGGATAAATTGAACTATATGATTTTAAAGAGGGAACCTTGTAATCTGGGAAGAGATCTAGATAGAAAAATTTTTAGGTGAAAAATTATACATGATCAAGAGTTGGGACCTCAACTGCTTGGAAAAAATAGAAAGAACTAGGTGAAATGAGCTAGATATTGAAGTTTATCTCATTTATATATAATATTACTCTTCCTTTTATTTCTTCTTTCCATTATTATTTGTAATGAATTTATTTTTTATTTTTATTTTAAACATATTCATTGGATAAACTGTATAGGGGAATAAGATGTAGCTAGAACCATTTTACTTCCTTCATGCATCTCTTAGCTGGATATTACCCTAATATTAATCTATTAGGAATTTCTTTTTTATAAAACACCAAGTGACCTGAGAATTAATAAAAAAAGTGACCTAATGATTGAGAGTAACATAATAAATTCAAACAAAAACTTGGACTTAGGGAATATTTTTTTCATCATATCAATAAATGAGTAAGTTTTATGGTGGAAATATTATAGGATCATTATAGTGACCCCATATTTTTACACATATCATTACATGATTTTTAATGTAAACATACACTAATTAAAACTCAAATATTAAGAGTCCTAGTTACTTTAGAAGAGTAGGTATATAAAACATCAAATGAAACTAAAACATAATTTTTTTTTATTTTCCTTAGTGATATCAAAAATCTATTTGAGCTCCTAAAACTACATTAGATAACCTGGGGAATATATAAAAGACATATGTCATCTAAAAATTTCACTAAGGGAATAAACATGAAATTGAAACATAACATGAAAGTCAAAGGTATAACATAATATCATAAAATATAAGGCTTATGAATAATTTCATGGAATAATAACAAAAAGAATATGGTTTTATAATATCTTATAAACATAGGAAATGTGGTAGAATTATGTAATATTACATAAAAATGATTAAAAGATAACTAACTATATAATATAACATGGTGTACAAAGCCCCATAATTGAGTATGTTTACTCCCTAATCCCATACATAACACCTCCTAAGACCAAAAAAATTATCTAATGAAATGGAGTGCTCTGGGTGCACCCATTATAACATGCACATTCTTATGAATTCCAAAAAAAATATATCAATCATAATTTATAAACATAAGAATTACCCATAGAAAGAAATGAGTTGCATAGTCCTTCCACATGTCATAATAAAAGGATACTTCCAAAACAAGGCAATTGATAAATAATCTTAATATATTTATTACCCCATCTAAGTAAGGGATAATGATCTAAGTATATATGTAACAAACATATATATATATAATTTAGAAGAAATATATAACTTAAAATGTTTTCATTATTTATGAAAATGACTTTAAATGACCGTATAAAATATTTATTGATATAAATTCCCTTTTCATTTTTAAATTGATTCTTTAAAATATAAAAATATATTATAAAAAATGTTATTTAAAAAGGGAAATAAAAAATTATAAAGTAATCTTTAAATAATTGAGTGAACATGATAATGTGAAATTATATTCATGTCATATATGTTAAAATAAAATATTAATTTCAAACTTTTGAAAAAAATTCAAAAAGTACATTGTTCAGAAAAAGATAGAAATATTAATTTTATAATTTTTTATAAAAATTAAAATACGGGTATACTTATATTTAATATATCACTATATAATATTAAAAATAATCTTTAAATTAATTTCAATGAAAATAAATACATAGAATAAAAATATTCTATATCTAAAAGAAGATACAAGATCGGTATTAATTATAGAGATCTTTCCTGATGTTTCTTTATTCAATAAGTGAGGGAATTGAAACAAATCATGTAAAAAAATTCATAACTAGAGGAAAATAGAATAGATGTTATTTAAGAAAAAAATTGTATAATATTTTCCCCAAAGTAACCTTGGATGTTAAAAATATTGAAAATAAAGAAGATTGTAATATAAAGAGTTTACACTTTGGTAAAATTTGAATGAAATACCCTTGGATAAAGTAAAATGATTTATAACTTAAAAAACAATTAAGTATTAAGGATTAATGATATAATATGTAAAATGTGAATCATATACATCATATAAATTAAATTAAGTGTATAACATTAAAACACACCTCAATAAATGGAAATTGAGATGAAATCCCTTATAAAGATAATAGCATTAATGTGAGAATTAATCAATGATATCATAATTTGTAATAAATGTAAATATATATAAAATAATTTTAAATATAATATAAAATAGTAAGAGTCATTCTACACACAATCCTGTATAATGTAGTAAATAAAAAAGTAATATAACCTAATAAAAAGAAATTGAGTTATGAAACCCCTGACCATGAGTTAGACTCATATTGTATGTACTTTATATTTTTGAATAAAAACACTATGCTAATAATTTAATTTAATAATTTTTTTCATGTTTATTATTTCTTTCATTTTATTTATTACCATGTTATATTTATTTACATAATTAATTAAGTTCACATTGGAAGTTTTGATGATATTTGGTTCATATGCCCAAAATGGATTTAGTTTTCTAAATATGGTCAATGAGGTAATTATATAATAATATATATAATAATAATAATCATATTTATACAAAAATTATACTTTTAAATGCAACCATGAGATATGGATATGAAAAATGAACTATGTTACAATCATGGAGACGGTAGGCCGTATGTACGCATGAGTGATGTTTCCATTTTTCAAAGATCTTGATGGAAATAACATAAGTGTTATTTTATATTTATAGAATTACAAATATTAAAAAATACCATTTTAAATACACTTATATATACCATCCATGTGATTTATTAATGAATAATGAATCCCATTGCTGCATAGAGGTGGTAATCCCCACGTCTGTACACATGAAATTATCACATTTTAATGAATGGAAAGGTAAGAAAATATTTGGTATATTAATTTTATGGAATAATAAATACGTCATTAATATCAAATATACCCATTAAATATATCATAATAAACATATTTTAGATGTGATGATGGAAAAAGAATTAAATCTATTCATGAGGGGGTAGTCTGTCGTATACATGGACATTTGATTCGTTTCCCATTTAAGGGAAGACAGTATGTATAGATGTTATTAAATTAACATAATAATATCTTAGTATATGAGATATAATTATGTTATTATATCATCATTTTTGAATAATATTTGAAGGTGTTGGATGAATAAATAATAAAAAACGACCGTTTAAGAACGACATCTCTTCTTTGGAAAACTTCATTAGGTTTGCACCAAAATCCTTCCATAGAAGGTTTTATAATAAATACAAGGCCTGTATTAAGTATTAATATGATTAAGGAAGTCATTAGGGTTGTGATTTGATGAGTCAAGATGCTTTTAAGCTTGAATAAAATAGGATATGAGAGACCCTTTTTATAAGTGAGAAGTAGTGGTATTTTTTTAAATACCCAAAACTATTCAACAATGGGAAGTCACTCTCCAGAAAACTGCATAAAAAAATGGAAAATGATATTGTGGAGGTAATTAAAGGTATATAAATACATACATAATTAAAAGAATAAACATTTCCTAAATATTTCATTCCCTTTTCCTTTATGTTTACTCACTTTTACTTTTTGAGTTTTTCACCAGAGTAACTAGTTTTTACATAGGTAAATTATCCATTAAGAATAAAAATAAAAAGAAACTTTTTAGATAATTTAGACCCAATTATTATAAATATTATATAATATTTATCAAACAATAGTACTATTTGAATGGAAAATTAATTTTAACATAAGTGCATGTAACACGCATTACCCTGTTTTACCTTAACCATTGTAATAAGTTTTTTAATATTTTCACTATTCATTATAGAAAAAAGTATGTTTAAATTTTTATGTTATATTAATTATGATTATTAAAAATATTGAATATATTTTATTAAATTTAATTTATATAATTGGAATAATTTAATTTAAAATTGATCCCCCAAAACGCGACGAAAAGCAGTGGTCAAGATTTTTTTTTTCATACAATAGATGATGTTATATTAACTCTATAATATAAAATAATATTTATATGAATTTTAATTAATATAAATAGATATATAATATATAAATTTAATTTAAATATTTCCATTATAGGGGTTGTGTTAAATAATTAAAATGGATAAACTGTATGCACTTAATGTTTTTTTTGCAGAAAAACATGTTTTTAGCATAAAAAAACTTATACCAAAATTCTAAAAATTATGATTAAAATGAAATTTAATAGATTATATAAATAAAATTATTCAAATATCAATTTAATATTAAATAAAAAATATAATGGTACTTTTAATTACTGTATTTAATGAAAAGAAACGATAGTGTTTGAAAAATCGGTAATTTTTACTATTTGCTGAAAAATAAATCATGTTTAAAAAATAAAAAAATATCAACAAATTTTAATTTTTATATTTTTATTTAAAAAAATATTTTTATTTTTTAAAATAATTTTTTTAATTATTCCACAAATTAATGATAATATTTTCTCACAAAAAGCAATAAAATCATTTTGGAAGAAAACATATTTTTGAAGAATAAAATGTCTTCAATAAAAATTTAGTGATTTTTCCTAGGAATTTATTAATAAACTTATATTGAGTAATATATATATATATATATATATATTTCATATAGAATTTAATCTTATTCTTACTTACCAATTTAATGGATAGGTTATAATAGCCATGTTTAAATAATAATATTCCATAGTTTGTTTAGTCTTAGTGGTGCATTTCATATATTCTATAAAATATAGTTTTATTTTTGAAATCTTGGTGTTTTAATGTATACACAATTTAGTAAATTGAGTACTTGAAATTTTAACATGAACTTTGAAATTAAATTAGCGACATTTGAAAACACCTTTACGAAAATCCCACATCATAAAAAGGGTTAATAAAACTTCATCTTGAAAATAGGGATAGAGAAATACAACTATCATCACATAACTTGGTTTTAAAATAGGAGAACCTTAGTGGGAAGTGAATATATGGACATAGAGAAAAAAATAATGTTCAAATAATCAAGGAGAGGTATTGATAACATTGATCATACGAAAGCAAATAATGATGAGAAAGTTAGTAACCATAAAACCATAAACCAAAGAAGAGTGAGAAAGAACACCGATTAATCAAAAATAAATCTAATAGGATAAAGATTTCCTTTCAAGATACTTTACATATAGTTGATAAATTACATACCATATATACTTAGAACATAATGAAAATATCCTTACTTTATAAGTAAAATTTCAACATGTAATCAATTTACACCAAAATCTGACATTTTCACCAAACAATGAGTACTCAAGATGAATTTGTTATGCATGAAGCACTAAAATATACTTTTAATGGATTATATAATCTAAAAATTATAATAAGATATTCATCCAATATATATACATTATACAAAAGTAAAATGTTTATAATAAATTATGACAATTCCCAAAATGCATATACCTTCATATTAATCTATAAAGCTAAAGTTGAACTTAAATAATTCCATAATGAAATAAACATACCTACCAAATTATGTAAACATTAAAATATTTAATTATTTTCTTCCCAAATAATATTTCATGTAAAATCACATGTTAGACAAAAGGGTTTTATATACCTCATCCAAATGAAACATTTCCAAAAATATCATTAATCACTTAAATATCTTATTTTTTTTAAAACATTTATCCTATAATATGTTTACCAAAACCATCCTAGTATTTATCGCTAAAATAATTATAGAAAAAATAATTTCATACTAACTAGGACATCATATAGGCCAGTACTAGGTGCTTCACACTTTAACCCATTTTTGTGGGTTTAAGTCCTATTACCCAGTCGAATATGCTCAGTTGTGGTTCAGTATGTGGGACGTCCTTTTTCTAAAACTATATTGATATAATTCTTATAAATTAAAAAAAATGAGTAATATCATCAAAATAAAATTAATCATAAAATAAAATTTTAGCCACTAAATTATTCAATACAACTTATTTTTTCCCCACAAAATCAAATAATCTTAGTTGACTATTATTACCTTAATATCAATGATCAAATTAAACCTAAATTTTATCAATAAAATTAAACTTATTTCTAGAAAATATAAAATAATTTTATATATGGAATATCATAGCTTTGAATAGATTATATTATCTAATTTTTCAAGATGGTTCATAGATAAAATTTTAATTTACCACAACATATCCCTTTGGATTGTCAAACAAGGTGTAAAGTAAAAGAACACCCACCATGAACCAAAACGATGATTGATATATACTCAAACAAATATTTTTGGGGTCATTTATCCTAGATTAATTTGTGGAAAAACCACATCCACTAATAGTAACCCAACATGGATGTATTTCTAAGAAAACCACATAATCTCTTCATTAGAAGAAATTTAGAATGCTATCCTATACTTAGAATTATCCCTAGGGGTTTTACCAATGTTATCTAATCCTAATCCCATAAAATTACTAGACCATACTATGATACCAATTATAGTGATAAATTACTCTTTAACATATTATTACATGTTTTTTAATATAAAAATCCATTAATTACAGCCTAAAGATCATGAGTCCTATTGTATTTGGAAGACTAGATACATAAGAAATAAAAAGAAACTAAAACAAGACATCCTTATTGTGTATTATCCTTATATATCTCCTAAATATATGTTTATCTACTAAAAATACATAGGATAACCTAGGGAATACATAAAATAAATTGGTGAGCTAAAAATACTAATAAGGAAATAAACATGATAAAAAAGCATAACAAGTGAGTCAAAGGAATGACATGATATCATATAAGAGAAGGCTCTTGATTAATCATATAGAATCATTAAATAAAGAACATGCAATCATAAGAATATAGTTATATAAGAAATTTGGCAGGAATATATAACATTACACAAACACGAGTCATGTCTGACTTCCTTGATAATATCACATGGTGGAAAAAGTCCCATAATGGATTTGGTTTACTCACTAATCCCATACATAACGTATCATGAGACCAAAAAGATTACCCAATGCGTTGAAACAATATCTGAGTGCATCAATAATAACATGTACATACTTATGTGTTCTATAAAAAGTAAAAAAATCATAAGGTATAAACATGAGAATTACCCATGGAAAAAAATGAGTTTTCTATTTTTGTCTTAAGACGTAATCAAAAAAGATTTCATAAAGAAGGAATTTGAGAAATGAAATTAAAAAGGAAGGGATAATGAGATGTTTATATATGTAAGAGACATATATACAATTTTTTTAAGAAATATATAATATCAAAGGATGTTTTAATTAATGAAAATTTCTTTGAAAGATCACATGGAATATTTCTTGAGGAACATGTCCTTTTCACTTTGAAATCACTTCTTTAAAATCTGAATGTTCAAAAATATAATAGAAAAAATTTTATTTGAAAAGAAAAATGAAAATTTGTAAATTAATATTCAAATCATTGAGAGGTAATGAATGTGGTAATTTTTTTCATGCTATATAAGTTAAAATAAAACATTCCTTTCACACTTTTGTAAACCAAAGTCAAAAAGTACATTATTCAAAAAGTGACATAAAGATTCATTTTAGATACATTTGTATGAAAATTCAAACATGGGTTAAATTTTCATTAATACATAATTTTATAATATTAAACAAATTATTATATTATTATTGAGAAAAATATTAACATTGAAGAGAAAGATTATAAATCTAAAAGAAGATACAAGGTCGGTATCACTTACAAATAACTTTATTGATGTATATTTATTCAATAAGGAAGTAAATAAAAATAAAACCTATAAAAAATTAATTACCAAATAATAATAAAATAGTTTTGGTTGAAAAAAATAATTTTATATAATTCCCCCTTAATGGAACTGTTAACATAAACAATCTCGAGAAGAAAGGAGATTGTAAAATAAAGCCTTTACCGATTTGGTAACTTTTGACACAAATCAACATAGATAAATTAAAAAAATAATTGTAAATTAAAATACCATTAACTATGAAGGTTTTATCATATAATATGTAAAAGAGTTATAATATACACCATAAAAAATAAATTATGTTTACTACATTAAAATATGCCTCAATGAAGGGAAATTGTGATGAAATCCCTTACAAAAATAACAACATTGATATGAGAATTAATCAATGAATTGATTATGTATAAGAAATGTAAATACATATAGAAAAAATCTAAAATAAAATATAAATTAAAATATAAAATAAAATTATTCATTCCACATATTATATTTTTATAATGTAGTCAATAAAAAAGTAATATAAACCAGTGAAAAGAAATTCAATTATGAAAGCCATTACCTTGAGTTCAACTCATCACGTACATACTTTATATTAATTAATAATAAATATATTTTAATTATATCTATAATTATTAATTTTTTTCAATTTTATTATTCCTTTTATTTTATTTATTACCATGTTATATTTATTTAGTTCACATTATGTGATTCGATGATATTCGGTTTATGTGTAAAAAAAATTTCAATAGGTTGACTATGGTCAATGAGGCCATTATTTCATCATATATAGAATAATAATAAGGAAATTGTTATCAAATTTATACATTAGTTATAATTTTAAAACAAACTATGAAATATTGATATAAAAAATTAACTACATTACAATCATAGAGACGGTATGCCATATGTACATATGAGTAATGTTTCAATTTTTCAGTGATCTTGATAGAAAAAATTAAAGTGATATTTTATCATTACATAATTATAAATCCATCATAAATTACCTTTTAAATACACTTATATATACCACCCATGTGATGTGGTAGTGAATAATTAATCACATCATTTCATAGAGGTGGTAATTCACATGTACACATGAACGCCATTATCATTTCTCAATGAATGGAAATGTAAGAAAATATATTATATATGAATTTAATATAATGATAAATATGTAATTAATATCATATATATACATTAAATCCATCATTATAAATATCCATGAGAGACTATGATGGAGAATAAATTACATTGGTTTTCTAAGCGGTAGTCTGTCGTACACATGAACAATGGTTTCATTTCCCATTTGATGGAAGAGGATATAGATTTTGTTTGTGAAATTAACATAATAAAATAACATAATATGTGAGATAAGTATTTTATTACATAAAAATGTTTGAATGAGTTTTTAAGGATCTGGAAGAATAAATAAAACAAAATGCTCAGTAAAAAAGGACACCTCTTCTTAGGATGGCCACTTTAGGTTTTCACTAAAATCCTTACAAAGAGGGTTTTATAAAGGAATATAAGACATGTTAAGGGGATTAAATAATTTGTTTTGTAAGGTATTATCCAAACCAAAATTCTTTTTAAGTGTAATGAAAGGAGTATATGTGGTTCCCATTTATAAGTGAGAAGGAGCAACATTTTTGTAAATACTGAAAACTCTTCAATAATTGTAAGTCACTATCAAGAAAAGTGACTAAAAAATTGATAAATTATGTAGTGTATAGAACATCAGTTTTTTTTCAAAATAGAAACCATTTAAAAACAAACATTATTTAAACATTTCATTAGCTTTACCTATTCAGTTACTCAATTTTACTATTTTACCATGTTAACTGGTTTTTACCTAGGTAATTTATCCTTTAAGCATAACTATAAAATGAAAGTTATTAGAAAATTTGTAACCAATAATTATAAATATGAAATAAAATTTATAAAATAAAAATCCTATATATTTTTAAAGTTAATTTTAATAGAAGTGCATTTGATGTGTAGAACCCCGTTTTAACCTTAACCGTGGAAATAAATTTTTATTATTTTTACTATTCATTTTGAAAAAACCTTAAGTTACCATTATTATATAATATTTGTTATTATAATTAAAAATATTTAATCCATTTTATCAAATTCAACAAACTTAATTGGTATAATTTTATTTAAAATATAACTTGAAAACGTGATGGAAAGTGGTTTTTTAGGAAATAGATGATCTTATATTAACTCTACAAATATAAATCACCATTATATGAATTTTAATTCATATATGTATAGATATAAAATATATAAATTTCATTTAAATCATTAATTAATATGTTTTATTTTGATTAGTTAAAATAGATAAAATTTATATGCTTAAAAAATAGTTTGCAGAAAATCATGTTTTTAAGAATAAAAAAAAGTTATACCAACATCCTAAAAATTTATTATTTTTATGAAATTAATTTGATTATTCTAAAAAAATGGTTTATATTTAATTTTAATTCCAAAAAAATTATCCTTTTAAATTACTTGATTTAATTCAAGGAAACAAAATTATTTGAAAAATCGATAACCTTCTTTATTCAATGAAAAATGAATCATTTAAGAAAAAATACAAATATTTCACTATAAATTAATTTTGATAAGATGATTTTCAAATTTAATTTTATTTATCAATTTTTTTTATAAAATTTATAGAAATTTATTGTTATATTTTTTCAGAGATCAATAATAATCATTTTTTAAGAAACCATATTTTTTTATGAATAAAAATTATTCACTAAAAATTGGGTTCTTATTTCCTAAAAATTTATAAATACATTTATTTTGAGTTTTATATTTATCTAAATATTCAATAAATTAGTTAATCCTATTCATACCCAGAAATTTAACTACTAGGTTATAATAATCATGTCTAAATAATAATATTTCATGGTTTGTTTAGGCTCAGTGGTGCATATTGTATTCACTATTGAATATTGTTTTCTTTATAAAATCATGGGGTATTACATTGATTAACTCACAGATTGACCATTCTAAATAATTATCTATCCTCTTTTATTTTAGTTTTATTGTACTTATCTCTTCAAATGAATTAAATAAAAAAATTTCATAGCACCGAATCAAATTACCCTATCTCGTCATATACGTGATCCTTTCTTTCTAAAACATGTATTTTTTCTTGATTTATCTTCATACTTCAAATTATTTAGTGTTTTCTTCCTCTGATATTTAGTTCAATTCTATTTCATCACTACTTATACATATTTCTTTCATCACATCTTCCAATTTCTATTTCATGAGAGTTTTTACTTGTTTTCTTGGTCACTCTCACACTTTTCAATTCTTACCTATAGATCTACCCTACTATTTGGATATAATTGTTATTATTAGGTAATAACAAATTAATTAGATTAGTCTAGTGATAATATTCATCAGGAAGTATAAAGTATCATCCACTAGGTAGAGTATCCTCAAAATCACAAGATTATACTTGTCATTTGTACACAACTAAGTATCCATGGATTCCCTTGTGGTATATCAAAATTCATTGGATTTAATGGTTCAAAACATAACATGATAAAAAACATATATTAATAACTCACCACGAAAAATTATTTCATATTAAACCTTTAGTGGAGTTTCATCAAACACATTATGGGAATCACATGATTCAAAACTACGAGTATACATCTTAAGAAATAAATCTCCTTATATTTTAAAAAAAATAGTACAAACCCTTTTAGAATAAATTATATCCCTTAAAAATATAAAAAAATATTCATTTTTATCAAAATAAAATTTAAAATTCTGAACATTCACAGTTCCTCAAATTAAATATGACAAAATGGTTTCCTAAAATATAACTTTTCTTAGAGAATAGTCCCAATTCAAATTACCTAATAAAGTACTTAAATTATAATTTTTTTAATAAAAACATAACATTTAATAATTATAAATCATTATAATTCAACACATGAATAACAATTCAATTATTTAAAGGAAAATTAAGGTTTACCTCTTTACAAACACCATACATGCACTAGTTTTATTAAATGAAATATTAAACAATTAAGTTTCAAAATAATATTTTATATCAAATGAAAGTTGAATAAAAAAATATTAACTCATTCAATACCATTTTAGTAATCAATAACACATTTATTTAAAATGAAAAAATATTTTAGAAAACATAAACACCTATAGTTCCATAACTAATGGTAAATGCATGAAGTATCCTACAGGGAATGAAAAATCCATTAACAAAAATTGTTTAACCACTATAAAAGTAAAAATTATAACCATAGATTACCATTAAAAGCTCTAAAATAATGAAAACCCAAATTTAAATTCTTTCAACACAAACACTAGCCATCATAGACATTTAAAATCTTAAGTAAAAAGGAATATAGAAGAATAATATATAAAAAAAATAAAATAAGAGGTTTCGATGGACTTATATGGAGAAATCCTTCAATTTAATTGATATATTATAAATAAAATTAGAGTTGAATAATAGGTGGAGTTGGAGTCAATGAGAGGAGAGCTAAAAAAGAATTATAAAGAGTCTATGGAGAAAATGGAAGTAGAATTCACATTAACATGAATTTTGAAAATAAATTTTTTTAAGGGTACAAAATGTTTCCTCGTATTTGTATACAAGTTGAAAAATCATGTATGCTACTTGTGATACTCTCTATTATAACTAGAGAACATCTGGTTTTCACTATTAATTACATGGACTTATATATGGGCATGAATCCTAACCATAAAATCTTAAAATAGTCTAAAAAATTTAAATCTTGACATTGAACTCCAAAACAAATAATGATATAAATTAATTAAAAACTACTATAAAAAGTGAAATTTTGGGTGTCACACTGTGTCTATAAATCAAGTTTATTTTAGGTTATTATTAAATAGGAAATATTCTAATTCATTGTTGATCTAATAAATTATTTTTCTATAAGAGATTGAAATATTTATCAAAAATAAAAAATACTCAAATAACATATTGGCTAGTCACTTATCAGGATTTAAATTTCATAATTCAGAGTAAGATGAGGATACAAACATTGATAATGAGAATCTAGATGAGTAGCTTTTCCATGTAAATTTACAATCTCGTGTGTTGTTTCTTGAAATTTTTGACTACATAAAAAATGTAACCATCTATATTTACTTTACATGTCAATAAAAGGAATGATTATTATTTGAAATAACTCATTAACTTTTGAGAGTCCCTTTATTATTAAAGAAATGTGGTAATAAACTCGTAAAAAAAAGTGTTCTCAAATCCAATGGGAATAGTATTATAGACTTTTTCTATTTATCACCAATTAAAAAGCACCATGGTCTAGATATAACAATGAAAAAATTCTTAAAAAGTATATTCTTTTAGCCTACTCTCCACAAGGAAAAATGAGAATATATAATTTCAGGTGATTAATTATAATGAATATTGAATATTGTGAAGAAAAATGATATGATATAACATAAAATTATAGAAGTTGAAGTGTTAAATTTATGAGGAAAAAATTTCATGGGACCCTTATTGAACTCCATTGATAATGAATTAATCCTTGTTGATGTGAATGATGTTTCTATATAGTTTGAATTCAAGGAACATAAAAAATGTGATTAGTTTTGTAATTAAAATTTTCAAGAAAAATGTATTTTCTCAATTTGGTATTCTTCAGGTACTCAGAATCAATCAAGGGACTCACCTAAAAATTACATGTTAAGTAAAATGGTCGAAATATATATAGTATGATACAATAGAAAACCCATTATCACTCACGAATAAGGTGAAAAGTGTATTCATCCAATTAATAAATCAATAAAATTCTAGTGTAAATAGTGATATTAAGCTAGAAATATTGCAGTCAAGTGCTTGATGATTAATTATAGGAATATTAAAAAACCGTTAAAAAACCATCAGTACATCCAAATTGTATTTGGTTTATGGGAAACCATGTCACCTTCTAGTGAAACAAATACATGAGTCATATCTTGCTAATAATGAAGTGAACTTGGGATTGCAATAAGCTAAACGAAGTGGTTTCTATAACTAACTAAGCTAGAGGAAATCAAGAATTATTATTATTATTTTAGGAATTTATAAGGAAACGGTGAAGATATGTAATTATTTATGGATCCACAGAAAGACTCATTTTTTGTGACTATTTATTCTTTTTAACTCTCATTTGACATTTTTTCTAGGTAAATTAATGTAGTGTTATTCTAGGCCTTTAATGATGATTAACGATTAACCTTATGAATTCATTTTGATTCAAAGAGTAAATCCACCATTTTTTAGGTTAATGAATATATGCTGAATTGTTACACAGGGAACATCCAGGAAGGGTATTATTTGTATATTAAACTTGATTAAGGAGTAATACGTGTGTATAGATCTAGACTTTAAATGTATTACAGATTATGCCCTAGTTTATTTTATAAATATCCAATTTATTTTTTATTTTTAAAGAATTGGTTTTAGAATTTTTATCATTTTCTAGTTTCAGTATTGTCGGTTATAGAATATATTATAGTGAAGTTTTGGGAAATCCAAACCCCATATAAACCCTTTGAGTTGAAATAAAAAAAATCATAGGGGAGTTGCAGAAGAAATGTTATGTATATGGGGCAAGTGTAATTCATTTTCAAGAATAGTATCAAAACCATGGCATGTTTCACAACAATACATATTGTGGTAATGGATTAAACAATTCCAATAAATTAAAATTTAGGCATCCCAAGGTAAACATACATATATTTTATATCATTTTAATAATTAAATCATTACATATCATAAATAATATCACAATATCAGAACCCAAAGGTCTAGTTTCTTTGGTGACAAGATATATAGACATATAATTACACATAATTGCTACAAAATCTCTCACAAACATATCTATATAAAACATTCTTCTATATATAATCCTACATATACTTTTTTTGGGTAGTGGGAAATAAAAGGAGTGAGCTCAGATGCATAATAAGATAAAACCTATACTGAGCCAATAAGGGTTAGATCAAAAGCGATAATCATTATTCCCTGAGATATTAGGATCCTAAGAAAATCATCATAAAATCAAAAAATATACACCATAGATTGGAATCATAAAATTAGAGTGTGGAATAAAAATAGTAATAGGAAATAATAGTTTTTTCAATAAAGATAAATGCAATCATTTCACACCAAAATATATGAATAATTATAAACAATAATCATGTCTACACATAAGGTTCTGAATAAAGATAAACATAAATCATGCCCACACAGGAAGTTATGAACAAATATAATTAAAAATAATGTCAATGAACAATATATTTTTATCATGAGGTATAAAACATTAACCAATGAATTTAAGGGCTATAAAGGACCCCGTCCATCATATAATGATAAACCATATATATTTATTCCATAGAAACATAAGAGAATTCATCATTCATTCATTACTTAATTAACCTGTGGAAAAAAACAAGATTTATGAAAATTCCCTTAAAAAGGAATCATAATCCATAAAGATAGAGAAATTGGATCGTATTATCCTTATTTAATCATAATTATCATTAAATTATATTTATATAGATGAAAATAACTTTTATAAAATCATTTAGAAATATTCATAAAAAAAGAAATATCTTTTTCTTTTGGAAACTTTAAAAAAAAATAAAAAATACACAAATAATGAAACTAAGATTTTGTTTGAAAATACATGTGGAATTTTATATAAATCTTGATTGTTAAGAATATAAATAATTATGGAAAAATGTTACAAAATTATTTTCACACCTTTATAAATAAATTTAAAAATGACCAGTAGAAAAATGTTATAAAGTTTCCTTTTTAAACCTTTGTAAAAAAAATTAAATATAGTTGAAAATGAAATTAAAAAATTATTGAAATAAATATAAGAAAATTACTAAAATAAGAAAATCAATATGGATATGAAGGAAATTAGTTTTGTAAAATAGTTCAAAACATAAGCAATGATTTTAAATTAAACCTTTAATGAACTTTAAAATAAAAAATCCTTTTGAAAGAAATTTTTTGAGAAGAAACATAAAATTACACGAGTATAGAAATATTCATGATATAATATATCAAATATGTAGTATTTTCACTCTATAAATTAAAATAAATGAATATTATGAACCATGTATCAATGGAGTTAAATTGAGATGAAATACCCTTAGCTTGGATTCCTGCTTGGACAAACATGCTCTAACCTCCTGTATAATAAAAAAATATTAATCAATTGTTTCAAAACCAAATTCATATATATTACGTTTTATATACTTCATTTATAATCATTATCTACAACCACAATATTTATTTATAATTTATTTTCATTATATGATGTTAATAATTTTCTTTTTTTCATATTTTTTTTATAATAAAGATATTTATCCCCATTCTTTGTTACAAAGTTCATCATTCCCAGATTACTAAAGGTAATGAAATAATATTTTTCAATGATTTATGAAGTCCAATTTTTCATTTTATGGAATTAATTGGTATGGTTTGTGATAATAGAATCCAATAATTGTTTATTTTGATAATTTCCTATGACCAAATGGTGGTATAATAATAATAGGTTAGATATTGATATCACTATTCCCACAAACAATTACTTAATAATATCAAATATTACCAGTATTAAAGTTTCAATATTCATATTTGATGGATCTTTATGGTGTCTCTCTTCTAGGTGGTTAAATAGACCTAAACAAGAAAATGGAATAATCAATGGATAAGTATAATTGTTAGGTGATTTAGTTATAATATCACCCCATAAGTATAATTATACCATTTAGATTTTATTAATGTTTAAATTATAATTTTGAAGAGGTATAAGAATAATATAAATTAAATAATGGAAATAATTTATTACTCACAAAATGTCTCGGTATGCTCACTTTAGGCAGTTAAGTTTTATGATAACTATTTATTGTTAATATTATTAATATAATAGAAAATTACCTATTTATAATATTAATATTTTTATAAATATCATATTAATTATTAAAATAACTTTACAAAAATTTATATATATGTGAATGATGAAAAATTAAATACATCGTTCATGGAGGCATTAGTCTGCACTTCACATAGGAAACATCTTAATTTTCTAATGGATTAAAGGAAGGTAAATAATAGTTGGTTTATAAATATATGAAATTTTTAGTATAATAATGATAATTATTTAAATATATTATTATGGTTAAAATATTTTTGGATAATGGTTTATGAAAAATATAAAGAAGAAAATGGTAGGGAGTAGATAATACTCACATTGATGACTTGAATCTTCTCTTGAAAGGATTCTTAGAAATGAGAGGTTTAAGACTTATTATTGGGACCAGAAGATAAAGAATTTGGGATTAGATTACTAGGGAAAAAATATGGATAATTAATTATAGGTATTAATGTTTTTTGTTTGGATTTGAAGTGGTGGAGGAAGCTTCTTTTATAAGTTATAGGAGTGGAATTTTTCGAAATAATCATTAATTTATATTAAATACATGTCACCTTAAATAAAAGGTGGATCCAAAGATGAAAATAAAAAAGAATATATCTGATTCGGTAGATAGATCCCTTATACACAAATTTGTAGATATGGTTTAATGATATTTTTAGCTTTTACAACTTAGTTTTAACATTGTTTTACCTTATTTTACAGTTATTATGGTATTCAATTTTACCTCATTTTCGTATTTTTTGACCAAAAAATTAATAAAACTTATTACCTAATTTGAAAATTATAAAAATAAAATCAATTTTTTTTACAAGATGTAATTTCAATATATGGTAAAAATTATGTTTTATAAAATTACATATAGCGCAATAGAAACAATTTTTAGAAAAAATATCTTTTTAGGCATAAAAATGAATTTACAAAAAAACCATGTATAGTATTGATTTTTATGATATTCATTGGTTTATGAATAAAATATAAGTTTATTTTGAACTTAAAATAAATAAAAAACTTAATTTAAACTTATGAATATATAATTAATGAAAAAATACCAAATCAGTTTGTGTTGTTGAAATAAATCATAACATAGGTTTCAAAAAGTCAAGCATGGGTTTACAAATTCAAAAAAATATTTTTAAATGATTTATATTACTCTTTAAATACATATTTGGACACAGAAAATGTTTTAAAATTCTTTATTTCATTATTATATCTTGCAGATACAATAAAATTCCCAGTATTTGTAAGAACGAATATTTTTGACTATTCACATTAAAATCAACCATTTCATAAAAAACAAAAAATTTAACCCTAATCCAAATTTGACATTCTAAATTTAAAAAAAATTTATTTTATTAAAATTAAATTTCAAAATTTGGGAATTTAACATTTGAATAATAATATAAATTATAATGAAAACTATTTTTACATAAAAATTAATTTTTAAACTTTGAGTGCTTTTAATATTATTTTGTCTTAATTAACAATTAAATTAAAATTAACATTTTATTTGAAAAATACTTTAAATGTGATTGATAAAATAAAAACTACTTTAAAAATAGTTTTTTTGTATAATATTTTTTTACTATTTATTTTCTTTAATCACACACTATTAATTATTTATCCTCTAAATATTTTAATAAATTTATCACAAAAAAATTATTTTTTAAAAATAGTAATATATAAAAAATTAAAATATATGTTTTTATAATAAATAATTTTATTAAATTTTTATTTTATTGATGTTTTAATCTAATTTTAATTTAATTAATGATGTTTTGCATTGCATTTTCATAATGTATTAATGTTTACATAAAGTATTGATTCTTTTTTAGTTTGGTGTTGTGTGAGAAAATATATATTCAATTATATTTATTTAATAAATATTTATAAAAATATTTATTAATATATAACTAGAAAATCCACACTAACAATAACATTTTCCCCAAAAATTTAATTATCCATTCCCAAACCATATACAATGACAATGTCATTGTTATATTATGGTAATTATTTTTCAAATGACCCAAATATTTTATAAAAAACTAGATGATAGAATTACTTATGGAAATTGACTGTTTTCCACATCCTAAATCCTTGGATAAACACTCATCCAATCTTCACCATTTTTAGGAACCCATCCAAATAAATTGAAAAGCCCACTAAATTATGTCATGGTTTTGGAAAACCCTGACATAAACTATTTTTTAAAACATTCTCAGCTTACCATAATCTTTATCATCCTTTTTCTATTTCTATTTCCCTATTTTTCTACATTTTTATAACTACTATGACATCTTTTATACCATTTAATATGGTTATTTTTAACTAAAAAACTAAACACTTTTTTCATTTAACAATGGTACCTAACCATTATCCAGTTTTCTCAATAGCCTATTTTTATTTCATGAAGGTAAACCAGATTTGAAAAAATTCATTTTCCATAATAAAAAATGTCCAATGAATTGATATTTTTCACCAATAAGAACATAACCAATAAAACAAGAACTTCAAGGTTATATTCATATTTTAAGATTTGACTCACATACACTTCAACCATGTCTAAAACACTATCATCATCTATTTAATCGAAACCCAAAATCTTAAAGTCATCTGTCCTAATAAAATATCTTTCTTTAAACCTGAGGGGGGTGAACCTAATTCGAGGAGATTCCCTAGGTCTACATTACTACATGCCTCTTAATGGCTAGTAGACCTGTAGGTCTTGTAATTTTCTAAGGAATAAAAATAATAACAATGATGATGATATTATAGTGCATGATATATATAAATATCAAAAATTAAATCAACAATACCATGATGTGGTTGTTATATCTATGTGTGGAAACATAGGTAATCCTAGGAATAAATAAATATTACGATTTATATGTATTTCTTTTTATAGATTCATATTCATCATAGTTTATAAATAACTATATATAAAATTTCAATAAACAATAGAATTGTTTTATTTTACTTAATTTTTGTTCCATTTATTACATGGTTTTAATTAAAATATAAATTTATATATTATATAATAATATTTTTCTAAAAAGGATTTATTTTTTATTCAAAATATTGAATTTATGTTAGGGTTAATTTTTGAGATATTTATGAAAATGTTGAGTTTGGGTGAATAGTGAAGAAATACCGATATTTTTTATAATTTTCATTTATTTCCATGTATTTATAATGTACTATTATATTTTGTGTTAGTTTTATAGATAAATTATTCAGTTATCTCTAAAAATAATCCAATTAATTCTACAGTATTTTTTTCTTTATTTTTGTAATAAAATTGCTTTTTTCTTAAAATAGAATTTTTCTAAAAACTGTTTTTGTTGCGATTTGTGTATTTATATAAAAATTAATTTTACCACTTTTATAAATTTAATATGGTTAAATTGATTTAATATTTATAATTGGGATTTTTAAATTTGGTAGGAAGTTAAATTTCATTTTTTTTCATTGTTTATGGTAGCCTTGAAAAAACGTTGTCTCTACGGTAATGTGTAAAAGAGTTAATAAGGTGATTAAAACTAATCGATATGGTTTAAAATATCAGAAATAAATTAATTAAATTTTTAAATATGAGTTTATATATACTGAACACACTTATGTTGTTTTGAGGTTATAAACTGTATGAACTGAAAACATCCAACGTGAACTCAACTATTTTAGTAACTAAAAAAATTTATTAAATGAAATAAATTGAATAATTATAATTGAGTGAAAATGAAAAAATCATTAGGAAATTAAATAAAAAATGTAATTTTATTATTCATGAGTTATAAAACTTATGATACTAGAGAGGACTAAATTCAAGGGACTTTATTTTAAAGATCTTGTATTAAATATTTCATTCCAACTATTTTACTTATATGTTATGGTTATTTCAAATGTTTCAAGAAATTCATTATTCATGTTTTAAAGGATTATAATGGTAATTTTGAAAAATATTTTACTTTCAAGGAAAAGGTTTAAAAATGAATATTTCCAACATTTTCGGTACGAGTAATTTTTGACTTTTTTACAAAAGTGAAAAATGATTTATTTAAAATATATGACTTGACTGAATTTTACCTTCAAAGTAGATATTATTCTTTATAAATATTATTATAATATTTATCATGGGTTTAAAAAGTATATAATTTTAATACTATTCTAGGAATTTTTTCCTTTTTTAATAGTTTTCAAAGAAAAATTATATTTCTCGTTATGATTATATAAAAATTAAATGTGTTTTCTTATGGGTTCAAATAAGTTTTTCAAGGGGTTTATGATAAAAAAGTGAAATATTACAATTTTTTTATCCATGATATAGTATATGTGAATTATTGATTATCACAAGTGATCTTGATATATCTCATGTAGATGGAAAATCTGGATATATCTCTCTAATGCATTGGGTAATTATTTGACTTAAAGGCAAACAATGTGGGTGATAACAGGGTTGGTTACTCCAAAAGAATTAACTAGGATTTAGTTATTCTAACATGAGTTAAACATTATTGAATATAGGTTATTAATCTAATTATCTAAGATACTTATATTATTCTTTCAAAAATGGATTTTATGTAAATAATTTTATTTCATGAGGTAAGGAAGGTTTATAAACTTTTAATATTGAAAGTTTTTGTTTTCAGATAAATGTTTTTATGTGTTCCCATGTGCCTCAAGACACCTTCATGATTTTCCTATGATTAATAATGGGTTTTAAAATATTTTATTTGAGAAATTTTTGGTTTTCATATATGGAATTTGTTTATTTATATGCTCAATATTTTATTGGAAAAATGGTAAACAATTTCATTAGTTTTCATGTTTTCACTGTACTAACATGATTTTTTTATTTTCATGTCCTTTAATAATATGATTGTCCTTACCCCATATTTTAAAATGTTTTTCACATGATCAAAGGATTAGTTGGTTCTATATTGAGGTTAAACATTCCACATTAGTATCATCTTAAAATTAAAAAAAAAGTGTCTTGAATGAAACATGTGTGGAAACCTAAAGCCCAATTTTTATGGAAAAAATATGTACACATTCTAGACATGTCTACTTTTTTTGTGTAATGTTTTTTTATAATTATTAAAAAATATAAGGCCATAATATAATTTTAATATAAAAATTCTAAATCCTTTCTATTAAACTCATATTTATGGGTTGTTAAAGTAATGAGTCTTTATAGTTGGTATCATAGCATGATTTTGATTCCTTTAGTGGATAAGAGAATTTTAAAAGAAAATTTAAAGAGACACTTATTTATAAAATGGGTTTTAAATATTTCAATATTTTTTTTATTTAATGCATGTCCATTAAAATTGTTTTCCACAAAGGAAACATATTAAGTGAAGATAGATGTCATTAAGGGGATAATAACCTTCCAAATCAGAAGCCTAGAAGGATTATAACTGAACAGTTTATAGGATTTTTAACTTAGTTGTTGTAGGAAATTATTGATGTCACCCATGAAATATAAAAACCAAATTATATCTATAGTAACATTTATATTGTAGAGTATTTAACAAAACAACACCTTAAATAATTTTGTGGGTCTTCAGACCTTGTGAAATATGAAGGCTGGATAAATGAATTATAGAATATATTCAATGTTTGTGGATTTATAGAACATAAAAAAGTAATTAATCATATTTATCATTTTAAAGGTGAAGATGATTAATGATGGTGTCTAATTAATAATATTAAGGAAAAGGATGATATTTATTTTATGGAGTGTATGGTCTTTAAAGACCATTTTCTTGAAAATTATTTACCCAATGTTCTTATACTAATAATGGAAGAGGAATTTTAGGAATTAATGTAAGAAAAGAAGAATTGGTGGTTTATTAAAAATAAAATTATTTCAAACTGGAAATATTTTCATCTAATTTTATTATATACCAAGATAGTAAAACAGTTGAATTTTACAAAAGTAAAAATCCAATCTTATGAAGAGTTTCAGACTCTGTCAATTTAAATGTTATTAGGAGGTTATTCATTATGTTTAGAATGTTAAGATGGAGTTTTTAAAAACTTATGTAATTTGTGAAAACTAATTTAAGAAGTTATCAATGTGAATATAAATGGATAAGTATTAATAAATATAGATTAAAGGAACCAAAATGATTGAAATGTGGTAAAAGTAATTTTAAATAATGTTAATGGGACCAGGAAGGTGTTACCAATGTGGAAATATTGTCTATTTCGCATGATACAATAATTAAAAGAGATTTGATCATAAAATAAATGGGAAAAAATATAGTCATCCCTTAGTAATATGTTTTAGTTAAAATGAGTTGAGAAATTATATTAATAAATGTTTAAATATTTTTACTCAATTTGGGAATCATCGCGATCAGAAAAAAAATGTGTGGTAAAGTATTTGTATTATATTATAGTAGATGTAAGAACCTAAAATGAAGTGGTGATAGGTAGCTTACATATTTTTTATATTATTACAATGTCTCCATTTAATTAGGTTTTACACATTCTTTTATATCTATGAAAATTTCAAATAAAATGAAAATACTATCTAAAGAAATTAAGTAATTTTTTTGGTAAAACCTCTTAGGGGTCGTATAAGGGGAACACTAATTTATAAAAATCTTCCAATTATCATATTTAAAATGGGTTTTACTATATATATTTTTCATTCTAATTATATAGTTTTATATTATTTTGGGTATGGATTGGATTTTAGTTTTTCATATTAACATAGATTACAGAGCTAAGGAGTTTATTTTTTAGAATGAGTATAAGTGTTTATATAAGAATAATTTTATACCTTTTTATAACATGTCAATAAGGAGAGAAATTGATAAAATATGGAAGTAAAAGTTATCTTTCATATATTGTTGAAAATACATGAATTTTTCCAATTACTAATGTTTAGGTAGCAAATTAATATCTGGATATATATCCTGATGCTTTTCATGGTGTTATTCTTGACTAGGAGATTAAATTTACTATTGACATAGTTCTTAATTATAATCTAATTTTAAAACCCCCTATCAAATATCTATAATAGAACTTTCTTAATTGAAAAAATCAATTAAAATATATTCTTGATAAGGGTTTCATCATCCATAGCACTTCATATTAAGTTGCACATATTTTTTTATTAAAAAAAGTATATTTCTATGAGACTTTTCATTAATTATATAGCACTGAATAAAATCAATATTAAGAAAAAATATTTATTGCCTCATATTGATGACTTGTTTGATCGACTCTAGGGTGATCATCATTTTTCAAATATTTACCCTAGATATAGGTATCACTAGCTAAAGAGTAAAGAGGAAGAAATTATTATGATAGAGTTCCATACTAGGTATGGGAATTATGAGTTTGTGATTATGAATTTTGGGATGATGAATTCACCCACTTTATTTATGGATTTAAAGAATATATATTTTTTGGAGTATTTGGATAAATATTTCTTGGTTTTCGTTGATGAAATTTTGTTTTTTAAATGTTATGAGTATCATGAAAGATGTTTAATTATTTTTCCACAAAAGTTTTGAAAAATAAATTGTTTCTAAAATTCCATAAATATAAATGCTTGTTAAAAAGGTTTTATTTATTGGGAATATTATTTAAAAATATAACATAACTGTAGATCCTATCAGAACTAAAGTTGATCAATATTGTACAAGAGCTAAAAATTTTATTCAGATTTGAAATTGTCTTATATTATCATTTTAATACTAACAGTTTTTTGAAAATTTTTCTCGGGTATATTTCCTACAAAATACGTTAACTAAAAAAAGAGTTAAATTCATCTGGATAAAGGAATTTTATGAATGTTTTTAGGAATCTAAAAAGAGGATTTATAATGATTCAATTTTATCCTTTACAAAAATAAATAGTGAATTCTATATTTATAGATATGTTTATTTGAAGTTCCTTGGTTGTTTCATGATTTAAGATAACCAAGTAATTCCATATTCTTTATGTCAATTAATGTTCCTGGAGAATAATTACACTACACTCGATCTTGAGATTATAACATTGGGTTTTTTCTTTAAAAATTTGGAGGAATATTTAATATGGGGAAAAATTTAAAACATATACATCCCAGAAAATTTTAATGTATATATTCTCTTAAAAAGGGCTGAAAATGAGGCAGAGAAGATGGTAAGAAATGATAAAGTATTAGTATAACATGATTCACTTTTATCCAAGTAAAGGAAACATGGTAGACATTACCATGAGTTGAAAAGATATTATATCATTGACCATGTTATTTTTGGAATATAATATTTTGAATGATGATTTAATGATTGTTAGCTTAGAAATTATGCATGTAGGAAATCCCTCTATTTTGGATGAACTGTCATTTAAAATATCACTGTTTGATATAATTAAGCATACTAATAAGGAAGATCATGATTTTCAATAAATGGAGGAATTAGTCAAAAACAATAAATTTCTAAAATTTAACATTGAAAAATAAGGGGTTATGAGATTTTGAATTAGGTTTTTTGTTCTAAGTAAATAATATTCAATGAAGGAATTATTAAGTGATGCTCATATTATTTTTTATTCATCCCAAAAATACTAAAATATATATATACCTATAGAAATATTATTAGTGAGGTGGAATGAAGAATGATATTTTTTATTTTTCCATGAAATGTATGAATTTTCAACATGTTCAAGTTGAAAGATATATATCAATGTGGATGCTTAAACTATTTATTATGTCTGAATGGAAATGAGAGAATATATTCACGTATTCTATGGCTATATTAACAAATAAATCTTGAGGTAATAATTTTATTTATAATATTGTTTATTTTTTAAAGAAATATTCAAATTTTATTCATATTTGAGATAGTATGTCTTTAGATCAACTTACTAGACTTTATCTTAAAGAGATATTCAGATTACAAAGATTACCTCTCTCTATTTTATGTGAGTGTGATTCTAGATTTACCTCAAATTTTTGGAAAGGACTTCAAAATTCATTGAGAAATGAATTAAATTTTAGTACATAATTTAATCCTCAATTTGAAGGATAGTTTAAGTGAATAATTGAAACTTTAGAAGATATGATTTAGGCTTTCACTTTGAATTATTTAGGAATTTGGGATTATAATCATTCATTGGTGTAATTTTCTTATAATAATAGTTTTTATTCATGTATACTGATGACACCTTTTGAGGAATTATATGGAAAATGGTATCAAACTCCCTCATATTAGGAAAATATTGTAAAAGGATTTTATTTGGTTAGAATTGATAAAAGTCATATTTGAGAAGGTATAGATTATTCTTTATCCTTTTAGGGAATCTCAAAGATGGAAGAAAATTTATGAAGATACCTAGATGAAATATCTCTCATTTGAGGTCGAAGATCATGTTTTTCAAAAATTTTCTTCTTGGAAAATTGTTATATTTTTTGAAATTAAAGTAAAAATAAGTCTAAAGTATATTAGTGCTAATGAAATTATAAAAACATGGGAACATTTTCATATCAAGTGTCCTAACCTCTAAGTTTATGTTAGGTACATGATGTGTTTAATTTTTTTATTAAGGAAATATGTACTTGATAAATATCATTTCATGACCCCTAATGTAGTCCAGTTGGAATTAAATATTTCTTATGAGGAAAATACTATTTATATTCTCTATCAATATGACTAGGTATTGAGAAATAAGGTGATTCACTAGGTGAAGGGTTTATGAAGAACAATATGATTGAGAAAGAAACATAGGAATCATAAAAATATACTTCTAAAAAATAACCTCACATGTTTCAGTAAGGAATAAAACTATGAAGAAACAATTTTTTTAAGTGGAATAATTTTAAAACCCTATAAATTCAATAAATAAATCTTATTATTTATAACTATTCATATTCATTAATGTTTTAAAAAAATAATAAATAATATTTTGACTAAAAAAGGAATAGTTTTATTTAACTAATTTATATTCAATGTATTACATGGTTTTAATTAAAATATAAATTTATAAATTTTAGAATTTTAATTTGGTAAAATAATAATTTTTTGATTCAAAATATCAAAGTAATATGAGAGTGAATTTTATTTATTTTTCGGAAAAGATTATGTTTGCAGTTAATAAAGAAAAATACAATTTGTATTAAAATTTTAATTTTTAAGCATTTAGAAAGTACCATTCTATTTAATTTTTTTTAAGTTATATTATTATCCTTATACTAACAATAATCTAATTAATTCCATATTGGTCATAATTATATTTTATTTAGTCATAAAATCATTTTTATGATTAAAATGGAATTTTCTAAAAACTGTTTTCAGGGTGGTATGCATATTTGTATTAAATTAATTTTTAGAACTTTATAAAATTGAATATTGTAAAATTTATTTACTTTTTAGAATAAATATATTCATTTTTTTATGAAGATCTATTTTTTTATTTTTAATAGAAACCATGGTAAAACAATTTCACCACGATAATGGTTAAAATAGTTAAGCATGGGGTTAAGACTAAGCGATAATCTTTAAAATATGATAAATAATTTTCTAAATTTGATTGTATAAGTTTTTTTCTACATATAATCATCCTATATTATAAATATTAAAAATTAGTCAACTTTATTTTGATAAATACAAATAATATATTTAAAAGTTTAAAGTATTTACCAGTATTCCACTACCCCGAATCATAAAAGGGGATATCCTAATTCACATGCGTTAAGCCATTTATATCAACCATTACATTCCAAAATAAATTCCACACATCCCTTCCCACATCATATAGGTTCTAGTTTAACTAAAATAGAAACCTATTAAGGCTTGACGTGTAATCCAAGGGATGTTTTCCAAAGAAGACGTATAATTGATAACCAAGTGTTTCATGTTTATTTCTTACACTACCTCCTTGTTATACTATTTAAACATAATAATATTAGAACCTAAATATATTAAATATAATTAAATTTTATTAGGATCATGGTACAACCCTTTCCCATTACCTTTCCTATATGTTGGAAAATTATGACATCGTTCGAGCATACATGGGGAAAATCACCTCCATAAAGTGATGTGATTAATTTTTCATTTCTGAATCACAAGGATGATAATAATGATGTAAATAATGAATAAATACGAAATTTATAGCATATTTATGAATCTATAAAAGTAAATATTTTTTTTTATTTTTTTCCATGTAGTAAAAAGATGAAAATGTTGTTCATGTGTATACATAAACTACCATCTCAGTGAAATGATGTATTTAATTGTTAAATACTTCCATAAATGGATGGTTTTAAAATTTACTTTAAAATATAAATATGATAATTATAAAATTTTAATATTATGGAGGTAATGTAACCATAAAACCTTTGACCATCATCAAAAAATCGATGTTGTTTTGAGGTTGTAAACCGAATGACCCTAAAAAGTCCTACATGAACTTAACCAATTTAGTAACTAAATAAAACATGGTAATAAATAAAATAAATTGAATAATGATATTGTAATGAGAATTAAATTTTTTCTTAATCTAATAAATAAATTATAAAATTCTAATATTCTAGAGTTAGAGAATGTTTGAAGCTAGATAGGGCTTAAGGTAAATGAATTCCTTTTAAAGATACTGTCTTAAAGTTTTTCTTACAAATATTTTTCTTCCCAAATGAGGGTATTTTAAAGGTTTTAAGAATGATCTTATTTATATTTCATTGTTCTCTAATGTTAGTTTCAATTATATTTTTCTTTTATAATTGTTTAAAACACAACATTTTCAATGTTTTCCATATGGATTATTTTCAACTATTTAAAAAAGTGAAAAAAAATTTCTTTCTTAACATATATAGATTGAACGAATTTTCATGCCATCATATACAATATTAATCATAAATATTCATATAAAATTTATTTTTTTCCAAATTATATTATATTCACTATATAATATGAATTTTTCATTTTTAGTAGTTTTCATAGGAAAAATAAATTTCTCCACATCATTATGAGAAATTAAAAATTGTTTTTCTTATGGGCTCAATTATGATTTTCAAGGGTTTTATGATGAAAAAGTTAAATATTACAAATGTTTTATTCATTATATAATACTTGAAAATAATATATGATGACATGTGATCCAGATAAAATTATTTAATGAATTGGGTAATAGTTAGTATTAAAATTTGGAAAATGAGGGAGATAACGGGGTTGTTTACTATTATTTAATTAACTGAGCTTCGTATATTCTAACGCGTTTTATCCAAAAGTAAACACTGTTTATTAATATGATTCTCCAAGATACCTATATTAGGATTTCAAAAACAAATTTTATGGAAGTATTTTGATTTTATATGGTAAATGATTTTTATAAACTTTTAAAGGTTAATGGTTTTTTTCAACGAAATGTTTTATTGATTTAACACATGACTCAATACGCCTTCATGGTTTTACTATTCTTAATATTGGGCTCTTAACATTTTTTATTTTATCAATGGATTGCTTTAATATGTTTAAATGTTTTATTTATATTCTCAACATTTTATTTGGAAAAGGTAATGATTTTCATGGGTTTTTATAATTTCACTAGAATAAACCATCCCATTATTTTTATGTCCTTTTTGGAGATTTTTGTTCTTATCCCATGTTTTAAAATGTTTTTAAAAATATATAAGGATGATTATGAACTATATAAACGTCAAACATTCCACTTTCATATCAACTTAAAAGAATAAAAAGTGTCTTGAATGTAATAGGGTTATAAACTTAATGCCCAATTTTTGTGGGAAAAATGTACACTATATGAAATTTACCAATTTGTAAAATATATTTTTTCATAATTATATAAAATTATAAACTAAAAATATTATATAAATGTAAAAATATTAAATCCTTGATATTAAAAAAATATTTATGGGTTGTTATTGTAATGGGTCATTATAGTATGTCAGGGTTCATGCCGTATTATGAAAATAAATTCATGGAATTCAATATCCACACCTATTTGTACCTTAATACCACCTTATATGTTCATATCACTTGATATATAATGTTATAACTATTTATCCCTTATTTATGAAAGGAAAAGAATAAAAGTATAGAAATTTGGGAAAATATTGATCAATCCAAACTAGAAGAACCCCCCATTTTTAGATCCTCAGACCCCGATGGTGTCACTTTATAATGTGGATCTACTATATATAGATTCCCCTCCTCCCAATCCCATCTTACACACTTCCATTGAAATAATTCACTAGTTATAGGTACTTTTGATCCTATTGTGTTAGTATATATAGTTCCTTCATCATCAACATTTTCTCCAGAGGTTATCTTTTTAATTTTAAGACCACATAAATTGTTATTTTAGTGGCCTAGTTAATTATTCCAATTTTATTGCCTATTTAATCTACTCAATAGGTTATTCAGTCTATAATACCTCAACCATCAACCTGGGTAGCCTCTTCACTATATTCAACTTCGTCTTTAGTGTATATAGACAATTATATTGAACCAATTCAGTCATCCCTTCCAGATATTGTTTTTTTAATAAATTAGAATTTATATAGTTTTATAAAAACATTATCAATGATAACCAACAAGTTTCACTAGAGGAGTATGATGTGGATGTTTTATCGAAGGATTCCTAGGATTATCCTATAGAATCTTAAGATTTTCATTTTTCATTTTTATTTTATTTTAAAACTATGAAATTCCATTTATTTTATCTCTTCATGAAATATATTTAAATATATTTTATTTGTATTTAATGAAAAAATAAATGAATATTTTTTTTCTTGTTTGGAATAGTTTTTTGTTTTTATTTAATATTAAATTTTGAAATATTTTAATAAATATCATCAATGAGTCTCACCAATATTAAGAGAAAGACATTAAAAATTCATGAATGAGGCACCAAATTTCAAGAATGATAAAGGATTAAAAGGTTCTATAAATCATAGACATCTACTTTAAACTTTTATTTTTAACTAATTCTATTTCTATTTTTATTAATTTTACTTTTGATATATCTAAATTTAGACTCAATCATTATGGATAATTCTTTCTTTTAAGTATGAGGGAGGGTCCTTTGAGAATAAAACTTGATTTTTTTTCTTGAACTCTTTAATCTATAATGAATTTTTAGAATTTTCTATTTTTTTGAGGAAATAAAAATATCATGAGAATAAATTTAATATATATATGTCAAATTTATTTTAAATATCATATAATTTTCTATTTTTGGGTTTAAACTTGAAATGATTTTTTTATTTACCTAATTTTAGTTATTTAAAATTAATATCACTAACTAGTTATTTTCTATTCCTCCACTAATTGACTTTATAAAGTGTAATTTTTAATTCCAAGTTGTATTCTAAACCCACTAACATATTCATTTTTATTCATTTTTTCTTAATAGATTATTGGGTTATACAAACTATAAAAACATATTTTTTGTTTTTTTATCAAAAAATTAGAGTAATATCTCATTAAAATGATTGAGGATGTTATTTTATTTTTATCCCATAATATCATTGATGTTTAATTTTAATTTTATCAATATCTAAACGCATAGAAACTGTGGACCTCTTGTTTAGAAAAAAAGATTACATGATTTTTTTTCATTTCTACACTTATTTAATGAGTATTATTTATCATTATATTTATATTAAAATAAGAGAAAATGGGTTATTATATGAATTTACATGGGAAGAAGTATGATGACATGAGAAGGAGTGTGATGCATTGATATTTGTTATGGGAGAATAGTTCACAAGATAATTTTCATTATACTTACATGATTTAATTAAAATTATAAAAATAAAATAAAAAATGATGATGAATAAAAAATTAAGAATAATGGAAAAATTAATAATAATTTCAATTATAATATTTTTAAACCAAGGGAAAATAAAGGAAAAGGAGTTGAGTTGGATAATATTTTTGATAAATAATGAGTGTCGAATTTATATTGAGATTGAATTTCAAATTACAGATTGTACTTTATGAGTTAATATACACATAGAGAAATTTGTTTTTATATTAATATCCACCAACCATTTAACTCCATAATTGTTTTTTAAAACCCCTCATTATTGATGTGGTTTAATTTTTTGAGGGAATATTTTAATACTTCAAAATGGTTGGGATAGAATGAATATACTTGATATTGAGAAAAATTCCAATTAAAAGATATTGAATACATGGTAAAGAGTTTTTCATTAATGTAAATGGATAGTGAGAGAAAAGATTAAAGGAAGGTTGAATCATGAGAGTGTAATGGTAGATGAATTAGAGAATTATAGTTTATTTACAATGTATTATGGAGTATGAAATAATATGCATATTTCTTATTTGAATAATTTTTATTTATAATTTCTTACTTTTTAGCATGATTGATTTTGAAATTCCACTACCAAGATATGATTTCTTTGAACTAATTACTAAAATGTTTTTGTTGAATATAAAAAATGGATTAACAGTGTGGGAGTTTGATAATAAATTCTAATATATTTATTTCCATTTTATTTTAATTGTGAAAATGATTTCATGTTACCAAATATGCATTTTTTTTGTTTTGACGGAATTTTGAGATATTGAATGATTTTATAGAATTTTGGAAGAAAATTCAGCAAACTAATGAAAACCATGATATGGTGATCAAGAAAATATGATGTTGTGATTGAATACAATACAATTTAATGAAAAATTCCATGTCACCATTTCTGGAGTGAACTAATATATTGACTAATAAATGATATATAAAACCATTTCAGGTTAGAGATAACCATTATATTTTACATATCTTACAAAATTAAGATAGAAAAATAGATATCTAAGTGAATCTACCCATTATCCTTGATAATTAAAATAAAACATTGAATCTAGGGAAAACAAAAATATGAAAAGTGATTGTGGTCATGAGATATATGGAGATCTCTCTATTTAATCCTAGTTATTGAAAGAATAGTCATTTTAGACTTTAAAGTAGAAAATATTGAAAAAATATACTCTACCACACCTTGTCCTTTATATATTTTTAAATACACGTGTTTTAGTTTTTTTGAGTATATAGAGTTAACTTTTTTTGTTCTCCATTTCATCTTTATATTCCATAGGATTTATTTTAATTTTTTAGTATTCAAGAATAATGAGTTTTGATTCAATTCATTCTTTTGATTTAGTTTTTTCAAATTTAATTCATTATTTCATTCTTTAGTCTTAGTTATTGAGACTATTATTCCTTTAAGGATTGATTAACAATAAATTATGAGTTTATAACCTCATTAACAGCTTTTCATATAAATTACTATTAAGATTTATATATTGATTATGATCTCTATTAAGATTGTAATTTTAGTTATCAACTGGAAATCAATGACATATTCAATGATTATTATAATTTCCCCCATGAAATAGATCTTGAAATTTATATATATTATTTTTTATTTTTGAGTTGAGACTAATTAATTTTAAAACATTAATGCCAACTAAATTTAACCATGTTAGTGACCATGAATAAACTATACCATTCCACGTTATTCATTATCTTTGCTACACCATCATCATTCCTAAAAATAAACACAAAATAAAAGGTCTTGATATCAACCACATAATACTAGTATGTCAACAATATTATTTATTTTAGTGATTATCATATAAATTCTTCCACTTTATAGTCATTTACTATTTTACCAGATGAAATATTAACCATGTTAAATAATTAAGTCTATCATTTAATAGTTTTTTTTCATACTAAAAAAAACCTTTTAGTTATTATTATTTATCACATACATTCATTCCATACATAAGGAAATCCACAACCATAATTCTAACCATACCATTATCACTGTACAACCACATCAATATCTCACTACCTCATGTTCTAAAAAACTGCAGATTTTTTTTAATTTCATATACCATAATAATCATAAACAAGTAAAAAATATCATATATATCATGTCATTCCCAATTTAATACTATAGTTTATTTTAATACATATAATTATATGAATCCCATCTACATAGTCAAATAAAACTAAAGAGTACGAATTTAAAAATTATTAGTAAATAGATAGATTACCCTTGAATCACCTACCTTAAAACGGTTCTTGATTTAGAAGTCTATTAAAGAACGTGGTTCTCCTCTAAAATCCCCACACTCAAAAAATATTAACCAATATATCTAAATTCTGTATATACCATATATATTCTATTTTATCCATAGTAATATAATTCCAATGAAAAAATAAATAAGTATAGGAAAAAAATACTAAGATAGGATTACCTCAATTCATAGAAACCACACCTCACAAAGAGAGAGAGAATAAAACATCACTATATGAGAAATAAAGAGAGTCTATAAAATTACCATTACCATAAACATTCATTGAAGAGGAGAAGGAAATGAATAATAATAGATAAACCACTTAAATTTATAAATAAAAAGGAATATTAAAAAGTCTCAGAGTAATGGAATTTTTTATCACATAACAAGGTTTGACTAACTAGGGATCTGAGAATTATGGTGCATAAATCCATATATACTCCATAAGTATTACTATACACCCCTTTCAAATATACTGATATCAAGAACATAATGGTGTAATTTTATCATTATAATTAAATAGTTATTGTTCAAAGGTTTAATATTAGTTTTATGGAATAGAGAATATTTTATCAAAATAAAAATAAATTATCTTTTAAAATTCACACTCACTTTGAACTAATCACATTTTAATTGATGAATTTATAATTTGATTTATAATCTCCATAGAAATACAAGATTTAATCGATTGTAAAACCACATTCACAATAATAAAAAATCATGAAACCAAAATTTTCCACCAATCCAACACTTATTCAAAATAATCAACCCTAAGAGAAAATTACTATATAATAAAACCCATTATGTTGTGATTTCTTATTTCAGATATATTTTCACCTGAAACATAACTTTACATCATTATAAAACTAAAACTTATATAAATACAAAATGAATGTTTTACGCAAAAATTTGTAACTTTTTATTATAATACACTCAAAAAATTCTCTCTCCCAAGAATAAAAAACCTAGGATGTGGAATATAATATCTCTAAAACATAACTATTATAATGTGGGACATTCACTACAGGAAGAAATAAATAAAAAAATGAAAATAAATAAGGTATAAATAAAATTGATTAATTATAACATTAGGTTAAATTATAACATCACTATGAAGACCATGGTTTAAATGAAATTTTATTTCCAAACATATATATATGAATTTCTCTCCCACATACATTACACCAAGCCACCAGTACTGTAAAAAACATACACCAAGGGAATAATTCAACCATGTAAAACATTATCTTACCAATATTGGATCTCCATAGGCCATTCCATGAATTACATGTACTCATTAATATCCAACATTCCCCAATTAATGGTATAGGAATTATCATGTCGATATATTTAATTTTTTTACACATGGAATATATCATAAATGTTTTCCATTTGGGGTGGAAGTTCAAATTTTATGCCACCTTTCAAATCGAATCCAATACATTCAAAGGTCAAAATAATAAAGGAGAAATTTTTAAAACTCTAAAAAACCTTTATTTTCCATGAAATGGAGAAACATATATGAATACATGTTCACAAACATTAAAATATAAAGCTCCCCAGATATGATATTCCTAATACATATGATTACATTATAAAGAAACAAAATTAGACATATTATTTTATATTATCCTCATTTATGAACTTAGATATCATATTTACTTATGTTTTGTAAAAACACTGGGAAATAGTGTGTGGATAAATTATACACACCCTGTATACCCACATTTTTTAAAATTTAGGTAAATTAGAAAAAAATTGCCCACATTTTACATTAACGTGGGTCATTATGTTTTTAATAAAAGAAATTTTTTGTTCACCTCGTGTTGAACCTACTAACCCTTCCACGCATACTGACTACCAACCCACCACCTTCATGAACTGATTCCCATGATTTGACTCTAATAATTCTACTCCTCATTCCTATAAAAATAAAATCAGTGATTCGAAAGATTTGATCCCACATTTTGAATTATACGAGGAAAATAACCTACCTCTGAAGAACAACACCCATATGTTATAATAATATATTACTATATATATATATAAATGTACATATAAATATAAAAAAATTCTATATTAATACACCCCGATATGTTAATATATATTCTAATGTATATAAATAATATTAATATTTTTTAATCATTGATTTAATTACCAATATATATGAATTTCTATATATATTTTTAATTATTAATCATTAATGATCATTTAGTTATTATATCTTATCAAATTAATTATAATTATGTTTTAAATAATAATAAATAATATTTAATTTAATTATATATTTATATATATTATTTTTAATGTTATGTAATACTATTATATATTTACTATGTATATATATCACACTATATATATATATATATGTAGGTAAAAATGAATTAATATGTTTATGTGTGTAATATAACATAATATAAGTTCGATTACATCTACCACTACAGAATACAATTAGAGGAATGAAAATATTAGTAAACACATAGACTTGGGGACTTGACCCTACGACTTCCCCCCACCCCCAAACCCAAACCACCCTACCAACAACAGTTGGTCTGTGTGTATAATATAATATAATAGTGTTATATAATATTATATATATGTGTGTGTGTGTGTGTGTGTGTGTTCATACTTGTGTGTGTGTAGACACACACACCCCAAAATGTATACACGTATATATATAAGTAACATGTATATAAGTGACACAAACACACACACACACATGGATATAGGTATGGAGATAGGTGTATATGTTTGTATGTATGTATTTGTATATGTATATATGAATTTTTGTATATAAACACACACCCACATATATGTATTTATGGATGTGTGTGTGTGTGACACACACACACACACACACACACACACACACACACACATATATATATATAATGTGTGTCCACATGTACACATCTTATTTAAAATAAATTTTCAATATAAATTTAAAAATATTATGATTTTATATAATATAAATTGTATATGTATGGGTGTGCGTGTGTTAAATAATAAAATATTATAATATATATGTGTGTTTATGTGTGTTCCCCCCCCCACACACACATGTTTCAAACACAAACTATATTATGTTGTTTTTTTAATTATCCTTTTGGAGGGCACTTATGAAGAAGCTCAAATCCTAGGTGGATTTATGAGTAGTTTGGTGAAAGTAATGTTCACCAAACCCTACCAAAACTTTAAGTAAATGTCATGGTGTGTATGGAAATGATAAAGTGGCTTTAGAAATGACATTCATGCTAAAATAGTGAGAATTTTGTCCCTTGTTTCATTTAGATAATCCATATGTGGTAAAAAAGTGAAGGCCCCTAAGCTATGAAGATTTGATAAAATCTGCGGTATATTGTTTTGAAAGGTTCAAAGTTATGAATTTGGAAAAGTAAATAGGAAATTATACCATTATCATGGAAGATGTAAAATTATCAAAAAAAAATTCTCCACACCTCGATGGTCGATGTTTTAAACTTGGGAATTCCCTATGAAAAATGAAAAATTACAACGTGGGTATTTTAGTGGACTTAGTTGAAGGAGTATGCCACACACAAGAATGGGAAATGATTAAGTCCCTCTATCTCAATAAAAATAGCTTTTAAATTAATACTACACAATGGTGGTAAGTTTTTTGAGGGTTTGAATCAACTATTAGAAATATAGATCCCAATATGAGTGTAATAGAAGCCATAGTGGACTCAGGAATGGTGTATTGTCAATGGATATTCTAGGGAGACCCCCATTCCAAAGACAAAGGTGTTTTAAAATGATGGAAATATAGGTTATTGGTTGTTTTAGTACTGGGGATGAAATATACAGATTTAGCATTATGTTTGGTATTTATATGGGAATAATTATTAGAGGAGAACTGGACCACAACAAAGTGATGTTATATAGTGATAATGAATTGAAATATGTAACATCCTAGATAAAATTTATTCTCTCATATATGTTTTAGAGTGTGTTTATTATATTTGGCAGAACCAAGAATTACTTATGGATTTTTTTAGTAGAGCCTAGTTTTTTTGTTTCTTGTAGGACTTTTTACTTAATAATATTATATATTATTGTGTAAAAAAGTCATAGAGAATAATACATGAAAAATATTTGAAGCTTAAATCCATATATTCTATAAACCCCCTTTTACAATGTAAATATGTCATCAGAGATAAATTAACACAAATTAATATATTTTTTGACGTAAGTGAGTTATGGGGATTCTACAATGTAAATCCATTATTTATGATGTAAACCCCTTGTACCCTAATTGTTTTATGTGCTATAAGCCTGAGTATTAATTCGGTTAACTTTTTTATCAATAATTTTAATCCTATGTCATATTCATAGTGATTTTGTGTGTCTCTTCCTCTTCTGCATAACATTGTTCATTACTTGATCTATAGACGGGGTGTTTTGGTTCTCTTCGGGTAAGGGGAATTTCTGATTATTATTTTTACATTAGTTTTACCAATGGAATTGGGATATATTTATAAGATCCATTAATCATGTTTTGATTGTTTTTTATTCTTCTATATCCACTGTTCTATCATCTTTTTGAGGTTGACCCTTGTGTAGGTTATGGTGCGTTGTGTGAGGTTCTCAAGGTATGTGTGATCTAACTTATCCAACAACTCTTTTCATTTTTGGAATGTGATTTTAAGATGTTCGGGTCAATTCCTGGGCCTCAGTATGTTAATATGTGTTCCTTGTAGTGTTGGTGAATCCCATTGTAGGTGGTTTGAAACATTATTTTGAGGTGGGTGGTTATGTCTCTAGCCTACATTATTTGAACCCTTAATTGCTCTTGTTTTTTTGAAAGGATTTATAAAATATTAGAATGACAATGGATTAGTTGATTAGTGGGTGTGAAATTATTTTTTAAAGAAAAATTTCTCTCTTGTTTTTGTAAAAGAAAGATAATTTTAAAATCATTGAGAAATTGATTGAAAAATGTGGTTTCAAAGATGGTTTTTATGGAAAAATGGAAATTGAATTGTATTGTTAAATGTAAAAAATAATTGATAGGATTTGATATACTAAAAAAGGGATCCTTGGTTACTTAGGTGGGACGTGTAGTTTTGGGGCTCATATTTTGATATTGATAAGAAGGTTTGCTTTCTTGGGTGTTCTTCCATTCCTTGATCGATATGAATTTGGATCTAGGGCTTGACTTTTTATTACAGGAGGGTACATTTTTTGGTATTTTCTATATTCCGTTGACCATGATGTATCAATACATGAGACTTATAGTGAATAATATCCATTACTTCTCTATGAGTGATCTATTTAACCTTACCATAAGTTATCCCTTGCGTGCTTATCCTTTGAGTGTTGGATTTGTACTTCTTTGAATTGATATACCTATTTTTAATGAAACTGAAATGGTTTTATGGATTTATGATTTGAAACTGTTTTACCTAGATTTTTTTAGAAATTATGAAAAAGGGGAATTTTTTACCATTATTTTGATATAAAACTACATTAATTATTATCATGAAATGTTTTATAAATTTATCATATGGGATTTCTGTACAGAGACATAAAATAGAACACTTAAGCGTGATCTCATTGATCTTGAGTATATCAAACCCTACACAGCACTTTGGAAGTGTATATACATGGTATTGTCTTTTGATATAGGGTTGGGAAATATGCTTTTATGAGGTAGTAGGATTTATATTAACTGAGTATGGGTACCTGGTAGTGAGATGGTGGGAAATTTCCCACTTATCACATGGAGTAACAATTGTTTGTTTAGATGTAATTTTATTATTATTTTGGACATGTACCACTGGTTTTATCTAGTTTTTTTATCAATATCACTACCACTATTTTGCTTCTGTTATAGAAGATATTTCTTATAGTTTTATTATTTTTTCTTTATTCAATGTATATTTATTCCTTTAATATTATTTCAGATTTAGTGAAATAATTATCCCTTATTGTTTTTGATTATTGGGTACTATTTTCAAGCCCATTGAGACTGGGAATTACTTTAGGGTATATGGATTATTGGGTCGGGAACCAAGGTTAGTGGGAAATATGGGTCACTTTGTTACAATTTTGTATCAGAGCCAAGTTATGCTCAGTCATGGGAAGTTGGTTGACGAGGGGTAGGATTTTGAGAATTGATAGGTACTTTGGAGTGAGTGACTATATGGACTTTCCATGAATAACCTCAAGTCACCATGTGATGTTGGGATTCATGTCTCATGTATTGAATTTTGATCCTGATCTCAGTTTCTACTAATTTTTTGATTTTCAATTTATATTTTTATGTTGTTTGATTTTTTTATTCTATTTTTAGTGTGTAGTAATATTACTCTAAGACATCTTCCTTAGGTTATTATGGAGGGTGAAGTGATATATTCTTCTCAAGGGAATCCAACTTTTGTTCAGAATCTTATAGAGTCTATTGTGTGATCAGTTTTTTTATGATCCAGAATGTACTGTGAGTTCAAAACCAAGTTGTTGAGGTGGAATCGAGATCTGAGAAAGACAATGTATGATCATGAGATTTACCACAACATAATAACCCTATCTTTGGGTATTAATGTACCTCAATATTTAGAGGAATATTTAGATGAGATCATTTTATTTTTTAATATCCTAGATACAAATGAGGACATCAAGGTGAAATGTGAGACATTTAGGTTTGAGGGTCGTAGAAAGTGGTGTTGGGATTCAATGGTATTGGAAAATTGGCATGTGGGTTTGGATTGGAAGGGGTTAAGACCCTAATATTTCAAAATTTATTCTAATGATCTATACGAATAGTGAACTATCTAGAGTTCCACTCATTATAGTAGGGATATAATTCAATGTTGAAGTACACCAATCAGTTCATAGAGTTGGATCATTTTTTTCCAGAGGTAGTTATGAATGACTTGTTGAAATATCAATTGTACCTTCAGGGTTTGAAAATATACACTAAATCATAGGGATATTTTCTAAATCATTGAACCCATAAAGATATGGTAAACTTGTCTATGATAAAAGTGATGGATATGACATAAATGATTGGTTATTATGAACCTTTCCTTCCACAAAGTGGAAGCTTCAGTGGTATGTAGGGAAAGAAGATGAAGTGACATAATCATCACATAGGTGGTGGAGGTATTTTATAACTATGGGATTCCTTCACACAACCAAAATATACCAGCATTGTGACTTTTACTTGCAAATAGTGTGGCAAGTTAGGGTACACATGACATTATTTTCCATCACTCACTAAAATTTTCAGTTCTTATAGATATTGATGCCATTTTTAGAGGTTCTTTGAATATATGTCTATGTGTAATTATGGTCATGGTTATTTAGTTGTATAGGTTTTTTTTTCATATAAATATTCTTCAAATTATATTGGTATATAGCTATAGGCCTTAAGAGTGAAGCACCTCTATGAAGTGGATTAATTTCTAGTAGAGGTTGATGCGGGCCCAACGATAGTGATAGGTACCATATTTATTGTAACTTGTATAACCAATGATTTATTTGATACTGGTGTCTCACATTCATTTATATTTTATCATTTTTTGATCCAAAACCTCTAATGGAGTTCATGTCCTTTTTAAAGGTGTTTGAAACCCTTCATGAAAATAAGAAGGAAAATGGATTTGAATGTTCATCCTATTCTCTATTGATAGATAATGTAGATTTAGTATGATTTTTCCTTATTATAAATTTGTATCCATGTGATTTTATAATTGGAATGGATTGAGGTATTTATTATCAGGATGATATTTATTGTTATTATAAGCAATTTTTGTTCCTCGTAGTTGATGAGAGCTCTTAGGTGTTTCTAGGAGAGTGGGATATGAGGTTTGGTCATTTAGGACCGTCCTACCTAGATATCAGGGGATTATTATCTATTATTTTTTTTGATCCCAATGAAATATTCTCTATTGGATATCTTCCCATGGGTTTTAGGGACTTTCTTGATATCTTCCTAGATAACTTTTATGATCTTCCTCTACAGGGGTAGGTAAATTTTACAATTGATTCGGTGATGGGTACTGAACCAATCTCAATACCCACTTATCATATAGAACCAATGGAACTAAAAAGATAAATATTCAATTGGATGATGTGATATAGAGAGGTTTTATTTTCATTTGTGTTTCTTCATGTGTATCCCCTATTCTATTTTCAAATAAGAAATATGTTCACTTTGTTTGTGTGTGGACAATTAAAAGTTGAACCGGGTGACGATTAATAATAAGAATCCTTTTCCCATGTGGATGAATTTTTAATTAAGATAAAGGGGGAAAAGTGGAATTTAAAGATCAATTCTTTAGTCAAGAAATTAGTAACTCAGGGTTTGGGAATCAAATATACCAGAAAAGGTTTTCCGAAGAAGGTGTAACAATTATGAATATCTTATAATGCATTTTGGTCTGACTAATCTTCCTAGAATTTTTAAAGTTTTGATGAAATTGGATATTCCATCAGCATTTGAAAACATCTTTTTAGTGTTTGTGAATTATATCTTGGTATGGTCAAGATCTGAGTTTGAGCAAAATAACTATTTTAATATGTTTTTGAAAATTTTGAGAAACTAATGATTTTTGGGAATCCTTCAAAATGAAATTTCTAGATTCAAGATATTATTTTCTTAGGACACATTATTTTTGATTATGCAATCTTATCCAATCTAGAGATGGTTAAGGTTATCTTATTATGGGAGGATCCATGGAATGTTTCCAAGATTTAGTGTTTCTTAGGTATTACTAGATATCATCTGTAGTTATAGAAGGGTTTATAAAAGTTGGATTCACCCTTTAATGATCTTACCATGAATGGGGTGAAGTTTACTTGGAATGAAAAATGTCAGACTTATTTTTATGAGTTGAAACAACTTATATCATTAACACTTTTTTTGATATTAACTAAGCTAGGTATGTGATATGTGGTATACTATGATGCTTCTGGTTCTATTATGGGTTGTGTGATTGTGAAAGATGATCATGTGGCGGCATGTGGCTCTAAACCTCTTTGACCACATGAGAAGAATTACCCACTCATGATTTAAATCATTCCATAGTTATTAATTTTATTAAGTGTTGGTGAAATTATCTTTTTGAGGATAGGTTCATGGACTTTTCTGAATTGAATATTATTATTCAAATATTATCTTTGAAACACTTGAATATTAGATAGAGGTAGTGGGTAGAGTGCCTTTAGATGTTCGATTTCAACATCTCTTATAACCCAAGGAATGTGAATTCCATCACAAACACTCTTAATAGGAAATTTCCATCGTAAACTATCATGGAATATAAGGAAGAGTAGAACCTTAAGGGATATTTTTTAGTTTCATATGGTCATGGAAGTTGATGTTTTAGGGATGGTTCTGACTAGTGTTATGATATTATCATCTCTCCTTGTGTCCATTCTATAGGTTCAATTGTAGGATGTTGAGTTCAATGGAATCAATTAAGCCTTATATGGTGGGGAGACCATTTATGGTAGATATCTCACTCCTGATGGTATTCCCTTCTTTGGGGATTAGTTTTAAAACCCATCACATGTGAGGATTTCAGTTTTATTTTTATACCATAACTCTTTATGGGACATTCATCTGAGTGATTTGAAGATTTATTGTGACATGAGACAATGTTTTTCATGGATATGTATAAATTATTAGATTATAGATTTTTTTTCTTGCTATTACACTTTCCAATAGATAAATATAGAGCATCTAAAACCTTTTGGGTTTCTTTATCATGTAGTAGTGAAATTTTGAAAATTGGATGAGGTTTCTATGGAATTCATTACTGGATTACCAAAAACTCTTAGAGGGAAGAATGATATATGGGTGGTGGTTGATCAGTTGTTGAAATATTCTCATTTAATTCTAGTCAAGGACACCACTAAGGGTGAAGATCTTGGTAAGACATATGTAAGAGATCAACAGTGTATATGGGATTCCCACAACAATAATTTTGGATAGGGATCTCAAGTTTAATTCCATATTTTTGAACTGTCTCCAAGAGGTAATGGATACTTAGGTCAGGTTGAGAACAACTAACCATCTATAGATAGATTGTTCAACGAAGCATTCTATTTTGATCTTGGAGGATATGTTCCATGCATGGGTCTTGTATTTTTGTGTATCATGAGATATCCATATAGTACTATTTTAATTGTATTATAACAATAGTTACCATTCATCAATCAGAATGACACCCTTCAAATTTTTGTATGGTCACCCATGCAGGTCACCTCCTTATTTGACAGAGGTGGTAGACACCACTATTATGGGACCAGTTCTCATTCAGGAGATGTTGATGAGGATTAATTATATACATTAATTCTAATTTATTGTGTATATTTATAATAAATAATATATGGATCATCGACATCCTCTGTTGGAGTTTTCTATACATGATCGAGTCTTCTCGAATGTTTCTCCTCAGTTGGGTCACCATCAGCTTGTGACATAGGGGAAGCTACATTTGAGATATTTTCTACAATTTAAGGTCACTAGTCATTTTGAGAAGGTTTCTTATCATTTGGAATTTCCACCTCAATTGATATTTATACATGATTTTTTTCACATATCACAACTCAATATATACCATCCGGACCCCTACCATGTTTTGAGTTTGTAATAGATCAAATTTAAGCTAAATGTTTTAGTTGTGGAGTTAATTATGGAGGTTTCTAAATCTCATTTTTAATACTTTTTTGGGAAGTCTAACCCATTGGTCAAAGTTTCATGGATACATGAATTAGTTTCTCATGATACTTAGGAGTATGAGCTGTTAGTGTGGGAGTAGTGGCCATACCTCTTTCTAGAACACCCTTCCTCAATAAGACTTTCAAGGGACAAAAACTCCAATGGTTTGGATATTATAACAACCTAGATGAAAGGTATGCTGTAATTTATGTAAAAGAGTATCCTTCTATGGTTTGGGGGCATTGAGAATCGTTTTGGGAGTTTTTTAGTAGAGTATAGGTTGGGAGATTCCTATAATACATTTTTACATCATAAGTTTGTAGCTATGAAATAAAAGTTGCGGGGCACAAGATATGAAAATGGTTTTCACTGTAAATCCATTTATGCTATAAATTCCAATTTTAGGACACAAATATTTCTCTCTAGATAAATTAACCCAAAGTGACATATTTTTCGATGTATATGAGTCATGGAGATTTTACAACATAAATCAATTATTTATGACATAGACATCTTCCACTATATAGGTTTTATACACTATAATTATTAATCATAATTCATTCATATTTTATCTCTATAATCCAAATCCAAGATATTATTCTATCCAATTTTTTATTTCTCTTCCTCTTCTATATTTCTTCATTCAATGCTCGATATCTAGCTGGATTGCATTGGTTCTCTTTAGGTAAGTGTCATTTCTACTTATTTATTTCCATTGGTTATGATAGCAATTTTGGATGCATTTATGGGATCCATTGTTCATTTGTTGATTATTTTTCTATTCTTGTAGTTCCATTTTGTAATCTTCTCCAAAGGTCTACCATTATGTTGGTTGGGGTACAACATGTGAGGTTCTCAAGGTATGTGTGATCTAAACTCTTTGTTGACTCTTTTCAATTATGGAATGTTAATATAAGATGTGGTAATCAATTTTATGGCCTTAATTTGTATTTATTTCTTATGTTGGTGGATCACGGTGTGGGTGTTTTTTACATGATTTTGAGTTGGGTGGTTCCTTATAAATATTATGTTATGTGAACCGTTGATTGATCTTATTTTCTAAAATGGATTATAAAATATTTTCATTATACTTGACTGATTATTTTTTATTTCTGAACTAAATTTTTAATGAAAATTTTGTCTTACAATCATTTTGGTAAAACAAATATGATTATCCAATCATTGTGAAATAGATTTAGAAATGGGTATTTAAATTTTTTTTCATGGAAAAGGGTGTTTGAATTGTATTTTGAAATGTGTAATAAATTTTAAAAGATTTTATATGAAACATATGGGATCCCTGGGTATGTAAATGGGTGGTGAAGTATTAGAGAGAAATCATTTAATTTTATTGTGTTTGATGATTGGGTGCAATTTTTCATCCAATAGGGATTGATAATTCCCATCAAGTATGTGAAATATCTAGTCAGGAACCTACGTTAGAGGGTATAATGGTTTAATTTATTATATAAGACTTATATATTTTAAATCCCGAAACATTAATAGAAAAAATGAAAATTTAAATGTAGGTTCTCTACTAAAAATTTGAAAATATTTATTGTGATATTTGGATGGATTCACGTTAAAATGATTTAATTAAAAACGAATTATTCCTTGAATTGTTTAAGAAAAAAGGAACATTACTAAAGTCAAAGTTTTGACCATACCTTTTGTAAAGTTCCTTTCACATAAATAGAATGTATATTTGTTAGAGAAAAAAAGCGAGTGATATTATTCAAAAAATAATAATAGGACATATAAGAAAACTATAAAGGGGGAACATGACTTATCTAAAAAGAGATGAAGAAAAGTAGAGAAAAAAATAGAGGAATGTAGAATATAGAAGAAAATGGGAACATAAAATATTGAGAAATAAAAAATAATATTAGTAAAGATCTATATTTACTACTAGGAGGAAATGAATTAAAAGCGGATCATAGTGAAAAAACCATTTATCAGATCAATTTTACTCAGTTTTGAATATTTATTATAAGAGTAGTGTATATCATATCTTTATATTCCTTGAATCTAACCTATTTGCATACTACAAGAATGTGGAGTTAAATTGATTGGAAACACAGCCTTCTGAAACCATTTAACACTCATAGCGAGTAGTGTTATCCCTAGTATATCAACACAACATATTTTATTTCTCCTTGGACTTACATTTGTGGTTAACCAAGTAAATCCTATGTGCATTGGATTTATTTTATGCATTTTTATACCACATTTAAGATAAAATATTGAAATAACCATCCTATTATTACTAGCATGAGAAGAAGACCCAGTGAGAAATAATACGAACAACATATCCTAATTCACCACCTTATGGTTTATTGGACCTATTGTTGATGAAAGTGCTAATAGATCCACTAGGTTACTGCAAAAATAATCTGTATTATGAGGAATATTGACATGGAAGATGTAGTTAATGTAAGGGGAGACCTTATGTTTCATGGCTATACTTTTTATTATATGGAAGAATCATATGTGGTCACACTTTAGATATCTAAAACTTAATGTTTTCATTATTGCATTACATAGAATAAATTTTAGCAAATATATAATAATATTGATGATGGAAACTGATAGAAAACTATTTGATGATGATGATAGGGCTCAAAATACTTCATCTAGATCCCTATGAAACAAAATATATATGAAACTCTTGGATTTTATATTGGTAAAATAAATATAAGATTAGATGACCAATCCATATGAAGAGAAAAAGTTTAAATAATTTAAATTCTAAGTGCTACACAATAAATTTTATGACTTTGAAGAGGATACTAAATTAAAATATTGATATTTTCTTGAATCATATCATTTATTTTATGGGATATATTTATAGTCATGGAGACCATATGAAAGATAATGATATTATGAAGAAGATTCTCAAGAGAATTCCCCCACTGTACAATTATATGGTGTCAACACACAAAAAAAATATCTCATAAAAATAAACATTTATGATCTATACAGTAAGCTGATATCATATGAAATGTTAATGGGACCTAAAAACATATATAACTAATCAAAAAATTATATCACATTAAAATAAATGGGGAAACTAAAGGTATATGAATGTGAATGTAATGAATATGTCAGTGATGGATTTATATTTCTTGTGGTAATAAGATTCAATCAAGTAAATGGAAGTTATACAGGTTAAATCTCATTCATATGTTTCAATTGTCTAAGGGATGGATTTTTTTAGTAAAGTTATCAAGGAAGGTAGATAATAGAATTAAATTTAAAATTTCATCAACATCACAAAATAATATTTCATTCAAGATAAAACATTACATTTTAGAGCTCAGCTAGAAAGAGGTTACAATAAAATAATATTTTGAGTAAAGAAGAAGAATATGATAAGGAAAGTGTCCTAAATTTTTAGAAGTGTAGTTCATATCGAACATGGAATATGTTATTATATAAATAGTTTATGTAAATAAGTACAAAGATAAAATAGAGGAATAACCTATTGAAAATTTTAACTTGGAATTTGAAATTGAAGGTTCTCTTGAAGTGTTGAATCTTTAACATAGAAAAAATAAAAAATAGATAGTTAAGAAAAATGTTCAATTGTATATATTGGTTAACTTCAATAAAAAATTAATAATTTTAAAAATGGAGTAGAAGTAATTAGGATAAATAAAAATTCATATTAGAAAATGATTTGTTTTAAGATATAAATTAAAGAGAAAAAAATGATTGATGATATACAAAAAAATATGGATGAATGTAATAAGAGAGTATAATATCTTGAATAATAAATTTTATGTTTGCTAAAGAAGTCAGGGGATAGAAAAGGGATTGACATCTAAAATAAGTTAAAATTCCAAAAAATCATGATAAATAATTAATAAAGATAATATCAATGGGAAAAAATACTATTGAAATGATAGTGAAAGAATAGAAGATTAGACCTATGGAAAAGGTTTGTCTCAGATGTGAGGCTAAGACCTCCAAGGCTTGTAGAGATTCTATACACATTGAAGGAAGACTAATTTTTAGCAAAAGTAAACAAGATCTAAGACTAACCCAAAAATGAATAAAAATATCCAAAACATAAAATATGCGGGGAGTAAGTGATGGAAAAAATAGTTTCCATAAGTAATTTCTAATTTTATGGTTTTATAAAACTCATAATGACATGATGTGTGAAAGTCAAGGGTTTTTTGATAGGAAAAGCTGTTGGATGTCCTTAAAAAGAGCGATAACTTATACTTCACCTGAATGAAAAAACTATTTTATTTATATTTCTATAACTATTACCACTTTAGGAAAAAGGAAATTAATTGAAGGTAGTTAATAAGTCAAAAATATTAAAATGAGGGCCAAGTAATAATATAATCTTAATAATCTTATAAAACTCCCTTGAGAAAAACCATATATCCTTTGGAATAAGAGGAGCATGATCACAAAAATTATAATAAAGAAAATGAGAAGATATCACCTTGTGTCTGAACTCAACTAGGAATCTCATGGGGGAAAATGGAATAATGATAAGGCCATCTTAGAAGATATCACTCTCAATGAAACTAAAAAAAATAGATTCTTGATAATGGGTGTTTATCCCATTTTTTCAGTAATGTGAATCTTCTAAATAACGTAATGATCCTTATTGAGGGAATAATGATATTTGATAATGATGTATCATTAAAAATTTAAGGATTAAGAAATAGGAGAAAATATGTAGATTTAATAAAATGTATAGTTAACTTATATATCGATGGACTTTGTCATAATCTTATCATTGTGAGTCAACATTGTGACTATGGAAATGATGTTGTTTTTTATCAAAATAGATGTTCTATCAATTGAAAAACTGGAGACTCAGTATTGATGGGATAAATAACCAATGGAAATCTATAAAAGGTAGATGAAAAGATGAAAAAGTATTTTTTTCCTTTTTATTGAGGAAGAAAATAGGCATTGTTGTTGAAGTATTCGGCACATGAATAAAAAATCGTTGGAAATATTTCCAAACTAAAAGCTACAAATAATATTCAAAATATGAAATGAGATCATGAGAACACATGTGATTATTTTATAAGAAGGATGATTGTGAGAAATCAGTCCTCCTACATAAGAAAAGATACATAAATATAAATGGTCTCATCCACACTCATGTGTGTAGTCCCATAAAGGTTATAGAAACATATAATGAGAATTAATTCATCATATTCATTTATAATTTTAGTATAATAAGGAGTATCATGGTCATGTAATTTAAGATATAGGTGATGGAATTAATCAATATATTTTTAAGAATAGATAATAATGAAACTAGAAGAACAATCAATATTATTTAATATGAAAAATTCATAGAATTCAATTCTCGTGAGGTGTAAAATTACTTGGAGAAATCTAGAATAAAATAAAATGTTTAATCAGTAATGAAACTATAGAAAACAATTGTGGTTGGAAGAATATATTTAATGGTGAAAACTATGGTTAAGACATTACACATTAAATTTGTGATCTCATGTCACTAATAGAAAGAGGAAATGAATGTTTCTATTTATACATAGAACCAGGGAATACTATTACTCATATATGAGAATAATCTATATAAAATTCGGCATAGAGGAAATCTAAAATCGAATCTCTTTTTTGTGTTTGGAAGCCTATGTACATTATAATAAAGGAAGGAAATCAAGGAAAGTATTGGGACTCTTTAGATGAAGGTATATTTATTTGATACTCCATTAAGAGTGAAACCTATAAGTTTCTCAAAAAAACATTTATAAAATATTTTAGAGGTAAGTGATGTGAAAATCATTGAAATTAAATCCAAAAAAATAATATTTCATATTTGAGTATGATCAGTGATGGGGAAGAAGTTCCCAATATGAATCAGATCACTTCTCATTGAGTGACATGTGATAAGGATTCAGAATATGATTTGGTAGAATAACATATTTCCAAAATGAGTGAATTTGTGGCTATATAGAGAACAAGATAACCTATTTTTAATGTTTCAAACATCATAGGTGATAAAAAAACACCCAAGAAAACATAGAGGATGAGGAAAATAGAGTACAATGTTCTATTTTCTCAAGTAAAGACAAAATTATTTGAAGAGGTAGTGAAGGATGAGTCATAGGTCATGGATATTAATGAATAAATTGATAAAATATAGTGTAATTAGACATAGGATCTTGTGGAAAGACCAATGGAACGATATTTTAATGTAAAAAAATTGGTATTCAATAAAAAATATGATTAACATGGAAATGTGATATAAGAAAATGAAATATTGGTGTATAAGGAATATGAAAAAGTAAACATATTTTTTGTGGAAGAAAACATTACCTTGATGAAAATAATTGATTCAATATGAATCTTCTTTACTCTGGATCTCTAAAAAAATTATAATCTACCAAATAAATTATGATACAACATTTTTTAATGGGATTAAAAAAGGGAAGTGTAGGTTGAAAATTTGACCAGATTTATTTCTGGTAATGATGAATTAATGTCTTGTAAGTTAATGATTGTGTTGTATCTCTTGAAATAAGCACTATATGCCTAGTATTCCTAGTTAGTTACTTTTTTGAAGAATCTATAATTACAAATATAATGATTCAATTGAAATTTATATGTTAATTAGAACAAGGATGAATAATTTATGATGATTTTCTATGTTTACGACATCATAATTAGGGGAAACAACCAAAATGTAGTGGAAGAATTTTCAAAAATGTTGAGATCAGAGTTTGAGATATCTATGATTAGGGAACTCACATCTTTATTCAAATTTTTTTTTCAGAAAGGGAGTTACAAATTCATATCTTAGGTTAAATATGTAATGGAGTTTCTTAATAAGTTTGAGATGCACGATAATAAGTTCGTTTTAACACAAATAATGGTTATAAATAAGCTAGGAAAACATGAGGATAAAATATCAGTGTATTATAATGTTTAATGAAAGTTAATAGCTATTGTTGACCCCGGAAAACGCGTTCCAAAAATTTTCCAAATGCTTCCATACATGAACCTAGATCGTAGTCCATTTCGCAAGCTTCGATTTGGTAGGTAGCAGGGCCCAAACAGAGCTACGGATTAGGAGTTATGGACATTTTAAGTTGGGCTGGAAATCTAGTTTGTGAGCCCATTTGTGAAGCCCCCTTCGTGATCGCGGAGCGCCGCCACGAAGTAATGAGGCGAGAGGCTCCGCGAACCCATCTGACGTTCGCAACGTGCCGCAAAGACCCTCCGCGAAGCAGAGGAGGTGGTGACGCTCCGCGAACGCCCTAACGTTCACGAGCCCGCCGCGAAGCAAAGGAGGCGGGACGGCTCCGCGAAGTGCTTTGACGTTCGCGACACGCCGCGAAGATCTGCCATGGAGCAAGCTCCTTCTTCGCGCCGAGCGAGCTTTGCTTCGCGGTTCCCCTTGCCTACAAATACCCAGCTCACCCCCCTTCTCAGGATGGATGGCCATGACCACTTCTCCCCTTGGGCGGCCGAGCGGAGCTCCGCATTGCGGCTCTGCGAAGCCATGCTCCGCGAGCATCTTCCTTTGCGTTGCTGCTTCACGAGGCGAGGCTCCATGAGTCCATGCTCCGCGAGCCCATGCTCCGCGATGCTGCTCCGCGAGACCAAGCTCCGCGAGACCTCTTTACTCCGTGAGACCAAGCTTCGCAAGACCCCCAAGATCTGCGAGAGACCATTGCTCCGCGAGGCCATGCTCTGCGAAGCTACTTCGCGAAAACCTATCCTTTTCAAGGATCCTACCTTCACGCCCATCGGTCCATACCACGGGGGCTGCGCCCCCGCACCCCTTCTCGGGGTCAGGGCTGGTCCCATCACAGACCCCCATGAAAAATGGAGAGTCGCACCGCGAACTTTTCGGGCCGGGATGCCGAGATTTTCCATTACGCCCTTATGCTCTACCACCTTCAACCTTTGGAATACCATGATTTGATACACTTCTCCACACACCCTGAAACACCTTCAGTTGATGTATTCCTCTTGGTTTGTTTCTTATGTCATCAGTTGGGGTTGTCATCATCAATTCCCCGAGTACCTTGAGTCGAACCATTCCTCAGGAAACTCCTCCAAACCCTATGACTTGGATCTTATGCTAGGTTGATCCACAAAGGGCCGCCCTTACGTAAGTCCCAACACCAACCATTTCTAGGCACCTTATGCCGAACTGTCCTTTCTGCATGACTCTAAACTGTAGTAATGCCTTATGTTCCAGACATAGGATTCCTTTTTCCTTATACGAGGGATGCCTCATGCTCCAAGAATGAGATGCCTAATAGTCCCCTCTACATGACTGTAAACTGTAGTACTTCCTATCTAACAAATGATAGGATGCCTCTTGCTCCAATCAAGAGATGCCTCATGCTCCAAGAATGAGATGCCTAATAGTCCTACCTACAAGACTATAAACTGTAGTATTCTCCCTATGTTCCAAACATAGGATGCCTCTTGCTCCAAATAAGAGATGCCTTATGCTCCTAGGATGAGATGCCAATAGTCCTATCTACATGACTATAAACTGTAGTACTCGCTGTCTAACAAATGATAGGATGCCTCTTGCTCCAAACAAGAGATGCCTTATGCTCCAAGCCCGAGATTCCAATAGTCCTATCTATATGACTTTAAACTGTAGTACCCCCTATCTAACAAATGATAGGATGCCTCTTGCCCTATACGAGAGATGCCTTATGCTCCTAGCATGAGATGCCAACAGTCCTCCCTACATGACTCTAAACTATAGTATTCTCCCTATGTTCCAAACATAGGATGCCTCTTTCCCTATACGAGAGATGCCTTGTGCTCCAAGCATAAGATGCCAACAGTCCTATCTACATGACTATAAACTTTAGTACTCCCTATCTAACAAATGATGGGATGCCTCTTGCCCTATATGAGAGATGCCTTGTGCTCCAAGCATAAGACGCCTAACAGTCCTATCTACATGACTATAAACTGTATTACACACTATCTAACAAATGATAGGATGCCTCTTGCTCCAAAGAAGAGATGCCTTATGCCCCAAGCATGAGATGCTAATAGTCCTATCTACATGACTCTAAACTGTAGCACACCCTATGTGCCAATCATAGGATGCCTCTTGTTCCAAACAAGAGATGCCTTATGCTCCTAGTATAAGAAGGCAACAATCATATCTACATGACTCGAAACTGTAGTAATCCCTATCTAACAAATGATAGGATGCCTCTTGATTAATACAAGAGATGCGTCATGCTCCTAGCATGAGATGTGAACAGTCCTTTCTACATGAATCTAAACTGTAGTAATGCCTTATGTTCCAGCCATAGGATGCCTCTTTCCCTATACGAGGGGTGCCTCATGCTCCAAGAATGAGATTCCTAATAGTCCCCTCTACATGACTGTAAACTGTAGTACTCCCTATCTAAAAAATGATAGGATGCCTCTTGCTCCAATCAAGAGATGCCTCATGCTCCAAGCATGAGATGCCTAACAGTCCTACCTACAAGAATATAAACTGTAGTATTCTCCCTATGTTCCAAACATAGGATGCCTCTTGCTCCAAATAAGAGATTCCTTGTGCTCCAAGAATAAGATGCCAATAGTCCTATCTACATGACTATAAACTGTAGTACTCTCTATCTAACAAATGATAGGATGCCTCTTGCCCCATACGAGAGATGCCTTATGCTCCCAGCATGAGATGCTAACAGTCCTACCTACAAGACTCTAAACTATAGTGATCACCCTATTTGCCGATCATAGGATGCCACTTGCACTAAACAAGAGATTCCTTATGCTCCAAGCATAAGACGCCTAATTCCATGATTACAGTGGCATGATTCCAACGCCCCTTGTCATTATCCCGCTTGTGCACTAGCACATAGGGAAATTCCTCAACCCACCAGTGAGTTGGGATGCCCTCATGGCCAGACATGAGGAAGACATTACGGGAAGCTTCCTTGCGTAAGCCCCATTCACCAGTGCCTCTCCTTAGCGGCACCCGGGCAGCTTCCAAGCGTAAGCCCCATTCACCAGTGCCACTCCTTAGCGGCACCCGGGCAGCTTCCTTGCGTAAGCCCCATTGACCATTGCCGCTCCATAGCAGCACTCGGGCAGCTTCCTTGCATAAGCCCCATCCGCAATTGCTGCTCCATAGCGGCACCCAGGCAGCATCATAGCATAAGCCCCATTAACCATTGTCGCTCCATAGCGACACCCGAGCAGCATCCTTGCGTAATCCCCATTGACCATTGTCGCTCCAAAGCGGCACCTGAGCAGCTTCATAGTGTAATCCCCATTCACCATTGTCACTCCATAGCAGCACCTGGGAAGCTTCATAGCATAAGCCCCATTCACCATTGTCGCTCCATAGCGGTACCCAGGTAGCTTCTTAGCCTAAGACCTATTCACCAGTGCCGCTCCATAGCGGCACCCGGGCAGCTTCCAAGCGTAATCCCCATTCATCGTTGTCGCTCCATAGCAGCACTCAGGAAGCTTCCTAGCGTAAGCCCCATTCACCATTGCTGCTCCATAGCGGCACCCGGTCAGCTTCCTTGCGTAAGACCCATTCACCATTTCCGCTCCATAGCGGCACCCGGGCAGCTTCCTAGCGTAAGCCCCATTCACTATTGCCGCTCCATAGCGGCACCCAAGAAGCTTCCTAGAGTAATCCCCATTCACCATTGTCGCTCCATAGTGGCACCCGGGCAGCTTCCTAGCCTAAGCCCCATCCACCAGTGCCGCTCCATAGCAACTCCCGGGCAGCTTCCAAGCGTAAGCCCCATTCATCGTTGTCACTCCATAGCGGCACTCGGGTAGCTTCCTAGCGTAAGCCCCATTCACCATTTCCGCTCCATAGCGGCACCTGGGCAGCTTCCTAGCGTAATCCCCATTCACCATTGCCGCTCCATAGAGGCACCTGGGAAGCTTCCTAGCGTAATCCCCATTCATCGTTGATAAATGTTTTATGATTAAAGAAGGATAGGAACATGAATTAGTGGTATGTGTGGGGTATTGGACATGAGGACCTATGCCCATAGGTTATGTTAGACTAAGGATATGAACCCCACCACCTTTAATGCATGAGTTAGGGATGTCAGACTAGGGATATATGCCTGTAATAGTTTCACTTAATGAGACTACCTAGACCTGGGATCCAAGGTAAGTGTGATGTATTTTTGTAAAATATTTCCCCTAGTGAGGTAGGGAACATGATTTATCCCCTTATACATAGTATTTTACTAGCATAGGAAAAAGTAAAATTGATGAAAATTCCAAACCCAAGCGATAAAAGATGAAAATTCTTCAAGTGGACTTTGTTAACTAATGGAACTGATTTACATTATTTATCTTTTTGTTTACTTAGTACTTGCACACACAATCTGTTTAAACTAGATAATTTGTAGACACTATTAGTGGTGACCTACTAAGTTATATTCACACCCTTCTCAGGATACCATTGGGTACTTGAGTAGATTTCATGGTTGTAGGTTAGGACAAGGGAAAGTGCTCTCTTCCAAAGGGTTGATTTGGGAATGGGATATATATGGATGATGGATCTAGACTTGGATTCAGGACCTATTTTGGGGATTTTTCTGTTTATCTTTATTTTAGGTTTTATTTAACTTGGAACTATGTGACATGACATAGAATATTTACTATTTGGTTGTGGGATTGTACCCAGTTTTGGTGAAATGTATAGTAATGAATGTTTTTTTGTTATTGACTAGTGTTTTATTTATTTTGAAATTTATCAAATATGTATTACTCCAATAAAGAGGGTATAGTCTTCCCAGATGATCTAATAGATCCTCACTTCTATTCAGAAGTATATGGATTATACAGAGGTGCACCTAAGGTCATGTGGTGATCTAGACTGGGGAGTTGATTTATTGGTTTTCAAGATTGAATCATTATAAATTTGTACCAGAGTAGGTTTTATTTTCTATTTTCTTACTATTTGGGGGATGGAATATGGGATACTAGTATGTGTCAGGTATTGGTAAAGATTTCATGTATGGGAGTAGCTAACCCATGTATGAGGTGAAACCCAAGTACCCAGGGTGGGATTGATGTTCATGATGTGTGTTGTTATAGTTGAAAGATATTTCACCATTGAGTGACGCACTTGTTGTGTGATGTGACTATTATATAATATTTTTATCATGGATGAAATGGAATGAGTACGTTTATACATTCATCATTTTTGGAAACTTGGGATATATGTGGCATGCAGCGTGGTTGGTACACACCCAGGGAGATGTCAGAGACCAGAGGGATATAATAAATTTCTTTTTCTTTAATTTTTTTAATGAAATGGTGTCTAATAAAGATGATGGAATTAGGTAAATGAAAGGATTTTAAAAGAATGGTTAAAATATTGGATTCTAATGAATGTTTATAAATGGGTTCAAATTTTGGTTGTAATAAGTTATAAAGATATAAAGGTTTGTAAAAAGACAGATTTTCCTTGTGAGTGTGATTATGTGAGTTGGCCAACCCCATGTTTGACCATGACTCGTGGTAGGTATGGATAATGGTAGTGATTGAGGTGTAACTATATATTTTGGGATAGTGTATGAGAAATGATATGTTATGGATAGTAGATATCCTTCTTTTATAAAAGCTATAGAAGTTTTATGATTTTTTATCTGAGATGTGTGTTGGGAATTATAGATAAATTCCACCATGAAGACATGTTCTGGGTTAGTGTGAAGAAGATATCACTAAGAATTCAACTCTATAAGTGGATAAAGAAACCCTGGTGATTCAAGGTATCATATGAGAGGATCTTTTCCATGATAAATTTTCCAATTTTATCCAGATGATGGAAAGAGACCCAGGGTGGGTGATGATGAGTATGTTTGATCTAACCTGATAGTTTCAGTTGCATCACACTAATAATTTTGATGAAGAGGGTGAACCTATAATGTCTTGGGCCTGGATCCCATCCGAAACAGTTCCCTAAACCTGGTTAGTCACATAGCCTCAAGCGCATCTCCATAAATTCTAGAGGCTTCTGAATAGTAGCATGGGCCTAGGTGAGTTAGTGTGGAGACTATGCCCTCAGCACCAGAGTATCAGAGTTGATGTAAAATATATATACAATATAGGAAGAGAAATAAGAAGAATCCAACTGAATGTAAGACAAGTAGACATGAATACATAATAATTACCAAAAGTGTCTCACATATAAAAAATATGTAGATAGTACAAGTATCTAGAAAGTATCCAGAATAGTACATGATAATACAATATAACCTAAGTAACCGAAAAAGAATAAAATACCAAATTGCAATCCCATCATCACAATCCTAAGCTTAGTCCTATGATCTCCTTCTCCAAAGCCTCAATAAAAAACCTATAGTAGATCCCTTTCCCCTATCATCACATTGAACCATAGAATCTGTTTTGGTCCACAAGGAGGCCTAAAAAGGTGTGAGATAAACATCCCAGTAGGCAACCACCCATGTCTATACAATTATAAAAGCAATTCTACAAAGGTACTAACAAGTGTAAAAAACTGGTAAGTAAGTGCGTATGCACATGGCATAAGTCTAATGTAACAAGTGAAACAAAACATCCCTCAAGGCTACCTAAAAAATAGAGTCATCTCCTAAAAAGGTATATATAATAAGTACAAGAAAGTCACACATCCATGTCGTGACAATAAATCTACATCCATGTTATATAGATAAGTCAGGTATCCCACTTCCATTACATAGAGTGAAGTGTAGACCCAAAGTTCTAGATCCAAGGTGCCAGCAGACTAAGGAATCCATGTAAAACATATCTTGACCACAAAGTTCTGGATCCAATGAGCTTGTCCAAGGCATCCATGTAATAAATATATAGTTCATGGAGTGATGGATCCAAGGATCTTGTCGAAGGCATCCCATCAAGTCCCATGGTCATCCCTAATGGAAACTTGGTTAGGCACTGGTTGGGGTCCTTGGATCATGGAAATATAAAGTCCTAAGTGATACCAAGAAAGACATATCCACGAGGTAGTGTGGCTTGAGGCATCCCACTGAATCAAGAACCAATGGGCATAATCAACCCAAGGCATCCAATACCATGTTCCAGATCCATGGAGAGTAGTCGGAGGCATCTATCAAACCAGTCATTCAAGAATTCAAACATTCAAATTAAACATTCAATCCATGTGAGAATACACACTCACATTAACCTACACAATCAATGTGTATACCCTCTCACATAAACAATTTACCAAGAACATGGGCCTACCCTCCCACATAAACAATTTATCAAACCATTAGTTATTTCATGTTGATATACCCACCCATATTATCCATTTAGCATGCCAAAATTTCAAAATAGGAAAGGCATAACATGATATTCATTTAGAAAGGTGGTAGTACATCTCCTATATAGTCTATTCAAGTAATAAAAGCATTAACATGCTTACTATAACTAGGAATGTCCAAGAACACACCCCTTGGGTGGTTTAAACTGACATAAACATGATATTTCCTTTAAGGTGCACCCCTCGGGTGACCATGAAAATATTAATAGGTGTCAATACACCTAAATGTAACCTATAAGTATCCTCACTAGGTCCAACTAGAGCTATGAAAAGAAATCCACTCGTAAACGAGGCCTCACTGGAATGTCCGACGGGTGACATATCGACCAAATGCCCGAAAATCAAAAGAAAAGAAAAAAAAGCATTGACCACCTACCTCACCTCGGTAGTAGAAAAATTGTCCTGTATCAAATCCTGACTCGTCCTGGTTTGTAAGAAATATGAAGAAAAGACAAAGAATGAAATATTAGGGAATATAAGACTAAATACAAATAGAATGATCTTTGTTTCAAAGAATCAATAATAACAAAAAAGGAATCAAGTACTTATCAATATTTTTCTAACATGAAAGATGATGCTTGAATCAGAGTCTGGACGACTTATAAACTAAAAAAACTAGAATAGAGGGTTTTTTGGTTAAAAAAATGAGAGTAAATCATATTGTCCATAAAAAATATGATTTATTACCTCTCTTATAAAAAAACCATACTGGACAAGTACAAGACGTGAACCTCAAGTACATGTTATGTACTTACCCTCTAATTTTTTTTGAACTAGACTGGATACACATTGTGTCTTCCAAGTACACGACATGTACTTAAAGTACACAACATGTAGACCTAGTACACAACATGTACCTGGACTTCAACCAATTCTCAGATGATTTTCCCCTTTCATTCCCAAAAACAACCCAACCTCCCAATGGCCCGACCTAGGGTCTAATCCAAAAAGGAAAGAAACAACATTAATCTGAAAAGATATATCCACACCTCAAGAAAAACCCAGGATCATAAAATAATCCCCCCCTTATAGAAATTCATCCCCAAATTACTCTCTGAAGGGTGGTCAAGATTCTTGTAAAAACAACTCTGTCCACTGAGCACATACTTCTATAGCACTCGTACTAGAGGAACTGACCATCCTCGATGAACCTTCGTGCTCCTATCAACTGTAAAAATCAGATTCTTGTCAAAGAGGAGGCATCAAACTAAAGATCAACCTACTCAGGAAGAAAAATGTGAGATGTATAACGACCCATACTTTACATAAATTTTTAGTACTTCAAAATTCAAGTACGCTTATTAAAATATATAACAAACCCAAGAAAGGACCATATAGGTATAGTGTCTTTAGAAACTGGGAAACATAAACATCTGGTTCATAAAGCATCTACATTTTCTCCCATTTATTTCATCATATCTAGCGTCCCTTTTGGAATATACTACTTAATAACCTTCTTCCTGGCCTGGGGAAAGAAAACATACAAAAGGGTGATCTCAAATGCTTAGTAAGGGTAAACAAAATAAATACCAATCACATCATATTCATAAGAACATAACATTTTGGAAATCTTAACCTCCAAAAGAGATCATAATATCATAACATGGGATAAATCATAGTAGTGGAATGAAATCCCAATAATCATAACTTAAAACATGAAACTTTGTGGTATACACACATAATCATATAGAATCATTTCTTATTAGTCAAGACTCACTTCCAAGACTATCTTAGTGGACAAAGTCCATTTCTGAACTGAGTTCACTCCTCGTTTCAGTCCTGTTTCACTGAACCAGTTTAACCTGCCGTTCCATCCATGTCTATCTCATGAGATATAAAATCTTTACCCAATGCATTTGAGGGAGATATAGGTCCCACCCATCTCATAACTATACCATTCTTTTGTGTACCACAAAATCTTAAACCATACACCATAGCATAACCCATGTAATAAAAATGGGAATCTTAAACATCGTGACATCATAAAACCATTCATATAAGATAAAGGAATTAATAAAAATATTTCCATAACAACATAATAAAATCAATGTAATAATAGGGATAGAAACAGAACCCTATATTATCTTAGATGGAAAATAATTTTGATAAAACACTTGAACTCCATTCTTGAAGAAAATATCCTTTCTACTTCAAAAACATTTTCCTTTCGTAACATGTCATATAATTTTGAACTAAAAGAATTTGATTAAAAATAAAATTGAAAACTTGTAAAGGAAGCTTCAGGAAAATAATGTTCTAAAAATCCATTCATGCCTTATAAGTTAAAAAAACAGTCTTCTCGTACTTTGGCCTGAAAAGTCAAAAAGTACCTCGTACGAAAAATGAAAAAGATTCCTTTCATATCTTTTACTAAAAACTCACCGAAGGGTAAAATTGGACATAAAATATTTTAGGAGGATATAAATATTACATATTGAGGAAACTTGTATGTGGATGATAAATATTCCCCAGTAAATTCTGAAGTATAAACAATCTCAGATAAAAATGAGATTGTGAGATTTTTCCTTACCTTAGGTCTGATTTGCTTCGTAAGTGTCCGAACCTCCTGTATAATGATTTATATAATGTCATTGACTTATTCCATAATCATACTCATTGTTATGATATAATATATTTCCATATTCTTAGCTTCTTATTAGTAATATTTCATTGCTACTTGTTATTCGGGTGTTTATTACTTTTTGTTCTTATGCGTGTTTTGTCGAATAAATTCTTATTCTTCTCTTTAGGTAATAGATACCTAATTTCCAGAATGGTATTACTGTAATATATGTCATAATAATTCATTCAATTCATTTATATAATCATTATTCAATGAAGATCATGTAAAACGAGTCGCATCACATCGTGGAGACGGTATTCCGTACGTACGCACGAGCGATGATATCGTTCCCATGATCATGGAATTGTATTGGAGTGTATGTATACTATTTCAGAATCAATATCAATTTAAAATAATCATATATAGTAATTATTTACACCATTATACCCATCCAAGTAAGGTGCTGGTGGAAAATAGATTACACCACGGCGTGGAGACGATATTCCGTACGTACGCACGCGCGGTGATTTCATTTTCCGTAGGATGGATAGATGGTGAAATAGGGTTGTTTCATAATTATAATAACATACCAGTATATGAGTGATACTGATTTTATTACTTCATAATGAAACAACTAAATAAGAATAAGTGGAAGAAGAAATAAAGTTGAAACAATCGGTAACGGACATTACCTCTTCTTTGAAGCACCTCTTTGAGACCTCCTCTTAGGGCACTACAATTGGCCTTTGAAGAAGACCAAGACCTCTAGAATGTTTCTAGGGAAGTGATTAAGTTAAATGGGCAGGGAGTGGCCGATATTGAAGGCTCAAATTGGTGTGAGGAGGAGAGGGAGGAGGTTCCCTTTTATAATGGAGGAGAGGGGCACCTTTGGAAATATAAGAAATATTAGTTTATATTAAATCCCAAACTCACACAAAAACTTCCAAAATGACTAATATCCGAATATTAGATGATATAGGGTTGTAATCGCATCAACCAGTAAAATTTAGACATGTTAGGAATTTATTTTATACATTATCAACTTGATTTATCCTTATTTATCAATTTAATTTTATTTGTGGTAATAATATTCTAAATTTTAAATTATTATAAATAATTACATATGTGTTGTTAATTTTCCATAATTTGACACTTTATGACATTTTAGACCATGTAAATTTTAATTTATAATTTTTAAATATTTTTGTGATTTTTAAACAATTTTATAATATGCTATTTTTATAAAATAACAATAGTGTCAATTTTGACACTATTCATTTATTTGAATTTAAATAAAATATTTACAGAAGATATGTTCGAAATAAAAGCATTACTAGATCCATAAAATGTCATATGTATCTAGAAAATTATTGGAGCACATTAAATAGTTCATATAATATTTATTTTAATATTTTTAAATCCATTTATTTTATATTTTAATTAATAAAATAATTTCAACGTCACTATTGTGTCATAATTAATGATAATTATTTAATTCCTAAAAATTCTAAATAAATATCTATGATGTAGATAATTTTATTAGATTTCTGGATATTATTCATGTTCTAAGTTTTATTAAGTTTATCACTAAATTAAAATTATTATACTTATAAGATTTAAGAAAGTGACATGTTGTCACATTCTTTGGTTTTAATAATAATTAAATTATTTTCATGGAAAAAAGTCCATTAAATGAATCTAATCTGGCCCTTAGGTGATATGGGTCGACTCTTAGTCATCCAATAAGATTTTGGAAGGTGTTGGGGTAATTTTATAATCTTATATTTACCCTTAATTACCAGATTTACCTTTAACTATGGTAAATAAAATTTACCGTAGTTACTATTCATAATGCCCAAAAAATTAAAAAGTAGCCTATTAACATAATTTGGACCCTATGATTCCAAATATGGAATTCATTTTTCAAAATTAAAAACACATAATTTTCAGTAATTAATTTAAAATAAATCCTGTTGTTAAGAAAACGGGTTTTAGAAGTTAAAACATTGTCAAATATTGAAATGTTTTTACCTATGAATTCAATGTGAAATTAATGCTAATGACATACATTATATTAAATGGTAAAAATATATTATATTTATACTTTAAAACCATTCAATATTATAATTTAACCATATAAATTATCTCAATGGAAAAAGTTGTTTTTAATTAATAATTAGCATATTTTTACTATTCATCAAAATATGAAAGTTATCAGAAAAAATATCAAAAATTTATCCAATGTAAATTTTTATATCCTAATTAAAATTAAGAATTTTATTTTGTCAAATTGGACTTATAAACATGTCAAAAACTTGATTTAATGAGGGTGCGCCATCAAAAGGCGGCAAAACTGCATTTTTTTGAAAAATACTTATTTTACCCGAAAAAATTATTTTGTTCTCTTATAATATTCTAGAAAATGTGTAAGATGAATAATAATGTTATAAAATTGAAAATGTAGTTAATACTATTCATAACGGCTATTCCATATTAATATATCGTTGTTTAGTGAAATCCGGTATTGCATATGACGCAAGCTATCGAGGAAGGTCGCGATTGCGTGTAATACAAGCCAAGTCCGTATTGTGTGCTGTGAAAGATTCCTTTGGTGTTGCATATAACATAAGACATAAAAAAATATTTCTCATAAAATCTCAGGGTGTTACATTCTACCCCCCTTAAAATGAATTTCCCCCTCAAAATTCATCACTTCATTACAAACAGATGAGGATACCTCTCCCTCATCATATCCTCAAGTTACCATGTAGCTTCTTCTAATTGGTGGTTCCTCCATAAAACTTTCACCAAGTGAGTGGTCTTGTTCCGTAGGAATTTTTTGCTACGATCCAGAATATCTATCGGCTGTTCTTCATAAGAAAGATCTTGCTCCACCGATACAACTTCTGAGCTGAGTACATGTGAAGGATCAGGTATGTACTTTCTCAGGGGAGATACATGGAACACATCGTGAACTTGAGAGAGATTCGGTGGAAGCGCCAATCGGTAAGGTCCCTTCCCAACACGATCCAGAATTTCAAAAGGACCGATATATCTAGGGATCAACTTTCCCTTCTTTCCAAATATCATGACCCTATTCCAGGGAGATATTCGTAAGAACACTTTATCACCCACTTCAAACTCTAGGTCTTTTCTTCGGTTGTCGGCATAACTTTTTTGTCGACTCTGAGCTGCTATTATGTGTTGTTGAATAGATCTAACCTTTTCTTCCATTTCATCAACAAGATCAGGTCCTAATAGATTTCTTTCCCCAACTTCATCCCAGCAAGTTGGAGTCCTGCATTTCTTTCCATAGAGAGATTCATAAGGAGCTATCTGAATACTGGAGTGAAATATATTATTATAAGAAAATTCCACCAAAGGTAGGTGTTGATCCCAACCACCTTTGAAATCTATAGAGCAAGCTCTCAACTTATTTTCTAGAGTTTGAATTGTCCTATCAGACTGACCGTCTGTCTAAGGATGATAAGAAGTGCTGAAACTCAACTCTGTATCCAGAGTATGCTAAAAATTTCGCCAGAACATTGAGGTAAATCTCAGATCCCGATCAGATATAATGGAAAGTGGCACTCCATGCAATCTTACCACTTCCTTTACATATATCCTGGAAAGATGATCTAGAGAGAAATCCTCTCTAATAGCAATGAAGTGTGCAGACTTTGTAAGACGATCAACTATGACCCAAATAAAATTATTGCCTTTGGATGTTTTAGAAAGTCCAGTGACAAAGTCCATGGTGATGTTTTCCCATTTCCATTCAGGTATGGGTAATGGTTGTAACATCCCCTTAGACTTCTGTCTCTCAGCTTTAACTTGCTGACAAACCAAGCCTCGAGAGACATATTCAGCAACATCTCTTTTCATGGCATCCCACCAGAAGTACTCTTTCAGGTCCCTATACATCTTCGTGCTTCCCGGATGAATAGAGAGTGAAGAACTATGAGCCTCATCCAGCAGCTCCTTTAATTCTGGGATGGGAGGAACACAAACCTGATTCCTGAACTTTATTATCCCATCACAATGAAGGTTGAATTCAGGAACATTTCTCACCTTCTTTTGTAACTCTACATCTTCTTTCTGTGCCTCTTTAATCATCACATGTATAGATGGTTGAACATTCATTTGAGAAAGATACGATTTTTTCCCTTCCATTATAATTCCAAGATCCATCCTTTGTAAATCCATAAATATTGGATCTTTTGTGGTCCTCATCATGGATAAGCTAGCATAGTCTTGTCGACTTAATACATCTGCCACCATGTTTGTTTTCCCAGGGTGGTAATGAATTGAGCAATCGTAATCCTTAATTAGCTCCAACCATCTTCTTTGGTGCATATTCAGCTCCTTTTGTGTGAAAATATACTTTAAAATTTTATGATCAGTATAAATATCACACCTTTCTCCATAAAGATAATGCCTCTAAATCTTTAATGCAAAGATTACCGCAGCTAACTCCAAATAATGAGTTGGGTAATTTTGCTCATGGATTTTCAACTTTCGTGAGGCATAAGCTATCACAATATCATTTTTCATAAGAACACACCCCACGCCCTTCTTGGATGCATCACTGTAGATCACAAACCTTTCTCTACTACAAGGAAGTGTGAGTACAGGTGCAATGGATAACCTTCTTTTCAACTCCTTGAAATTCTCTTCACATTCCTCCGTCCACACAAACTTAACTCCTTTTTGAGTCAACCTGGTGAGTGGATTAGATAATCATGAAAAATCTTTCACAAAACGTCGATAATATCCAGACATACCAAAAAAACTTCAGATCTTAGTTAATGTTGTTGGTCTCGACCATCTTTCGATAACCTCTATTTTTGTTGGATCCACAGATATCCGCTCTTTTGAGATTATGTGACCCAAAAATGTAACTTTTTGAAACCAAAATTCACACTTGGTAAATTTGGCATAAATATTATCCTTTCTCAGGGTCTTCAATATAATTCTCAAGTGATCTTCATGTTATTACTTGCTCTTTGAATAGACAAGAATATCGTCTATAAAGACTACCACAAACTGATCAAGATAGTCTCTAAAGACTCTATTCATCAGATCCATGAAGATAGTAGGGGAATTAGTAAGACCAAATGGCATCACTATAAATTCATAGTGTCCATACCTTGTACAGAAAGCCGTCTTTTGTATATCCTCCCAATTGACCCTTAATTGATGATACCCTGAACGAAGATCAATCTTGGAAAAGTATTGAGATCCGCGTAGTTGGTCAAATAAGTCATCAATGCACGGGAGATGATATTTTTTCTTGATAGTGATCTTGTTATGTTCTCAATAATCAATGCAGAGTCTCATTGATCCATCTTTCTTCTTAACACACAGAACAGGTGCTCCCCAAGGTGACGCACTAGGGCGTATGAATCCTTTATCAAGATTCTCTTGGAGTTTCTTCTTCAATTCCTGCAACTCAATTGGGGCCATTCTATAAGGTGTCTTTGAAATAGGAAAAGCACCCAGTATGAGTTCTATTGAAAACTCAACGTCCCGATTTTGTGGAAGACTCGACAATTCCTATGGAAAGACATCATCAAACTCCAGTACAATGGGCATATTCTTAATTGTGAGTTTCTCACCAACCATTTGAGATAAATCAACTTCATTTAGTGGAATCAAGACCCATAAGATGGAAGAAATTTGCACTGGAAGGTTATGTTCATCCTTTCATCGATAGATGATCATAGATTGATCTGGAATATGAAATGTGACTTCCCTTCTTTGGAAATTGATAAGAGATCCATATAAAGAAAGCCAATCCATGCCAAGAATCACATAAAATTACACTATAGGAAGGACCACAATATTTGCAGGAATCACTTTCCCACAAACTTCAATCGAAGAAGAATTATAAACTTTTGATGCGACTGTTGTGCAATTAGGGGTTTTCACAGCTAACTAAACATCTAATTGTTGAGGTAATACGGTGATACCCTTAGAAAATTCTTCAGAAATAAAAGAGTGGGTGGATCCAGAATCAAATAAAACATTTGTTACTTTAGAGTGGATGGTAAGTGTACCTCTCACCACTTCATTGTCGTACTCCACATCACCGATAGTAATTGCCTGTGACTTTCCTTTTTCATTGGCCTTAAGAGTTTTTTGACGTCGATCATCATCATCAACCCTTAGATTTTGGCATTGATTGGGATAATTCCCCATCTCCTTGCACTTGAATCATTGAAGTGTAGTAGGTTCATTCTGTGTATCCCTTCCTTTGTTTGTATCATTAGACATCTTCTTCCCATTATTTCGACATTCAATTTCCCGATTACCTTCTTTTCCACATTTATAACATTTGCTTGCCCCCTTAAGACAATTTCCTCCATCTTTCTTTCCACAAATTGAGCATAAGGGAAAGCTCATCTTCTTTTCAGTGTGCTCTTTATATTTTCCTTTAAATTCTATTTTCCTCTTATTATCAAACTCATATGACTGATGGGTTACTCCAATCTTCATCTCAACCTTGAGAGAACATCGAACGATTTCCTCGTATCTATTGAAGTCCCTTATGGATAACGCCCTTCGAAGACTTGGTTTTAAGCCACTAAAGAATTGACCGATCTTACTCTCAGGTTCGATAATAATACCAGAAGCGTACCTTGAAAGTCTTGTAAAATTTGCTTCATAGGTAGCAAAAGATTCATCATCCTTTTGCTTTAGTTAAAGAAATTCCTTCTATATCTTTGTTCGAAGAATACGAGGGAAATACTTATTGAAAAATAAGTTCTTGAACTCATCCCATTCCATGGACTCAATTTCATCCCTTTGCCTCGTATTCTTAATAAGATTCACCATTGATCAACATCACCTTCCAAATGATACACTGCTAATATGACTTTATCATGTTCAGAACATTGAAGAACTGAAAATATCTTTTCACTGGTACTGATGAATTGTTCAGCCACTAATGGATCAGAAGATCCGCTGAATGAAGGTGGACACTTCCTCATGAAGGATTCAATATAATGTTTCTCCTTCCTTTGCTCATTTGGAAGTCTTGCATGATTCATAGCTTGAGAAAGTTGTGTGAGCACGACTACAAGATTTTTCATTCCAACTCCCATAACATTTGGTTGCTTAGGGGGACAATCATTGCATTGCTCGTCGCATTCCTCATTAACACGGTTCCTTTGGGTTCCATCCATTGACTAAAACCAAGAATAATAGTGTGAGCAACACTAATTATAATAGGAAAAACACATAATCAAGAATAAAATTTCACACTTAAGGTCTTATCATAGGTTGTTCATGGAAATTTCTAAAACACTAAGATTGGGTTCCATGCTTAGAGATGTCCTTAGGGTTCTTACTAAGGCTTTCACATCCTAGTTTCCAAAGGTTGACTATACCTTTCCTCTGATACCAACTATAACGACCCATAATTTACATACATTGTTAGTACTTCAAAATTGAAGTACACTTATTACAACATATAACAAAACCAAGAAAGGACCGTATAGGTACAATGTCTTTAAAAACTGGGAAACATAAACAACTGGTTCATAAAGCATCTACACTGTCTCCCATTTATTTCATCATATCTAGCGTCCCTTTTGGCATATCTTACTTAATAACCTTCTTCCTGACCTGGGAAAAGAAAACATACAAAAGGGTGATCTCAAATGCACAGTAAGGGTAAACAAAAGAAATATCAATCACATCATATTCATAAGAACATAACATTTTGGAAATCTTAACCTGCAAAAGATATCATAATTTCATAACATGGGATAAATCATAGTAGTGAAATGTAATCCCAATAATCATAAATAAAAACATGAAACTTTGTGGCATACACACATAATCATATAGAATCATTTCTTATTAGTAAATACTCATTTCCAAGATTATCTTAGTGGACAAATTCCATTTCTGAATCGAGTTCACTCCTCGTTTCAGTCCTGTTTCACTGAACCAGTTTAACCTACCGTTCCAGCCATGTCTATCTCATGAGATATAAAATCTTTACCCAATGCATTGGAGGTAGATATAGGTCCCACCCATCTCATAACGATACCATTCTTATGTGTGCCACAAAATCATAAACCATACATCATAGCATAACCCATGTAATAAAAATGGGAATCTTAAACATCGTGAAATCATAAAACAATTCATATAAGATAAAGGAATTCATAAAAATATTTCCATCACAACATTATCGAATCAATGTAATAATAGGGATAGAAACAGAACCCTATATTATCTTAGATGAAAAATAATTTTGATAAAACACTTGAACTCCATTCTTGAGGAAAATATCCTTTCTACTTCAAAAACATTTTCCTTTCTTAACATGTCATATAATTTTGAACTAAAAGAAGTTGATTAAAAATAAACTTGAAAACTTGTAAAGGAATCTTCATATAAATAATGTTCCAAAAATCCATTCATGCCGTATAAGTTAAAAAAAACATTCTTCTCGTACTTTGGCCGGAAAAGTCAAAAAGTACCTCGTATGAAAAATGACAAAAGATTCCTTTCATATCTTTTACTAAAAACTCACCGAAGGGTAAAATTGGACATAAACTATTGTAGAAGGATATAAATACTACATATTGAGGAAACATGGATGTGGATGATAAATATTCCCCAGTAAATTCTGAAGTATAAACACTCTCGGATAAAAATGAGATTGTGAGATTTTACCTTACCTTAGGTCTGATTTGCTTCATAATTGTCCGAACCTCTTGTATAATTATTTAAATAATGTCATTGACTTATTCCATAATCATACTAATTTTTATGATATCATATATGTCCAGATTATTATCTTCTTATTTGTAATATTTCATTGCTACTTGTTATTCGGGTGTTTATTACTTTTTGTTCTTATGCGTGTTTTGTCGAATAAATTCTTATTCTTCTCTTTAGGTTATATATACCTCATTTAGAGAATGGTATTACTATAATATATATCATATTAATTCATTCAATTCATTTATATAATCATTATTCAATGAATATCATGTAGAACGAGTCGCATCACATCGTGGAGACGGTATTCCGTACGTACGTACGAGCGATGATATCGTTCCCATGATCATGGAATTGTATTGGAGTGTATGTATACTATTTCAGAATCAATAAAACTTTACAATAATCATATATAGTTATTATTACACCATTATACCCATCCAAGTAAGGTGGTGGTGGAAAATAGATTACACCACGGCGTGGAGACAGTATTCCGTACGTACGCACGTGCGGTGATTTCATTTTCTGTAGGATGGATAGATGGTGAAATAGGGTTTTTTCATACTTATAATAACATACCAGTATATGAGTGATACTGATTTTATTTATTAATAATGAAACAACTAAATAATAATAAGTGGAAGAATAAATAAAGTTTAAAGAATCGGTAACGGACATTACCTCTTCTTTGAAGCGCCTCTTTGAGACCTCCTCTTAGGGCACTACAATTGGTCTTTGAAGAATACCAGGACCTCTAGGATGTTTCTAGGGAAGTGGGGAAGCGAAATGGGAAGGTATTGTCAGATATTGAAGGCTCAAATTGGTTTGAGGAGGAGAGGGAGGAGGTGCCCTTTTATAAGGGAGGAGAGGGGCACCTTTGGAAATATAAGAAATATTAGTTTATATTAAATCCCAACCCCACTTAAAAACTTCCAAAATGACTCATATCCAAATATTATATGAGATAGGGTTGTAATATCATCAACCAATAAAATTTAGACATGTTAGGAATTTATTTTAAACATTATCAACTTGATTTATCCTTATTTAACAATTTAATTTTATTTGTGGTAATAATATTCTAAATTTTAAATTATTATAAATAATTACATATGTGTTGTGAATTTTCTATAATTTGACAATTTATGACATTTTAGACCATATAAATTTTAATTTATAAATTTTAAATATTTGTTTGATTTTTAAACAATTTTATAATATGTTATGTTTATAAAATTACAATAGTGTCAATTTTGATAGTATTCATTTATTTGAATTTAAATAAAATATATACAGAATATATGTATGAAATAAAAGCTTTAATAGATCCATAAAATTTCATATGTATCTATAAAATTAGTGGAGAACATTAAATAGTTCATATAAAATTTATTTTAATATTTTTAAAACCATTTATTTGATATTTTAATTAATAAAATAATTTCAACCTCACTATTGTGTCATAATTAATGATAATTATTTAATCCCTAAAAATTCTAAATAAATTTCTATGATGTAGATAATTTTATTATATTTCTGGAGACTATTAATTTTCGAAGTTTTATTAAGTTTATCACTAATGTAAAATTGTTATACTTATAATATTTAAGAAAGTAACATGTTGTCACATTCTTTGGTTTTATTAATAATTAAATTATTTTCCTGGAAAAAAGTCCATTAAATGAATATAATCCGACCCTTAGGTGATATGGGTCGACTTTTATCCATCCAATAGGATTTTGGAATGTGTTAAGGTAATTTTATAGTCTTATATTTACCCATAATTACCCGATATACCTTTAACTATGATAAATAAAATTTACCGTAGTTACTATTCATAATGCCCAAAAAAAATAAAAAGTAGCCTATTATAATAATTTGGACCCAATGATTCCAAATATGGAATCCATTTTTCAAAATTCAAAACACATAAGTTGTAGTAATTAATTTAAAATAAATCCCATTGTTAAGAAAACAGGTTTTAGAAGTTAAAACATTGTCAAAGATTGAAATGTTTGTACCTATGAATTCAATGTGAAATTAATGATAATGACATACATTATATAAAATGGTAAAAATATATTCTATTTATACTTTAAAACCATTCAATATTATAATTTAACCATATAAATTATCTCAATGGAAAAAGTTGTTTTTAATTAAAAATTAGCGTATTTTTACTATTCATCGAAATATGAAAGTTATCAGAAAAAATATCAAAAATTTATTCAAAGTAAATTTTTATATCCTGATTCAAAAGAAGAATTTTATTTTTCCAAATTGAACTTATAAACGTTTCAAAAACTAGATTTAATGTGGGTGCGCCATCAAAAGGAGGCAAAACTGCAGTTTTTGAAAAATACTTATTTTACCAAAAAAATTTATTTTGTTCTCTTACCATATTCTAGAAAATGATTAAGATGAATAATAATGTTATAACATTCAAAATGTAGTTAATACTATTCATAACGGCTAGTCCATAATAATATATCGTTGTTTAGTGAAACCCGGTATTGCGTTTGACGCAAGCTATCGAGGAAGGTCGTGATTGCGTGTAATGCAAGACAAGTCTGTATTGTGTGCTGTGAATGATTCCTTTGGTGTTTCGTATAACAAAAGTCATAAAAAAATATTTCTCATAAAATCTCAGGGTGTTACAAGATGGGTCTTAGTGATAGCGAAACAGTTGAGATACATGGAAGACGTCATGGATGGATTAGTACTTCTGAGGTAACTATAATCAATAAGAAACAAACCCTACTCTCTCAAGAACCCCAAATGACCTGACATATCTCAACAAATGTTTTCCCTATCTCCTGATCCTCATATTTCCCAACCTCAATGAAACATGTAAGAAAACCCAATCCCTGACCTTGAACTCTAGAGGTCATCTCTGGCGATCGACATATGTTTTCGAGTAAGACTGTGTAGTATCCATCCACTTCTGAATCTACTAGACAAGCTCAAATTTTTCCTGCACAAGACGCGGTCCCAGTAAATCTATCTCTCATGCCTCTAACTAGCACAGGGGATAATGGCATGGCCTACCGTATAAATCCTCGTAAGTTCCATCTGTATTTTAGCTTGATAATTGTAATTGTAGGCGAACACAGCCAGGGGAATGTGCCTCTCCCAAGAGCCCCCAAAATCTAGTATGCATGCTCGCTGTGTGTCCTATAGTACCTATATAGTACTCTCTGACTGGACATTAGTATGAAAGTGGTATGTTGTACTCAGAAGCACCTGTGTACGCAACACCCTCTAAAAACCCTACTATAAAAGAGATATAAAGTTGTCATCCCTATCTGAAATGATAGTGCGTGAGTTCCATGAAGTATTACCACATCTCATATGTACAAATTTCTAAGATCATCAACATTGAAGGTCTCCATGATTCAAAAGAAATGTGAAACCTTCATAATCCTATCAATGAAAACCCACACAACATCATTACTTAGAGGAGACCTCGGTAAACCAGTTGCAAAATCCATCATGACATCATCCCATTTCCACTCTGGGATAGGTAACTGCTGTAAAAGCCCAACTGGCTGCTGATGTTCCGCCTTCACCTACTGACAGGTGGAACAACTAGTAACAAAACCATCCTCCACTCTCTTCATTACTGGCCACCAGTACTATTGTAGAAAGTCACGACACATCTTGGTGTCCCTAGGGTGAACTTCCCATGTTGAATCATGAAAATCTTGCATCAACTCATCTCATATATCCATTGGAACCCATAAACCTCCATGGAATACACATAATTTCATCATCGCCTACCATCCAACCAGGAGGAGGGTCCTCACATGCCAAACCTTCTCGTAGAACTAGGCCTTTAGAATCTGATAGATGCCTCATACTAACACTATCTAGTAGGCTATAGGTTAAATCTGAGGATGAAATAAAATTATTCCCCTATCTATCATGCACCTCCATAAGCATCTCAGAGAACAAGGCCATAAGACTCCACTCTCTACTATCTTGTTGCACTACCTGTATTTGAGTCCTCCTACTTAGTTCATTGGATACTTCATTTCCCTTACTAGGTGTGTAGGCAAGATCGATGTCAAAGGACTGAAGGTACTCTACCCACCTTCACTGCCTCAAATTCAGATTACGCTATGTAATGATATACTTGATGTTTTTTGGTCTGTGTACACCAAAAAACACTCTAGCTGCAATTATTGCCTCCAATAGCACAACTCATGAACAACCACAACTAACTATATATCTTGGTAGGGTAGTTCTTCTCATGAGTCTTCAACTATCATGACCGATAAGACACAACTTGATCCCCCTGCATCAGCACTGCCCCCATCCCAATACCTGAAGTTTCATTGTACACTGTGAAACCCTGGACTTGCTCTAGCAGTATCAGGACTAGTGCTGCTGTAAATCTCCCTTTCTTCTCCTGAAAGGCTGTCTCCCAAGAGTCTGACCGCACAAAATTAACACACTTCTTATTCAATCCCATCAATGATGCTGATAAGCATGAAACGTTCTGTATAAAATTCTTTTAGTAAATAGCTAGTCCCAAGAAACTCCATATGTAAAAATTGTACTTGGGATGTTCCTAGGAAAATATAGCTCTCACCTTCTCTAGGTCCACTGAAACTCTCGTCTCTGGGATGATGCGACCTAGGAAGTGAATCTGATCCATCCTAAAGTGGAATTTTGTGAGCTTAGCATATAAATGATGCTCTCTCAATGTATTTATAATGATCTCAAGACGGTTCGTGTGGTCCTGTCGATTGTGAGAATACACCAATATATTGTCCATGAAAACCACCACAAAATAATCCAAGTAAGGATGGAACAATCAGTTCATCAAAGTAATTAAAACCACGAGCGCATTTGTGAGACCGAATGGCATAACCAAATACTCGTATAACCCATACCTTCTAAAAAAGACTGTACAAGGTATGTCTATAGGTAGAACCCACACTTGGTGAAATCCTGACCTCAATTAAAACTTTGATAACTCTCAATATCCTCGAAGATGATCAAATAGGTCATCAATTCGTGGAAAATGATATTGTTTTTTAATCATTAGATGTTTATGTTTCTGATAATCCATTCATATACTTAGAGTATAACCTGCCTTTTTTTGAAAAAAGGACTATAGAACCCCGTAGAGAAGTATTGGGTCTGATAAACCCCTTTGTGTCCCACTCCTCTAGCTACTTCAATTGCTCCTGAAACTCCATTATAGCCATCCTGTAAAGAGGAATGGATACCGAAACAACTCCCAACACTATCTTGATGGAGAAATCCATCAGTCTCTTAGGAGGAAAACCAGAAAACTCATCAGGAATGATGTACTTGAAGAACTCAACCAATGAAGGAATGTCAGCCTGAACAACTCCCTAATCATCTAGAAACAAACTAGCAATATAGGCTGTCATCCCGCAAATCCCATGATTCTAAGGTACATCTATACTCACTTGGAAATCCCATTCACCCTTGTGAATAAGCAATTCACCATCTAGTGATGTGAACGTCACCCTCCAGTGATAAAAGTCAATGTATTCTTGATAAGAAATGATGCAGTCCATTCTAGGAATAACATGAAACCCAGTCATTTTGAGGAAATATAAACTCTAGAAGAAGTGGAACCAACCAAACTCAAGGGGACACTCCATACATTTCTGTACATCACCCGTTATAACACCCAATAGTGTTTCTAGCTTTAAAAATCCTTCAGAATGAAAAACCTAAATCTTGAGGATTTTTACCACTCGTGCAGAGATAAAACTGTGAGAGGAAACTATATCAAAAAGAGAAGATGATATAATAGAAGATAATAATATTTTACCTCTCACTGTATACGGTTCAAGAACCTAATACTACTAGGTATTTTTCATTTCATAAGTCTAGAATGTATTGTGGCCCCATGGGCCTACATGGCTACCCTAATATGATCTTCCCTACTACCTCTGAGAACCTAGTGTATGGATACCATTACCACGACCACCCTTTCCCTAGCCTAACTAGCCTATACTGCCCAGTTCCTAGTCTAGTGCAGAGATGAATACCCCTCTCCTAAACCTAACATCAGAGCTAACCCCCTACCACTCACAGATGGGGGGAAGGTCATGCAAAACTGTTGCATGTTCCCCATATTGCTGCAATATCAACATTCAACTAGGTCACAGTTGCACTGATTTTTCATGTGGCCTTACCTACCACATTGATGGAAAACACCATGATTCCTACACCCACATCCTAAATTGAACTCATGTCACAGGAAGCCTCAAAACGATGATTCCTTCCTGAAGACATAGATCCACTAGGGGAGAAACAACACTCCCATATTCTGTAACCCCATCTTCCATCACATTACTCTATATAATCAGTGCCTGATTCACAATATCCATGATAAAAGGTAACCTAAACACGTTGACCTGAGATCTAATAGCATGTCTGAGACCTTCCTCAAAGTGCCTCTCCCTCGACAACTCATCAGTAAGATACATCCGCACAAAACGTTGCAGCTCTGTAAAGCATGATGAATATTCCACAACTGTCATCGCTCCCTACTCTAGATGCATAAAATTACTATCCTGACCTACTCAAAGAGTCATAGGGTAAAATTATTTGTAGAATCAAGTTTGGAATTCATCCCAGCCCATATTATGTAGACCATCAGACTAGTTCAAAATGTCGCACTAGTGCTTTGACTATCCATGTATCTTGTAAGTCGCGAGCTTGACCCTTCGCTCTGAAGGTGTCTACAGATGCTAAAAAATTTCTGACATGGCCTCTAGGCACAGTTATATTGCATGTTGTCTACCAACCTCTGAAAATTAAGGAGGATGTCACTACAGGAACACTCATGTCAGCTCATCCATAATCAAGGCTGGCTACAGTGCTCCCTAGAAAGTCTGTATATAATGAAAGAAAACCTGACGAAACTGTGCCTCAGTACATGTGTTTAGAACAACCTTAGGTGTTGTAGTTGGCATAATAGGAGGATCAAGAGATATCTCATGGTCCACCATATACAATGTATGGTCATCGCCTCCATCACGGCGTACCGTGGGAGGTTGTCTTGGAGGCCTATCTCTACAATGCTAAACAAACACCTCAAGAAATAACAACATCAAGGAACAAATAAAAAAAGAGTAGTACATCTCAGAAACCCTCTTAAAAACCAAGTTAACCCACAAACAACTCCTAAAGACATGAATGTATAGAGAACATCCCAAAAACCACTCGAACTATCCCTCTTTCCCACTCAAAAGTTGGGTATAGGTTAAGTATCTATTTACCATTTCAAGTTTATATTTCCATTTCACATTTAGTTATTCAGGAAATTCCACCCAGGGTTTAGCAATTTTTGAATCCATGAGGGCCCATAACACCTCATGAACCCAAAAAATGGCTCCCATTCAAACTATTTATATAAAAAATTTATTTAGCATTTACATTTCACTGGTGCATCATTTCCTAATTCATAAAGGCCTATATTAATTATGAATTGAAAGATGATGTCACACCTTTATATATTGTAAGTAACTAACACAAACAACATTCAAAACTATCACATCAACTATCAAAACATCATGAAATATATAATATATCCTAGATGGAATTATATAGTGCATGGAATATGATTCTAACAAGTTTCTATATGATGCATGAGATGCCACACCCTCATCTCATCTGGTTTCCACTGAAATAGAACCCAAAATTGCATCGACCGTAATATAAGAAATCAAGTGCATCACCCAATGGTGAAATCAAATCAACTGTAATAGTCAGAAACTAGAAAATCAGAATTCAATTCGAGGCAATTTCGATTTTCCCTATACACGGGGTACCTACTCCCAGGCACAGTTTTTTAAAAAAAATCTATTTAATTCCTATCCCTATCCAATTTCACCAAACAGTAAGTCAAACCTGAAAATAAAAAACCTCTAATACAACTTTTTAATCTCCCAAACCTAGATGCCACCCGAAACTATGCTCCAAACCCGGTTGGTCACATGGCCTCAAGCACATTTTTCAAAATTTAAGAGGCTTCCAACTAGTAGCGAGGGACTAGGTGGGTCAGTGGGGATACTATTCCTTCATCACTATAGTATCACAATGGAAGTAAAATATATATTCAATAGTAGAAACAAAATAGACAATAGACAATAGACAATTGAAAGTAATACAAGAAGACACAAATAAATAATAATAACCAGATGTGTCTCACATAAAAAAATGATTTAGATGGTAAAAGTACCTAGAAAGCAGCCAGACCAATACTTGGAAATAAAATAAAACCCAAGTTACCTAAAAAAACAAAAGACCAAAATTTCATCCCAGCATCGAAAGCCTTAGCTTGGTCATATTCTCACATTCTCTAAAGCCACAATAAAAACCCTGTACAAGGGAACTTTCACCTATCATCACCTACAACAATATAATCTATTTGGGTCCCCAAGGAGGCCCAAACAGGGTGTGAGATAAACATCCCAGTAGGCAACCACCCATGTCTATTGAATTCTAATAACAATTCTACAAAGGTTTTAAAAAGTGTAAAAAACTAGAAATTGAGTGTGTATTCCCATGGAACAAGTCTACTGAACAAGTGAAACAAAAAAACCCTCAAGGCTACCTAAAAAAGAGAGCTAACCTCTAACAAGGTAGTTATAGCAAGTACAAGAAAGTCGCATGACCTTGCCGTATATCCATCTGTACCAAGAAAACCACAACCATGATTTATAGAGAAGTAAAGTATCCCATGACCACCCTCTAAAGTGAATTGTAGAAACCAAAGTCTGGATCCAAGGTGTCAGTAGACCAAGGCATCTATGTAATAATTATCTAGACCATCGAGGGCCATATCCAAGGATCTTGTCTAAGGAATCCAAGTAATAAATATCTAGACCACGGAGGGCCGAATCCAAGGAGCTTGTCCAAGGAATTCCATCGATTCCCATGGGAATCCCTGGTGGAAACTCAATTAGGAACTATTTGGGGTCCTAGGAGCATGGAAATAGAATGTCCTGCTTGATCCCAAGCAAGCTGGATCCACGGGGTAGCAAGGCTTGAGGCATCCCATAGAATCAAGACCCAAGGGGCAGAGTCAACCCAAGGCATCCACTACCATGTTACAAATCCATGGAGAGAAGTCCATGGAATATATAAAACCATTCATTCATGAATTAAACCATTAAAATTAAACATTCAATCCATGTGAGAATACCAACTCACATCAACTTGTACAAGCCATGAGTATACCCACTCGTGTAAACTATTTATCAAGAATATGGGGCTACCATCCCATATAACCCATTTAACAAACAATTAGTCATTTCATATTGGTATACCCACCCATATTATCAATTTAACATGAAAAAATATCAAAATATACAAGGAATAACAGGATATTCATTGATCAAAGAGGCAGTACGTCTTCTAAACAGGCTATTCAAGCAATCAAAGCATTAACATGATTCCTCTAACTAGGAATGTGCAAGAACGCACCCCTTGTGTAGTTTAAAGTGGCATAAACAAGATACTTCCTTTAAGGTGCACCCATTGGGTGACCTTGAAAAGAGTAACGAGTGTCAAAGAACCCAAACAGAACCTACGAGCATCCTCACTAAGTACGACTACAACTATGACAAGAAACTCGATCCAAAAAGAGGCTTCACTGGAAATTCTGAGGGGCGACATATAAGAAGAAACCATGAAAAGAACAATAAAATTCTAAAGAAAGAATAGACCACCTACTTCAACATAGTAGTAGATAACTCGTCACTACTAGAAAGGGGGTATTTCCCCATGCATCTATCCTCAACAGATTTGAAAAACCACTGAAATATCTCTTTATTTTATTACTTATTCCCACTGTTTTATTAAAACTGTGGGTAACCAAACCCCAATTCTCTAATTCCATTTCTCTCCTCCTCCAAATTCCATCACGCTCCTCCATGAACCCTCACTTCCATCATGCTCTTCCATTGTGCTCCTCCACTCTTCTATCGTGCTCCTCCTTGTACCCTTGCTTCACCGACTCCTAGCCCTCTCCTCCTCTCCTCGACCACCGTCTCCCGGCCATCCGACCTCCTCCTCCTAGTCCTCTCCTCCCCTCACCAACCTCCACATCACGAACATCCGACCATATTGTCCCGACCATCTCCTCCCCTCCCCGGCCTCCGCCTCTGCTCCCGACCTCGACCTCCCGGCCTTTGCCTCATCCTCAACATCTCGACCTCCGCCTCCCTGCCCCGAGATCCATCGATGCCCCCCCTCTCGGCTCCCTCTCTTCCAGTAACATCCCCTATTAGCTCCCACTCCTCCCAGACTTTGCCTCCATCTCAACTTCCCCCAGCTCTGGCAATGTCGCGTCATAGCCTCCTCCTCCCTAGCCCTAGCTCTGGCATCTAGGTATAAAATTTCTTTTCCTTTCTTATTTATTCTTTTTAAACTAATCACATATTCTTATATCAATAGCCTCAACAATTTGACCACACAATTTATCTTTTAAATTGTTTATTTAATATATAATAATTCATCTTAGAGGTAAATTCTACTTATTCTCATTGTTATTACAACATCCTTTTTCATTTATAATGTTTTATACCACTGCATTTTTTTCTTTGTATATAACCAAAAACACTACTAATTTAAGATCATGTTAACAGACACAATAATTTGACTACACAATTTATCTTTTTCATTGTTTATTTAATAAAAAATCATTCATCTAAGAGGTAAATTCTACTTCCTCACATTTTCATTGCAACATCCTTTTTCATTTACAAGGTTTTATACCACTGAATTTTGTTCTTTGGATATATTCGAAAACACTGCTAATTTAGGGTCATGTTGGTGAGGTCCTTAATAATATTCCCTTCCCACATAAACATTCCAAGAAGTCTCCCATATGATCCTCCATATTTTATGATCCATTAGTTATTTCATTGCTGCTAATTATTCATAGTAGTGGAAGTAAAACTTTTCATGGATTTCCTAGCTGCTTGAGCCCCTATCATTGAATACACATAATTAAGAGGCTGATTTCTATTTCCCATTAGTAGCAATATTCTCTATCTAGGTATCCTTACATTATTGTTTTAAATTGTTTCTCACATAATGTCAACCATATCTATTTCCAATTTTGAATTTAACTCTTGCGTCTTGTAATCATCAACTGCACCCGATCACTCATAAGACTTTTCTATAATCAAGTATGACCCTTTATTATCAAGTTGTAGTTTATCCTCTTGGAAACAAGAAACTCCAGTGAAATACCAATAAATTTACACCATCCCTTTCACATCTTTTTTCTAGTTCTAGTGTCGATGCATGACATTCTCCACCACCAAGGCCATCTTCTTTGCCGAGACATTCAATTCTACTAGAATTGTGACAACATAGTCTAGTAACAACTCCAATCCCTTGAGATAGAAATATTAACTCACACATATGTTTTATTGAGTTTCCCCCCCTTAATTGATCACTAAAACTCCCTTGTGGTTCTTTTCTTTTCACTATATAGGATATATTATACTATAAAGAAAAATATTTGGTTCCATACCTTCCACAACACCAATAAAACCCTTGAAATATTTAACTTTCAGGTTGATTAAATATCAATCTAGCTCCATGTTCTAGTTTTCATGATGTATTTTAAGCCTAATACACAATTGAAACCATATATTGTATCTCCAAACATGGGTGGTTCCATGATTAAATCAAAACTAAGTGGCTACATTCTCATGCAAAAACTTATCATGAAGACTATATCCAAGATCAAATGACCCACATTTAATCTATACTATCCCCACACGTCCCAGACACTATACTTTACTATTATATATTCCAATATCACCAAGCATAGAGCACCCTTATTTTTTCTTGAAACCATATGTGTCTCACCATGTCAAACCGTGTAAATGAAAACTCATAATTATGTCATCATTTTATAATTCAACTAGAGCTCATTCATAGTCTCACCAGTATTATAAAAGCTTATCCGGAGTTTATAGGGCCATGCGCATTGAAAACTATAAAACCTATATAAACACTAACTCACAGAGTGTATTCATCTCAAGATCACCAGGTATCTTCATATGTCTGAACCCTAACTCCTCCAAGAGTGTTATTACCCATGGGCACTGGACATTCTATCCACCATGAATGCAGTTGTTCTACCTGAAACGTACCAATGTCACCTAGGCTAGGAATCTGAATGAGGCTTCCCTTCTCAAAACCATTTATATGGCTGAAAGAACTAGCACAAAAGTAATTATCTCAGAGAACCCAATTCACCTAACACACCTATCAAAAATACATTGTCAAATTTGTGTGAATTGATATCATAAAATGAAGTTTTTACTTATGCCTCACACACTTAAATGTTTCTAAAAAATTCCCAACCAGTCTGATAGGTTACCTTGAAAGGTAAAAATATACTAAATTCCAAACCTAGAGTCATGCTAAATATGGTAACCACTCTCTCAAACCTACTCCACACAATATGTCAAACAATGGTCATAACTATAGGTTGCACTTATCCCCAAATCAAGGTAACTGTGCATTAAACATTCCAAATACTTACATTTTTTTTCAAACACCCATTGAAATTAATTTCGACCTACCCACTCTTAGGTCAAGCATAAACCAACAGTTTCACAAGTAATCACTACACATATCAAAACAAGATCACTAACATTGTGACCTACATAAAAATTCAGTACAGTTTTAGAGACTCCTCATCATAGGGATACCACATAACTCTGGCACTCTTAATATCCCCAACCACCCAAACATAGGGTCCACATCTACTACCCACCATGTCTCCAATATATATATATATATCCCAATTATTTTCAATAAACTTTAAAATTTTATATTCCCTCCAAAATTATAAAATAAGGGTGTAAATAAATGAAATTTCAATTAAATTAGATCAATTATATAATAGAATAGTATAAATAGAAATTTACTCCAAGATAACATGAAATTTCCACATACATGGGTTGGATAGTCCCATAGAAAAGCTTCATACCATGTCTCAACCCATTATTATTCTATTTTGTACCTTTCAAAAATAGTAAGAATAAAAAAACCTCTAATAACATTTTATTAGGTCCTACCACTAATCAGGGCTTTCACCATCGGTAGATATAATATCCTAGGAATATCGCCCCATATGATGTAGGATGCTGACTAACAGGGAGGGTGTCAAGTACTATGGTGGGATACTATACCCACATATTCAATTAAAAAAATATTAGAAATAAAAATACTAATATAAATATATGTAAAGAATACATTTAATGAAACAATGAAATGTTTCAATAATAATCAATGCACTATTTAAATGATGTGTTGGGTGATGTCAATGAAGGTCGTAGTGGTGATGAAGGTGGTTGCGATCGAGCATTTGGTGGTGAGGATGTTTTTGATGTTGCTATTGGTGATGAGGCTACTTAAAATGTTGTTGTTGTTGTTTCTACTGATGATGATGATGATGATGTTAATGATCATGGGCATGGACATGGGTATGTGGATGTTGGTGATGGTGGGGATATTAATCCCCTCCATTTTTGACTTATTAGGGAGACATAGGAATGTACTTTAAGAAGTTGAATTGAATTTTTTGTTTGGATGAGAATGGTTAATTTATTTTCTTCTGAAAAGTTCTACATAATTTTTTGCATGCATTTACATAAAGCTGAAATTAGAATCCTTAGTCATGTATATGGGTAACTGATGCCCTTACTACCATGGAAAACTTAACTCTAAATGAAATTATAGCTTCCCATTTTTTATTTATAAGAAACTAGTGTATCACTTGTGACTATAAGCAGAATTAACTCAGAGTATCATGAGTATATATTCAACAGGGGGTAGGGCTGGGTGTAGGGGGAGGGGGGGCTGGGTGCTGGCGGAGGGGGGCTAGGTGCAAGGGGTGGGGTTGGGTGCAGGGGGCAGGGCTGGGTGCAGAGGGAGGAGTGCAGGGGGTGGGGGAGGGGGGTGTAGGGGGGAGGGGGGTGCATGGGGGAGGGGGGATGGGTGCAGGGGGTGGGGATGGTTGGTGGGAGAGGGGGGCTGGGTGCAGGTGGTGGGGCTGGGTGTGTGGGGGGGGGGGGGGCGGTAGTGGGGGTGCAGGTGCGGGGGGGGGGGGGGGGCAGTGGGTTTCCCTACCTCCATTGTGACCCACTAAAAATGCCACGAGCTGATGTTCGGTACTATCGTAGTGTTTCCCTACCTCCGTCGAGACCCACTATATTGTTATCCAAAAATTTTGATGCCTGAAACCTTGTCAATGAATATAAATTTAGCTTCACCCACCTTCTACTAATCTGTCGAATAGCACTAGATGGTTCCTATGAAAGTCAACTCTTGCACCATCGATTCACACTGATGGTAAGTCTTCGCCCTCAATATTCACATGTGTGTACCATAACACTCTATTAATAGGTGACATACGACCTCTACATTCTCCCTTATGATAATACCTTCACATTCTACCCCTTCACCTTTGAACCCCTTCACCTCCACACTCTAACAATGCATTCAGTTTCTTGATGAAGGTTGATTTCTCTTACCTACAATCATTGCCTATATAAATAAGAAATCAAAAAATCTCAACACTATGGTAGACTTCTCCTTCAGTTATCCTACCTCAATATTTTCAAATATTTGCATTACCATCCACTACTATGTTGAAGCTTGCCAAGTTGTTCGTGAAGACCTTACTATCACTAAAATGTTACTCAGAGATCCTATAATTCCAAGATTCATCAATAGGTTTGTTCTACTAATTTCCTTGATATTTATTCCTATATATCCATCATGTCAGCATACTATGATTTTTTCCTTTTTTTTGGTTTAGATGGGGGATTCGATTAATTTCATGAAATTGATTTTCATTGAAGAACATGTTTTTCATGGGAATGTGATGGTTCATTTGAAGTTGGTACCTGGAAATCCTATACTACTTACTACATAATCTCATTCCAGACTTATTATCTATTTGATATTCTCTTCATAGTTGTTTTAATTCATGGAAAAGACTCTTATAATTTTAATGTCTTATTTTAATTATTGGTCTAAGATAACCTCATTATTTTAATTATGTGTTCTTATAATCATGTATATATTCCATCCTTACATGTCAAAATATTTTCATTTTTTTGCAGATGGATAAGAATGAAAATTTATGGAATCAAAATTGGTTGAGTTTAAAAACAAGAACATTAGATAAAGTTTCATTCCAAGAGGTATACATCTGTACTCTTGATTGAAAAATCAGGCACATTGTATGTATCCAAAAATGTAGATTAGTTGATTGCATATTAAATTAGTTATGATATAAAATAAATTTTTAGTTTGTATGTATCATAATTTTTTTCATGTAGCCACAAAAATATTATTATTATTATTTATTTCAATATACAATACCATGGTTTTTATTGTTTGTTTCTACCTGGTTTTTCTAATAACCTTTATTTATGTCTTATGGGGTATATTTTCTCATTTCCAGGATCTTTATCCCACTACCAGGAGATTCAGCGAGAAGGTTCTTAAGAATTGTGTGACAAAGATTAAAAATTAATCAATATGGAAGAAGGTCTATGATTTGTTTTAGATGATTATTGTAAAGTTCTTTCTTCCCACAGTTATGGATGAATTGATCACAACAATGAACTAGTTATCAATGACCAATCTGATTCCTATCATCAATGGCAGTTTTGAGTCTATAAACCAAGAGGATATGAGAATGCACAATACAAAACGTCCATTTAGTCCAAAACATGACTTCAATCATATTGATTATTATTAGTAATGTATCACTCTAACTTTCAAAATATCAAATTTCAATATTCATTATTATTTATTCAAAATTTTAAACAATTTTTTATAGAAATTGTTGACTGTCCATAAATTGTACATAAAAATTGAAAAAATATCAGATGTCCTTCATATATTGAGGTTATTTCTTTCATAATTTCTTTCTCGATTAATCATTAAATTACTTTCATATGGATTCAAAACATTTTAACTGATACATATTTTCTATATGAACTTGGAAGAGTTTTTATTGCTAATTTTATAGGGTTCACTGATTCCGAATAGATATTTGTAAAACACAACCACCATGAAATCTTGCTTACATGAAAAATGCTTCCTTATTTCCTTTATTAGAATTTATTTTGTTTATCATTCAATCCAAACATGCACTGATTTTTCAAGAAATTTTAATTATTGTGATAGTTCATTTGATATTGTCAATGCCCTGAAGCATGAGGTTCGTGATGGACATATGAGCTTTAGATGGAAAAAAGTATTGGATGTAATTCTTTTTATACATCGTTGATTTCTTTTTTCCTTTTGGTGTTTTATTTGTCTATGTAACTATGTTTTCATTGAAACGTTTTAAACAAATGTTTTAATAGAGATTTTAATGTGTTTGGTGTCATGACTGAATGATGTAATATGCAGTTTAGTTGTAGGTACGTGATTCTAGGGATCATGGCGTATCTGAAGGTATGTTTCACTAATTTGAATCTCTTGGGACATATTTTACATTGAATATTTTCTTTTGGTTTCTATTTTCATGGGATATTTTTTATTGAACCTTGTGTTTTCACACCTATGTTTTATAGAAATGCAGTCAACCCCTTCCCCTGCAACAAACAATTTTATCATATATGTTAAGATGTTGTATATTTATTTACCTTTAATTTTATTATGTATAACGTTGTTTTATTTTATAATTCATCAAAAATTTGTTATAATTATCAACTACGGTTTAAATAATGGTGGGGAATCAAAATAGATTTTCATGTAGTCACATTTTTATTTTGTATTTTTATTCAACTATCCATTCATGTTTTCTGCTTGAGGTTTCTATCCACACTGGGCACAAACTTTTACTGAATTAAAAGGTTTTCCCCATTGTGCAGTTTTGAAGGTAATAGTTTTCAATTTGAAATAAGTTTTATTTAATTTCCATAAACATTTCACAGTTTCCTCTATGGTGTTTTTTTCTAGTTTCATACTATATATATTTCAATTCATTCTTATTAAATTGTGTCACCTCTTATGGTCATGGAAGCGAATTTAATGCTCAAGGATGCAATTGATGTCCTTTTGAAGGCTATGAATGTGGGGTTTTACCCAACCATATGGTCTTTCAATTTTTTTGATGAATTTTTTGGATGCCAAACAGGAAATATAATTCATCAAATATGTTTTTGAGGAATTAGTGATGTCTGGACCATCACTGAATGTTTTCACCTACACCATTATGAGGAAATTTTATTGTAAGAGGAATAGAGGGAAGTGTGAAATTGATCTAGCATATGAATTTGATATTTTTCTAGGATGAAACCTACTATAGTAATATAGAGTATATATATCTATGGGTTTTTCATTATTGGACATACTGAGCTTGCTTTGGATCTTATTACGGATTTGAGGTTTATAGGATTTTATGAAAACTGTTTCTGTTATAATGCTATTATCTATGGTATGTGTCTTAGCAGGGCGATGCTTTTATAGTTTTTGAAGAAATGAAAAATTGTGGAACACCCCTGGATTTTTATAGCTAATTTTTTTTTGATTTCATGGATTTGACAAACCGAGATCTTGAGAAAGTTATGTGCTTAATTGAAGATAATAGTTTGGACCAGGGGTAATTTTATTTTGATTCATGTTCTACCAAACTACTAAACGCTCCCCACAAATATCTGATGTAGAAAACTATAGCCAACATCAATCTCTTTCACATGTGTCCTACAAAAAAATACCAAACATCCTCCCCCTTGATTCCCTCTTCCTCTATGATTTCTTCCTTTTCAGCTTTTGCAGCGCACAAAAAACATGCACATTCATCCTCTCGTGGAAATTCTCTTTAGGAAATTTATCATCAAGTCAAAAATCTAATGTGTGCCACTTAGACAGTCAAGTGATCCCCATTTTTTAATTCATTTTTTATAAATTTTTTATTATAAATTTTACAGTTTAACCAAACTGGTAGCCCCAACACTCTCAGAATGGTTGGCCTTTACCAGGAAGCTGCCTAGCCGGTTCCAATACATTAGAAAATTAGATTTTATGTATGTTAAATGACATAAATCATGCAGTTATGGAATGGTGGGGGGGGGGGGGTAGGGGAGGGGTGTACAGTGGGAAGGGGGAAATGGGGGGTGTGCAGGGTGAGGGGGGTGTTCCTACTAGTATTCAGGGGTGTGGGGTGGGTGGGTGCTAGAGAAGAGGGCAGTGGGTGTGCATGGGAGTGGGGTGGTGCTGGGGAAGAGGGTAGGGGTTTGTGCAGGGGAGGGGGTGTTCAGGGTGAGGGGGGAGGGGTGTGTAGTGGGAAGGGGGAAGTGGGGGGGGGGGTGTACAGTGGGAAAGGTAAATGTGAAGGGACAGTGTGGGTGTTTTTAAAAGAATTCAGGGGAGGGGTGATGGGGAAGAGGGCAGGGGGTGTGCCGGGGAGGGTGGGGTTGGGGGGGGGATGGTGATGGTGCTAGGGAAGAGGGAATGGGTGTGTTCAGAGGAGGGGGTGGGGTGTGTTGTTGGAAGGGAGCAGTGGGGGTGTGCATGGTGAGGGTGGGGGGGGGGGGTTACAAGTATTCAGGGGGGCTCGTGCTGGGGAAGAGGGCAGGGGGGGGGGGAAGTGTGTAGGGGTGGGGGGGGGGGAAGGGGTGTGGGGGTGCAGAGGGAGAGGGGGATTTCCAGAAGTGTGTAGGGGATAGGGAGAGGAGTAGTCCAAGAGTGTATAGGGAGTGTGTAGGGTGCAAGGGGAGGGGGGCTGTCCCGAAGGGGGGTCGGGGGGGTCTATGAATATATGTAGGTGAAAGATCTAAAAGAGAGTTTGGGTTCTTGTTTTTGTCTTCCTGGTGGATTTTACTTTTTGATCATTTGTTGATTTTAATGACTTGTATTGGTATACAGGATAGGGATGCTTGATATGCAGGGAACCAGCAACAAAACATAGCCAATGAAATTGATTATCTTCCACGACTTTCAACTAGGATTGATGTGAATACAAAATTCAGGAGGTAATGGTTATTTTATACCATTTTTTGCAAAACATTAGTAGCCATTTGTTGTGTTTTTAATAAAATTGACTTTTCATACACCATGCTTGCAGAATTGATTAATTCATGTTTACTCTTGAGTGTGCAATATTTGATATTATGGACATTGCTTTGTATCATGGTTGGATAGTTGATACCTAAGTATGCACTTTTTAATCATGTACCATTATATTTTTTAGAAAAAATATTTTATACATTCTCTTAGTTTATAGTTTTCCTTTCCCCTTTTTCTTCTTTCATTTTCTTAATATGCATTTTTGCACGTATATGCATGCATGGGGTGTCTAGGGGGTTTTAGGGGGTCTAGTAGAGGGGGGGGGGGTGTTGAGGGGGGTGTCCAGTGGGGGGGGGGAGGTGGTATGGGGGGGTGTCTAGGGGGTAGGGGGTGTCCAAGGGGAGGGGGGTGTCCAGCAGGGGGGTCCATTGGGGGTGTCCACGGGTGTTGGGGGGGGGGGGGGTCAAGGGGGTTCTGTCTAGTGGTGTCCAGTGAGGGGGGGGGGGTATAATGGGGGTATCCAGGGGTGTCAGGGGGTGTTCAAGGGGGTTCTTTCCATGGGGACAGTGGGGGTGTGAAAAGGGGAAGAGGTGTGCTGGGGGGGGGGGTCTGTCCAAGGGGAAGGGAGGGGATACAGTGGGTGTCCAAGGGGAGAGTGGGGGTGTGCATGGGGAGGGGGTTTGCTGGGGGGGGGGGGGTTGTCTAGTGGGGAAGGGAGGGGCTGCAGGGGGTGTCCAGGGGGAGAGTGGGGGGTGTGCTGGGGAGGGGGTTCTGTCCAGGGGAGAAGGGAGGGGCGGAAGGGGATGTTCTGGGGGAGAGTGGGGGTGTGAAAGGGGGGAGGGGTGTGGTTTCACAGGAGATTGCATTTTGGTTTGCAAGATTTAGGTGAAACCAAGTTGGGGTAGCTGTTATTTCTATGAAAACCATCTATAGCCACAGTTTGATAACCGTAGGTATATATCCTGCTGCAGAACACTCTATACCCACAGTTTGACAACTGTGGGTATATATGCTGCTACAGAACCCTCTATACCCACAGTTTGACAACCGTAGGTATATATGCATCTGAAGAACCTTCTAAATCCATAATTTGTTGAACTATGGGTATGTGTGTTGTGAAGAAACCATTCTATACCCATGGTTTACATAATCATGGGTATAGATTTATACCCACGGTTTACCAGAATTGTGGGTAAGTTGAAATTTCAGTGGGCTATACCCACAATTTTTGAAAAACCATGGGTATAAGAAAATTCGGACACCTTAGGAGCCCAGGGTTCATAAAACTGTGGGTATAGCCTATACCCACGGTTTGATGGGCTATAACCAAGGATTCAAACCGTGTGTATAGGGAAATTTTCATGTAGTGTGTCCAGTATCAACTCCCGATTGATCTTGGTTTGGAAGAAATATAAAGAACGGACGAAGAAAAGAATATTAGAGATTGTAAACCAAAACCCAAATAGCACATTCATTGTTCTGAAGAATCAATAATGTCTAAAAAGAAATCGAGTACTTACTGATATGGTTCCAACATGAAAGAAAGTGCTTGAATTGGAGTCCGGACACCTTTTATACTTGAAAAACTAGAATAAAGGGTTTTTGGGTTCAAAAATGAGAGGAAAACATATTTTCTGTCAAAAATATGAGCTACTACCTCTTTTATAAAAAAATCCCACTGGACAAGTAAATGACATGTACCTCAAGAACACGGCGTGTACTTCCCTTCGATTTTTTATGAGCCAGACTGGTTACACGTCTTGACTTCCAAGTACATAGCGTGTACTTGAAGTACTATACGTGTACCTAGACTGCAACCATATTTCATACTGTTTTCCACTTTCTTTCCAAAAAACAACCCAACTAGGACACAACCCATCCAAGTGTATAATCCTAAAAGGAAATAAAAAACATTAACCTGAAAAAAATATTTTCACCCCAAGAAAAACCTAGGATATTAAAGGACCCATGGTAAAAATGTTCTAGATAGTGTCTATTTAGAAAATTTTTTATTACTTGGAGACTCCTCCAGAGAATCGATTCATATTGGAAGATTATATGTTGTGATGATTAACAAAGTGCTAGTGGGATATTCTAGTTCAAATATAGTAGGTGGATGGCATACTGCAGAAAGAATTTTAGAAAAAGTTTCTAAAACTCTTATATTTGAAGACCTTGAGATAGGAGAAGGATGTAAATTTTATAAGGTTGAAATAGGGAACTATGTCCATGATGGATTATGTTGGACACATCACAGACATGAAACACTTTTCCCAACATTGGAAGGGGATGAGGTAGCTATGAAAAAAAAATTCAGGATGTGATTAGACATGATATCTAGTCCCAGGTGAATGTATCTCATTTAAATAGGTTTTATGAGGTGATGGATCAAGCCCTTATTTTAGAAGGGAACTTAAAAGAGGCATATGGAGGTAGACCTATGGTTCTAGCTGGATGATCTGGTGGTGTGACTTTTGAGGTTAGTAAGCATAGTTTATAGAATCTTCACTGGGGTGATGGATTTAAGAGTAGTCTAATAAGAGGACCAGTCTATCAGGGTGGTAAATATGTGTTTCTATATTAGTGTGGAAGGATAATAAAAATTCATGGTCAGTTCCCCCGAATGCCAATTGAGTGATGAGCATGAAGAATGTTGGGGCATGTGAAGAGGTTCTGTAGGAAAACTCAATATATGGGAACTAATGGAGGATCAAGGCTGATATAGATTGTAGGTAGAGGGTATATTACCCCATACATGGTAGGAAATTGGAGTTCTACTGGTAATACTAGTTGAGTATGAGTACATGGTACTTCGAGAGGAGAGTGTCCATATCAATAGGGTAGTGCATTACAATGGAACTCAGGTCAGAGGCCAGAGTAGAGGGGGATGCTAAAATCTTGTAGTTCATCCAGCACCTCGATGTTGTGAGGCCATACCATCAACAGTTCAATGTTTGATTCTTGTAGCTCCATTTCTTTCTAGTGATTTATTTAAAATATGTTTCTTGTATTCTTATTTATCTTCCCAATTTGTGAGTTTTTTGGTCCTAGCAGTGGAACATATGTGCACGGTTATGTTGAATGATACACCATTAGGTATATAAGTAGGAACTATCCAGCAATGTAAGCAGTGTTCCCTTGAGATTGGTGGGTATCGTTTCATGTGGGACTTGTTTATGCTCGAAATGTCATGTTTTGATATGATATTGGAGATGGATTGGATAGTGATGTACCAGGACCATATTTATTGTTATAACTATAGGGTAATATTTACATCCCTGGAGGGGAATACATTTGTTCACCCTGGGTAATGGGATATCTTGAAGGCCATGCAGATCCAGTATTTTATCAGTTGGGTGAACTCAAAACCCAAGTGGATTGTATTATGTTTGATTATGGGGGTGTAGAGAAGCTTTCATTTCATCCTATTATGGTCTAGTTTTAAAATGTTTTTCATAATCACTTCTCAAGTCTTCCATCCAAGAGAGATGTTGAGTTAATAATATAGTTTCTACTTGGAGAAAGACCAATTTCTATTCCACCATATAGGATTACACCAAAAGAAATTGAGAACATAAAAATCAGTTGGAGGAATTGTATAACAAGGGGTTAATTCATCCAACTACAACACCTTATGGATATATAGTGTGTTTTTTTAAAAGGATGATGGATTCTTGTTGTTTTGTGTGGATTATTTTATGATGAATGAGATGAAGGTTAAGAACATATAACCTCTTCTGCAAACTAATGATCATTTTTACCAGTTGATAGGTTCTTTAGAGTTCTCAAAGATTGATTTGAGATCAAGGTATCATTAGTTGAGGGTGAAACATTCTGATATATCACAAATGTATTTCAGGAGTAGGAATGGGTGGTATGAGTTTGTTGTTATGTCGTTTGGGTTGACCAATGCTTCAGTCGTGTTTATGGACCAAATAAAATGAATATTTCACCCATATCTGGATTGACTTGCAGTGGTCTTTGTAGATGAAATATTATTATAATATAAAACTAATGAAGATTATTCCAAACATATTGAAATTTTCTTGATAACACTAAGAGAGAATAGGATATACTCTAAGCTATCCAAGGGTCATTTCAGGATCAATAAGGTACATTTCTTGGGTCACAAAATTTCCGAGGAAGGTGTGTTTGTGAACCTTGGAAAATTTCAGGCTGTTAAATCTTGAGAGAATTCCAAGAATGTATATTATGTTATAAATTTTCTGTAATTGGATAGACATTACTGAAGGTCCATGAAAGACATTTCCCATTTGGAAGAACCACTCTCGGGCTTGACCAAGAATGGAATAAAATTTGAATAGATCGGGGAATGTGAGAATACTTTCAAGGAGTAAAAGAATAGGCTTAATAGTACAAAAAAATTTATCCTAATAAGTTGGATGAAGAGTATAACTTGTTTTGTGATGCATCTGGTGTTGGTATTGGGGGTATTGTTGATGCAGAATAATCAGGTTGTGGCATATGGGTCTTGGTAGTTGTGGTCTCAGGAATATAATTTTCCTATGCATGATATTTATTTTTCCATGGTATTCTATGCCTTAACATGTTGAAAAAATTATTTTTTGGGGTGATTTTTAATATGTATTCCAATCATAAAATCCTTAAGTACATTTTCTACTAGCAAGATTTGAGTATTCAGACATGAAGATGGGTTGAGTACATAAAACCCTTTGATTTTGAATTAGTAAACATGTCAAGAAAGGGAAATCGATTTGTGTATTCTTGGAGCCATAAGACTCAAAAACTAGGTAGTTTAGATGTCCATTTACAAGTGGAGGATAATGGCGTTCTTTACTGAGATATAACTAGAGGTTAAAGATGGATAAGGGCGATGACCCTTACATCACTGGCAGTTGAGCTGACACTTTTGAGCCAGATCAAGGAGAGGTAGTATGAGGTTCCATAGTGTTTGGTTTTGACAGAAAGACTTAATGGTGGGTATTCACCTTCCAATTAGTCTGTTTGTGATTATGATATCATATATGTTTATGGCCATATTGTCATTTCTACTTGTATTTGGGAAGAGTTGATGCATGAGCTCCATTCCTTGAAGTGGTAGTGCATCCAAGTTTGACCAAAACGTATTGTGATCATCATAGAAAATATTGGTGGATAGGGATGAAGGAATTGGTTTCATGTTTTATAGTGCAATGCTATACCTTTAAATAGGTAAAGGCTGAGCATCAGTGACTACGTGGTTTGTTACAACACTTTCCCGTTCTGAAGTGGAAGTGGGATAAAATTAATATGGCCTTTGTGGTGTTTCTTCTAAGGATGCCTATAAAGAATGACATGATATGGGTAGTTATGGATCATTTGACCAAGATGAAATGTTTCTTACAAATTTGAGATACATTTACCATGGTCCATTTGGGAAAGTTTTTTGTCCAGGAGGTAGTGTGTTTTCCAAGGTAGCATATAATATAGTTTTGGATCATGATCCATGTTTTATTTCACTCTTATAGTAAGGGTTACATAATGTTATGGGTACCCAGGTGGTTTTGAATATGGGTTTCCACCTATAGATGGATGGGAAATCAGTGTGTACTATTTGGGTGTAAGAGGACATGTTGAGGGCTTGTTTTCTTGAATATGGTGGTTCTTGGGAGAATCAATTGGTTATTATTGAATTGTCTTATTAAAACAGTCACCAGGAAATGATTTTGATGGAACCATTTGAGGTTATCTATGGGAGGTGATATAGACCACCTTTGTGTTGGATGGAGGGAGGATAATTAGTGTTGTTGGGGTTGAGTCTTGTATAGTAGTCGTCAAAATAGTTTCAGTTGATTTAGAAGCATATTGATATGGATTAGAGTAGGAAAAAGTAATAGGTGGATCAGCATCATTGAACTATTGAGTTTATGGTGGGTGATCATGTGTTTATTTTGGCATCTCCAATGTTGGGTCTTCATCGGATTCAGAAATAGTGTAAGTTGGCACCCATGTACGTGGGGCCATTTGAGATTGTGGATAGGATTAGACCATTGGCATACTGATTGGATCTTCCATAGTGGTATAGTGTATTTCAGTATATATTTCATGTGTCATAGCTTTGAATGTATCACCCTGACCCATCTCTTGTTATTGATGTTCATAATGTCGATCTTAAGGTAGATGCATCCTTTGAGGAGCATATGTTTCATATTGTAGATCATTGTAAGAATGTCTTGCATGGTAAGACTGTGCCTTTGGTTCATGTTTTATGGTAGCATGGTAATGTTTGAGAAGAAATGTGGCAGAGGTAGATAGATATGCAAGCCTAGTGGCCTAATATTTTTACCTGGGAATCTCAAAGATGATTGGGAGTGCAACTCGAGGACCAGTTGTTAGAAGTTGAGGGTGTTATATGATCTTACACTTCTTTGAGGTTTTTTCTTGTTTAAAATTATGGTTTAAATACCTTTATGATGGTTAATGAAGTGTTATCCTAATCTCTGTGTAGGATCAAGGTTGTTCCAGGGGTTCGGGACATGAAATAACGGAGAATAGGGTGATCCATTGCAAGTTACACGATTGGTGGATAGTTAGTAGTAACTGTGTGTCCTAACTGTTATTTCTTAGAGGAGGGTTGGAAAAATTAAAGAAACCATGAAAGGGGGGAGGTAAAACCCTGAGAGATTAGATACATCCATCCCACACAGTCATTTCATAATTTCTCAAATAATTCAGGATCGCCAGGTAACTGTGCAGCCTGGTCCCATCATTGTTGGACAAAGGGTGGAACACAGTTGGCGCACAGTTTGACCAACCATGCGACCAAACTATTCACCCCTTAAAAAGTGGGATTTTCCATTATATCCTATTGGTAATTAACTATTATAATCAATATTTTCCCCCATTCTTCCTCCATCACCCTTAATGATGAACCAAATCACCTAATACCTTCAAAAAATCAATCTCCCTCATTTATATACTATTTAGAGAACCATTGGTTGCAAATCAAATCTCTGGTTGAGTCTAATAACCTTATTTATTATCTTTTTTGTATTAGGTATTATGTATCCTTTATTCTCCTTCCAAATCTCTAAAAACATATTTTTTATAGTGGATATTAGGTTTGGGATTCATGTGTGTTTGATTCCAGAACAAAGGCTAGGGTTAAGCGGTCATTCGACTTCAGAGTTGATGTAGAAGGTTGTAACATCATGGATTTTTAAAAAGAAACAAACCATTACTTTTTTGGTTATAAATTCCATTAAATTTCCCTAATATTGATTCCCAATCAATTCAAGTAGGAAATGGGTGGTTCTAAGTACAATTTAGTGCCCGGAGATCCAAAATGGGAGAAAAAGACTCTGTCACATGGTTAGAGGAAATCGTGCATCCCGGGCCACATGATTTGTATGAAAACTTGTGGTTGCAGACAATGGGAACATATATACCCCATGGTTTTTATAAAAGTATGAAACCCAAAGTGTATGACCTTTAAATGTTGCAATGTTTAGGGACACATCCTTTTTTCATGGTTTGTGCATGGTTAGATAAACCATGTGCCTAACCATGCGGGGTTCCCCTCTATAATAGTGAGTGGTGGATGATTGGAGATGGGTATGGCCAAGCATGAAGCCAAACAATTAACCCTTATATTTTGAGGTGAAATTACTTTTTTAGACTTAATTAACTTTTAACTTATTTGTCTTCTCCCCTATCATTTTTTCCAACAATTGAGTCTTCCTCATCCTGTAAAAAGTTTTATTCTCCTCTCATGGTAGGTTTCAAGTTCCCTCATCCATATGAACTATGATTTGCTCACTATCAGAAGCAACAAGAAGCTATAGGTATGTTATTTAATCCTCTCCAATCCATTTCTTGTTCTTCATCCCATACACTACGCTATTTTTTTGTAAGCTCATTTTCCCCATTTTCAGGGAATTTGAGGGTTTCTCCATTTTATTCCAACCTAGCTTGAATCAAAGTTTGAGACTAGCTGAGGTATGATCTCTGAGGCTATGGTAGGTGTTCTATGCCCTTTACCGTCATTTTTTTGATTTCTATAAGTTGTGTCCTTGTGACACAAGTTGGACCCTTCCCACCTTGCCCCTACTTATCCAATTAAATTAAATTGAATATAATCCCATTCCATTGGTGACCAGAGTTAGCAGAGAATAAACCCCTTGGGTTGATATCCTCATTAAATTATATAAAATTGGGTGCGATTCACCTATAATTATTAATTTCTCCTTTGATTTAGCTTGTTGAGCATCCTTAAGGTGTTTTTCTTCAGATTAAATATCATGATTTTTTACTTTGACTTGTTTAGGGTGTTGAACTTATTGACAAACCCTCACCCCATTATATTTATAAATAGTTGGGCTAATTGAATTGGAAAAGTTCCTATTCCTTGTTCCATGTGACTTAAATAAGATTGATAAATGGTTTGGCCTTGACCTTTGATCCTTTTGTAAGGAAAATGCTTGAATTCATGAGATGATCTTTTTATAGACATGTTATATATATGTATTATTAGTTTAGTAGTTTTAGATTAGTGATGGGGGTGATACAAGGGGTTCCAATTTGAGGACCCCTTGGATGGAATCTCGTGCCTCCTTGTTATAATCATAAATGGATAGTAATCACATCAGGGGTGACATCAGCTATGCTAGAGATGTGCTCATCAAGCATTATCTACTTTTACCTCATAAAGAGTGACAATAGTTCCCTAGGGGAGATCCCTTCAATGGAATCAGAGGGAATATTGGTTGAACCATTCCTTGAGAGAGACTTGAGACCCTATGTGTGATACTGGGTATCGACTCAGGGGAATACTTTACTTTTCTCGCCATGATTGGAGTGACACGTGGGAATTCATCCATGGTTCACCATGTACAGACTCTTTAGCATTGCTCATATGAGGAGCCCCTCAAGGGATACATGTAAATTCTTTCTATATTTTAATGGATAGGATTAGGATGTCTTGTTATGTTTTGTAAAGTAGAATTCAAATTGAATTAAAGAAAATTTAACTGAATATTTTCACATGAGAAGTACTTCCTTGGTATAAAAAATGCAGGGATGTGTCCTCCAAGCTCAATCATATGCTTGGGGAGAGTCCACCCTCTTAAATTTATCTCACCCAATTTATGATCATAGGTTACTCTTTTTTAGACATACCAGATTAAGTTGAAGCAGGTAATTGGGTGGGTATCCAAGTGGAACACAGACCAATTCATCTATTTATTTATTCTGTTTTTCATTTAATTACTATGTAACATAGTTTATTTTATATCGTACGAAAAGGAATGTCTTAGAAAACATGGTTTCCAGCATACTTAGATTTTTATCTCACACTCTTCTTAGGTTCCTTTAGTACCCAAGTAGTGCTTATGGTTTCTGGTATAAGAAACCCTAAGAATCCCACTTCTAATGTTTGATTCCTAATATTAGGACAGAGTTTGGGGTAGCGGACCAAACCTATTCTTGAGATTCAAGCTGTAGTAGATTCTGGAAATTTTGTTTATTTTGATATCATTTTTTATAGGATTGTATTCCCTACCCCGTCATAGTCATTGTTTATAGTTACATTACCATTACTTGATCAACATATTGTAGCTTTTGATTATCTATATTCCACTATTTATGTCTTATTCTTGCATGATTGGGTATTTGTCTTCAATATTATTATGTCTTTGTTATATATGATTACGATGTTCTTATTGTAAAATATATATATATATATATATATATATATATATTATCTAGTTCAATCAATGAGAGAATAGTCTCCCCAAGGACTCATCCAAGGCCCTCGCTGCTAACCGAAAGCCTTTGGTATCTTGGGAGGAGTTCTTGAGGTCTTTTGGACAAATGACTTGGGGAATTAGTGAGTGGAATCCGAGGTGGGACCCATCAAAGTGGTATAAAAGGGGTTTATTTTCCATTTTCTATTACTTTTGGGTTTAGATATGAGACAAGGAAATTGTAATTTGGTTAAGAAAATGTTCCAGTGAGTAGATAGCCCACGTACAGGGGAAACTCAAATTTCCTAGGAAGGGTAATTATTGATATTGATTACGGTTTTTATGGTTTTACTATATTTCACCATTGGGTGAAACACTTGTTTAGATATTCCTTGTAGTGCGATTTAAATCTATTTGATGGCATAATTGGTTCAATTGACCACTAATTCAACATTAGTTTTTTTGATTGGTGAGTTCTAATGCAATCTCATCCAATCAAAATACAGCCCATGGACTGTTACACTCGTTGTCTGGTGTAAGGGTACAGATACAATTACTTGATGCACCAATTTCAATTTTTAAGGTGTATGAACCCTTATTAATTGGAATTGGTGACACGATTAACTATATCATTATTTTAATAAAAAAATAAATAATAATCAACCTGAATGAAATAAAATTAATGTGATCCATTAAAAATAAATTGGTTACCAAATATGAGACCTTAGCCTAACCCAACCTAGTTGGGGCAGTAAGTCTTGTCACCTATGATCCTTATTTGAATTATTATTTTCACCCAAACCTATATACAAGAGTATGAAGAGGGGTGTGTTTCTTTAGTAGGATATCCATGTTCCTTTACTTCTTTACCGCTATCCCGAACTAGTATAAATATAAGATGAGGCATGAAATTGGCATTGTAGATCTGTGCCCCCATGACGACTTCATGTTGTGCACCAGGAAAGTGGAAATGAGTATACTTTAGAGGTGGCGTGCCATGAGACACTCATGATACCTCCTATAGTTCTACCTCAGGAACCTCCTCCAGATCCACCAATAGGTTCTGATGCCTAGTTTTGTGAATGTTTTCTTCTCTTTATGCAATCATTCCAGGGTGCACCTTGACCTGCCCATTTTATAGGAGAGCTGACCCACACGTTCTAGTACCAGAATCCTTTAACCTTCATGCAGGGATGGTGTGCCTTAGGATACAGATTCTTGGGTGTATGATATGATTTAAATATTCAATCCGTCGTGATTCCAAAAGAGTGGAGGGTCAAGCTCACGAACTACATGATATGTAACCCTGCCATACGATGGTGGGATGTTTTGAATCAATCTGGTCAACCCCAGGGTATGGTCTAGGATGAATTACATGCATTCTTATTCAAAAAAATCTTCCCCTAGACCTTGTGAACTAAACATGTTTTGGAAATCATACACCTTAAGCAAGGTGACATGTCATTGATGGAATACTCATCTCGCTTCACCGAACTATAGAGTTTTTCTCCAACCATAATCAGTTATGTGGTGACTACTGCGAGGCAATTTTTAGGATGGGATTTATTATTCTATCTGCTCATAGGTAAATGTATTTTGACTGGAAACCATTTTAGAGATGGTAAACCAGAACCTTATCAATAAATGGAACCTGATGGAATCATCCAATGTGAAGTCGGACAATTTAGCTTTTAGGTAGAGTTGTGAATTATATAGTAGAAATAAGAGATGCTTCAAGGGTAATCATGGGGGTAGTACCATGCAAGTTTCATGCACTGAAATCCTTATGTTGTGTCACCAATGCGGTGAGAATGGTAAAAAAAATATCCATTGTAGGAGGAATTTATTCATGTTTCGGGATTATGATAGGATGGGTCACCTCCAGCATTTCTTCCTATCATTTAATCCAATGACAAGTGAACATGGTTCTATTCTAGCACCATCCATAGGAGTAGGGTCAATGACACCTCATCAGGCTGGAAGATGGTATTCTATAGGTCATTCAGGATGACTAGGTGGATGTGGATAAGGTAGTCATGTAATAGAGTTCTATCATCAGTAGATCGACCTAATCAGGCTAGTTAGGTTATATATTTGGGTTGTGGTTCAGACCACATCTATGTCGTGCAGCCTATGCTAGAGGAGAAGAGTCCAAGGAAATATATATTCAGAGGTACTGTAATTTATCCTCTACTTTATTATCTTTATTATTCTATATAGTTCCATCACACTCTTTTCCAAATGTTTCTACCACAGGGAGTTTTGGATTATTGTTAGATTACTCCAGTGGTGTTATGACCTATGAAACATCATTAGGAGATCGATCTAAGGGTATAGAGTAGTGAAAGGAGTGCCTCTTTAAGATAGGTGGGTACCACTTTATATAGAGTTTCATAATCTATGAGATGACTGGTTTAGAAATCATTCTTGGATTGTTCTGGCCTGTTCCTTATAGAGCTCAAGTGAATTCATATAGCCATAGTGTTTCCTTTTCAACACCCAAGGGCAACACATACATCCATAAGGGTGAGTGTGATCTCTAGGTGAGTTGAGACAGACACAAGCATACTGGGCTATTATTAGTAACAACCCAAATGGATAGTATCTTTATGAGTGATCAAGGGATATAGATTATAGAATTTCCTCCTACTTTGGGTCACTTTAGTGGAATATTCCCAAACTATTTATCTAGCTTACCATAGGGGAGAGAGATTGAGTTTACCATTGAGATTGTGCCAAGTACATCCCCAGTGTCCATTCCTCCTTATTGTATGTCACCTGTAATGCTTCAAGATCTAAATAGATAGCATGAATACATAAGGGATAAGGGTTTTATCTGACCCAAAACATCACCATGGGGTTCACCAGTACTTTTATCAAAGAAGGAGGATAATACCCTTAGATTGTGTAGGGATTACCACTAAATAAAATTTCTTATGGTGAAAAATAGGTATCCATTACCTCATATAGGAGACCTCTTCAACCAGCTTCAAAAAGAAACTATTTTCTATTATATTGATTTGAGTCTCAGCTACCATTAGTTTTGTGTATGGATATTAGACATACCACATAAAATGTTATGGAGAAGGTATGTTTTTTATGAGTATCTTGTTATGCTGTTTGGTCTAATGAACATGATGACTGTGTTCATGGATTTGATGAATTTTTTTTCCACCAATATCTTGATTTTTTGTGGTAGTATTTGTAGATGAAAACTTAGTGTACTCATGCACTAGGCATGACCATTCCAAAAATCTTGATATTGTGCTGAGTATACCAAGAGAGCACCAAAATTATGAAAATATCATTAAATGCAACTTTTAGATCAGTATGTTTCAATTATTGGGTCATATCATATTTGAGGCAGGCATATCAGTTGGACTAGAGAAGGTGAGCATCGTGATTTCCTTGGAGAATCCCAAGAATGTGTTTGATATAAAAATCTTCTTAGGGATGGATTGTGATTACATGAGATTCATCCAATACTTATAATTCATGGGAGAACCTTTTATGGGCTTGACCAAGAAGGGTGTGAATTTAAACTACATAAAATCATGTGAGAATGATTTTTAGGATTTAAAGAGATGTCTAACTTTATCTTCAATTATGATTCCAACTGACCTTGGAAGAATCTATAGTATTTATTGTGATTCTTCAGGGATTGTGTTGGGAGAAGTTCCAATGCAAGGTGATTGAGTAGTGGCATACAGATCCATCCATCCAAATCAAATTTTTATCAAATAGAAAAGTACAAAAAGGGCAATAAGGATTTAGGGGGGAATAAAATAATACAACATGAGGGCATCCCCTCTGATCAAATTAACACCCTCTGGCTTCAAGCAGTTAGGATTAAGGAGATAAGTGTTGATGGAACTCTGATCTACCAAAGAAGCCAGTTAATTCACAACCTTATTTCCCTTGTGCCACGTATGAGTCACTTTGGAGTTTTTGAAAAGGATGTCTTTACAATGCCTGACAATGTAGGTGATGGACCAGGGGATATAGCCTTTACCATGAAGGGAGTCGGGTAGAATCAAAGAGTCGGTCTCCACTTGAGAGATGGCAATGTGATGCTAAGAGAAAATATTGATCCCGTTAAGCATTGATTTGGCCTCAGCTATAAGAGAGTTTCCACTGCCAAAGGAAGAATTGAAAGTAAGAACCACATTCCCTCCTGCGCCACGCACCACTCCCCCACCTCTCATGTTGCCCATAATGCAGGACCCATCCATGTTCAGCTTGAAGCCACTACCCAGAGGGTACCAACGAACCCACCTCCCCTGCACTCTATCCATGGAGGATTGAGACAAAGGGTTAATGACCTGTAGAAAGCGTAGACAAGGGGCGTCGCACCAGTTCTTGAAAAGAAAAACTAGGTCCGCCAGTAGGAAACAAGTTCTCGAAATGATGGACCTCACTGAAGGAAGAGACCCCTCAAACCTAGCCCGATTTCTAGGGTGCCATAAGCTCCAGCATCTAGCACTGAGAATCAATGCTTGGGCATTTCTCTATATACCGGGGTCGTGAGAACCTTGAAACCACCATTCAAAAAATGAGTTATACCTCTGTTCGTAAGGTGAAAGACCCATGAAACCACCAAAGAACAACCAAGTCGCAAGAGCCCAATCACTTTCAAAGAATAGGTGATTATTTCTCTCCTACCTCCTGACGATACAACAATGGAAGCTTGAGGAAAAGCTAATACCGAATTTTTTGATATTATCATCCGTAGAGATAGCGAAGTTCCTGATACGCCAAAGGAGGAAGTTATATTTGGCTGGGATTCTGTTTCACCACACAAAGTCACTCCAATTATCTTGTTGATCCTAAGAAGAAGAAAGTTTGTGGAAATCCCTGTTGGTGAAAGCACCAGAGGTAGAGGGTGTAAACACACACCGATCAGGTTCAGAATTAAACACAATAGAATCTATAGTTGCTTGTTGCTCTTTGTACAGAACTGCCGATGTGAAATTGGGATAACTCCAGGCATCTTTGAGGGAGATCATCGGGGCCGGACATCTAGGAAAACCGATAAAAGAGCCTCCCCAATTATGATTCCAGAAAGAGATACTCCCTTTGCCAACAATCAAACAAGAATGATGATGGAGAACTTGTATAAGAGGAGAGATTTTCGACCAGAATGGTGATGCAGAACCGCGAATATACTCCTCATTACCCCCACAGCTGAAGGAAATTGACTTACCCCATAAGGTGCGTTCCCCGATAACTTCCCACGCCAGCTTGGCCTGAGAACAATGGAGCGTGTTCTGGAGGCTGCACACCTTAATCCTGCCTTCATGGACAAGTCTTTCTTGCCTTTCCCACGAGGCGTAATGCCATTTCCCCTCAGACAAAGCATCCTAGATAAAGCTACACAAAACCTTTTCAATATTCATGATGACCCCCGGTAGGACGTTAACAGATGCCAAAGTATGGACTGGAATGGCACACATGACACTATTAACTAAAGATATTCAGCCCCCAAAAGATAAATAGCAGTTATTCCAGTTAATGATATGATTCGTGATCTTGTTAACCACATGGTCGAAATCCCGAACCCGAAGCCTTGCTAAAGAAATAGGCATGCCCAGATACTCCATTGGGAAGGTTCCACACTGCATGTCCAAGTGACGACATAGGGAAACTGCATGACTGGGAGAAATCTTTTGATTAAAGAAAATATCACTTTTGGAATTTCTAAGTACCTGCCCACTCCAGTAGAAGTACTCATAACGGGCCCTCTTGATACCGTGAACAGAACCCCTGCCCCCATTGATGAAGATGATAGTGTCGTATGCGAACATATGGTGGGATATTGAAATATGATTCTGTTTCCTTCTATATGGAAGAACAACTCCATTATTCATGCCCCAGTTGATAAGGCGACTGAGAGAGTCCTGAGCAAGGATGAAGATACTTGGGGAGATCGGGTCCCCCTACCGGAGACCTCTTGATTCCTTGAAGAATCCATGAGACTTTCCCAGGAATGAAAGAGACATCCAAGATGAGCTGAAACAGCAGATGCGTAAATCCACAGACCTTGGAGAGAAACCCCTGGCTGCAAGAACTGTGTTGATAAAGCTCCATTCGATCCTATCATAAGCCTTATCCATGTCAAGTTTCATAGCCAAGTTGGATCCATGTGTTTTAAAGTTGATGTCTCGAATAACCTCCTGAGCCAAATCAATTTCTCCCTAAATTGAGCGACCTCTCACAAAACCATGCTATTCAATCGAGATCCATTGGGGTAAGAGTTTGGACAACCTCAGGTTAATAATACATGCAAGGATCTTGTAAGGAAAGTAGCACAGGCTAACTGGGCGATATTGAGAAATAGATGAAGGATACTTGATCTTTGGGATAAGAACAAGAGTAGTAGCACAAGCTACCCGAGGGAGACTCCCACCCTGAAAGTAATCTTGGATAGTGTCAATGATGTCTCCCTTAACCACATCCCATGCCCCTATGTAAAACTGTCCAATGAAGAAACTTAAGCTAGAAGGTGAGAATTATGCTCTGCAATATTGGAGGAACTACTTATTGGGAGAATGGTTCATCATTTACACGAATCAAAGAGGCCTTAAATACATCTCCACTAAGCGAGACATGAATCTGAGGCAACATAAGTATGTGGAGTACCTACAATCATTCCAATTCAATATGTCTTATACACCCAGAAGAGAAAATGCTGTAGTTGATGCCTTGAGTTGAAAGACTCATAAATAAACCTTCAAGAGGCTAGTAGTGAGTGACTGTTGATTTTTATCCTTTCTAAGATGAATCTAGAGGTTCAAAAAAGACACTAGAATCTAATTCTAGCAGCCCTGATAATGACTTCTTCCCTCCTGGAATGGGTTCATATGAAGAAATTATCATATTACAAGGGAATTTTTCTATGGTAGAGAATAATAGGAAAGAAAAACCCTCCTAGATGGGTTTTAGATGTAAAAGAAACCATACTCTTCCATGGTCGGGTATGGGTCCTTTAGATATACAAGAATATATTATAAAGGAGTCTTGTGACATTGTATGGGTAGTTCATCTTTGTCTTACCATGATGTTCTTACACATGCATCAGTATTACTGGTGTTCAGGTATGAAGAAGAAAATAGTAGGCTTCATCACTCAGTACTTCAAATATCTGCAAGTGAAGGTATAGAACCAGCAACCTACTAGAATTCTAAAAACTCTCTTCATTCTTGAGTGGAAATGGAATGATGTAACCTTGTATTTTACCACAGGCTTTTCCAAAACCCATTAAGGTAGTGATTCAATATGGATTATTGTTGATAGGGTGACCAAATTCATTCAATTCTTACCAATCTGGGAGTCCTTCTCTCTTGATGATCTAGGAAGGTTGTATATTTGGGAGATAGTTCGACTTCATGGTGTTCCCCATTATATATTTTCATATAGAGAGACTCAATTTACTTCATGGTTCTATAAAGGGTTACAAAAATCATTGGGTTCAAAGGTGCTCTTTAGTACTACATATCACCCATAGACTGACGAGTTTTCCAAACATACAATTTGTGTGTTAGAGGATATCCTACATGTATATATCATTTATTTTGGAGGTCACTATGAAAATAATATTCCTCTGGTAGAGTTTTCCTACAAAAATATATTTTATGAAACAATTTGGATGTCTCTGTATGAATCCCTCTATGGTATACCATTTTTTCACCTCTATACTTTCTTGAGGAATGTGGGGTAGCTTTATTTGTTCCTCATATTGTTCAGGAGACTTTAAAGAATGTTCAGCTGATTCAGAAGTGCATTGCTACAACTCAGTCCAGAAAAATGTCTTATATTGATCATTTCTGAAAACCTCTAGAGTTCAAGGTGGGAAATTGAGTCTTTCTATGTGTATATCCTATATTAGGTAAGAGAATAATTTGGATACATGGAAAATTATCACCGAGATATGTCAGAAATTTCCAAATAGTGGAGGGAGTTGGACTGGTAGCCTATCGATAGTTTTTACCATTGAGGTTCGATGCCTTTCATGATGTCTTCCATGTATCTCAGCTTTGATAATATCATGCCGACTTGTCTCATTATCTTGACCCTAATGATATCAACCTGGAGGCATATGCATCTTTTTAGGAGAATCTAATATGTATCTTTGATCATAGTATAAAGGGTCTCTGAGGCAGGTCGATTCCTCTAGTCCAGGTGCTATGGCAGTACAAACATGTACATGATAAGACATAGGAGAGGGAAGCCGATGTACATGCTCTATGGATGAGACTAATCTTAGATGACATTATACTACCCTCAAAATGGTAAATCTAGGATGGTTTGTTTTATGGATGGGAGTTTGTAATGTCCTTGATTTTCAAAAAGGTATAGACCATTAATTTTGTGTTCTAAATTCCTTAAAAAAGACCTAATAACGATGCCTAATCAAGTCAATGATGACTTAGGTGAATCCAGGGATCATTTAGAGCCCGAAGCCTCAAAATGGGAAGAGAATAATAGGTTTTATAGTAAGAGGAAACCATACATCCCAGACCACATAGTTTGATTGAAGTCCTATGCTTGTAGATAGTGGGAAGTTGTTTTACACACGGTTTTTCCAAAACCATGTGAGCCGAGGCGCATGGCTATAAGGTGTTGTACAGTTTTAGGAAAAATATTTTATGCATGTTTTTCACATGGTTTAATAAATGGTGTGCCAAAATACATGGGGTTCCCCTATATAGTAGTGAATGGTCTATGGTTGGAACACGGTTTGGCCAACCTTGTGACCAAACTGTACACCCTTATATTTTGAGGTGAGATTACTTTTTCCCCTCACTTAACTTTTAACCTATTTAAATTCTCTCCCTCTCTTTTCTTTAGTGGTTGAGTCTTCCTCCTCCCATGTAACATCCCAGGTAAATAATGAATAATAAATTTTCATATTTATTATTATTTGCGAACTAAATATTAATTTTACATTAATGGGGTTGCTACGTTCGACAGCGTACCCGATACGCAACAAAGAGTTTCCTTGAAATCTCACGTTGCACACTAGTAATATAATAATATTATTTTAAATGGTAGTTAACACGTAGTCATTTTATTGGTGGGAATGAATAGAAATAATTAAAATATGACTATATATGTTTGTTGAATGTTTTTACATTTATCCAATAAAAGATAAAGTCATAAAATAAGAAATGAATTCAATTTTAAGCATAAATACTCTAATATTAACTAAAAGGTCGATTTATGGTGAACCCTCCTTAAAAATAGTTTTGGTCACTCTTATACATTCTATTGGAAGAAATAAAATTATTTTTTAGAATCGGGACATCAAAATTTACTTTGTGTAAATTTTTGGTATTTTTCCGATAAAGATCATTTCTTAATGAATAGTGAAAAATATTTTATTTTAATTCAAAACCACTTTTCAATCTAATTTATTTATATGATTAGATTATCTTTTGAATTGGTTTTAAAGTTAAATTAGAATACATTTTTACCATTTAATCCAATGGTGGTCATTGAAATTAATTTCACTTTGAAATTGGACTTAAACTAGCGTTAATATTTTGATATATTTTGTTTCATAAAAACACGCTATTTGTTTTGACAACAGGAATTAATTATTAAATTAATTAATTCAACGTATATGTTTTGAATTTTTTGAAATAGACATCATTTTTGAATTCGGAATATCAAATATAGCTTAGGGTGAATTTTTGGTATTTTTCTGAAAAACATAAAATTTTGATGAATAGTGAAACCACTAAGTGGTAGTTAAATAACTGATTTTTCGTTTTAATGAAAATTTACCACTTTTTTTAATTGAATTTCAAAAATCCAACATACATGGTTGTCATTAGGAAGTAAAATGTGGTTCAATGGGATGAATTTTTTTTTTGTAAATTGTAACTTTTAGGTTTTATTAATCGCGATTAAAGGTAATTAGTGTAATTTAAGGTAAAAATAATGTTATAATAATTTTATATTACCTTGACACATGTCCTAACCTTATTGGATGTGTAATGGACGACTAAAAAAATCCATGGGTCAACATGGAGACCCAATGGAGCCACTGGGGTAAGAAAATGACATTAATAACTTTTTATTTAAAGTTAAAATAAAAATGTCACAAACATGTATTATTTTACAAAAACAAACTTTACATGGGGTTATACAAGTCATATTTTTGACTATAAATATTAATTATAAATATAAAACTATTTCCTACATCATGATATTTTTTTTATAATTTTTAGACATTAAATAAATTAAATTATTTGTGACACCATGATGATGCAGCGATTACCTCATTATTTAACGATTCAAATAAAATGAAACGATAATGTAAAATATAAGACCAAAACTTGTCAAAAACCAATTGGATGGGTGGATTTAAAACTCTTATCACATTATCCTAGAAATATATAATTGTGGGATCTTTAAAAACAGAAACTCATTATATAATAAAGTAACATTTTATAACATTCCAAGAGTGCCCCTCCTCTCCTCTTATAAAAGTCCCCCACCTCTAAAACCTTACCCACACCTCTCAAGACATTGGCTCATCTAGGATCTGCTCATTTTATCTCTCCACATCCCTCTCCTCATCCAATAAGACTTACCTTAGGCAGGAATCTCTTCAAGAAACCCTTTTGGCTCAAACCAACGTGAGTTACTCAATTTAAAGGTAATGTCTTCTCTTGTGTTCTTATGTTTTTTTTTTCTTTCCAACCCCATAAACTCTTTTTATTCCTTTATTTTGTAACAAAACCAGTATCTTCAATATACTAGGATTCTGTTATGAGAAGTATTCGAGCTACTCTTACACACACCTCCGTCTAATGGTTAAAAAACATACTATTTCTGTGGTTGGCAAATTTCTACCTCACAAAACGATGATTGTTCAATATTATTTTAACAACTTTTATGGTGGCCATTAATATGTCACTTTATTTATATATGATATATATTATTTTTATGTTTTTTTTATGCTTCTATATTTTTCATTTGTTTCATACCTTTATGGTTTCCATTATGGGTAAACATGATAATTTCATTTTAGGAAGTGCGGACTACCGCCCCCTGAAAGTGATTTGATTCGTTAATGCCATATGCGGGATGTATAAAGGATAGATTTAATGATATTATATATTATATTATACTATAATTATAATATACCTTTATATCATTATGATTTCACTCCATTAAATACGAAATAGAAATGAAATTAGCGTTCATGCGTACGTACGACTTACCGTCTCCATGAACGGTGCATTTCATTTCTTACCTCTAAATGTTATGTACTATTATAAATACAATTATATGCTGGATATATATGATATACATGATATAGAAATCATGAATATCATTCTATAAATAATGGACCTTTGACCACATGAACAACATGTAATTTTAAGAAGTCTATTTTTGACTTAAGTACCAAATATCGACAAAATGAACTTTATTAACTTAAATGATTACATATTGTTTATAACATGGAAATAAGTTATATAAAAGGAATAATAAACATGAAAAAGGTTCCTAAGAAAGTAGAAATTAACTTTAGTTTATTATTTATGAGATTAAAGAGCAATCGAGTCACGTCGGACACAAGGTAAGGGACTTCTTCTCAATCTCCTTACATTGAGGCATATTTTGTTTTATACACAACATTATTTTATACGGTGTATAAAACCCTTTTACTTTTAATTTTATACAAAATTAATCTTTTTCTACGAAGCGTTTTACTAAACGACAAAAAGGAATGTTTATTTTAACGTATGCGGTGACGATGACCTTTCCCGCCGCCGTGAGTATTATTTGGTCTTTGGCTTCCTCAACAAGCCGTAATGTTTTTAAAATGAAATAAATACTATATAATCTTTTATGTATTTTGGTATTGAAAATGGTTTTTATAATGGATTTTTTATGTCAATATATTTAAGTGATATATTTTGATCGAAATGTGGAAATTTTTTCTTTCCATTATATTTGTTTTATGACTTATGATTTTATAATGGTACTTAGAAATTTGACGGGTGGTTACGTGATAAACCTTATGATGGGTGGTGCCGTGAATACCAGGATGGGTGGTTACGTTATAACCTCCAATGCATTGGGTATGGAAGTCGGCCTTATGGCTATTCCATTTAGTGATATGTGTGGAAGTTGACCGTATAGTTATTCCATTTAAGTATGTTTATGTCCCAAGTTACCTTTATATGTTATGTGTTATTTATATGGGTTTTATGGTAATCATTTGTTTACAAAAGGGTAAGTAATGATATTTTATTCAGTGAAGAGTTTTTACTACTTCATAAAGGTGAAAAGTATTACTTTGATAAAGAATTCCTGGTTTACTTGTTATTTTAAAAAACTAATAGTTTTCCTTCTTTGTGTATCCCTTATTGAGATTTTTATGATCATCCCAAGTTTTTTTTGAAATTTTTTTCACAGGACATAATATGGAATAGGGTCATAGATGGGATCAAGGAAAAGTCACGCTCTCTTAAACATGGAACTAGACATGACTCATTTTTTTCAAGAGTTCATGTTTTGTAAAAAAAAGGAAACTATATAGATGTGTCCACATTGTATACTTTTGAGATGTAATAGTTATGTCCTAATTCTCTAAAACTATAAACCTAAAAATATCCTCAATGTGAATTATTCATTTAATTCAATATTAAGTGTTGTTTAAGGCTGGGGCCTTATAGTTGGTATCAGAGGTCGGTTTAGACAACTTTAGGAGTTAGAAAATTGTTAAATTTATAAGTTATGTTATGGTATGATTGAAATGATATAGCATTTAAAGATTACCATGTTACTTCGCCTAAGATATTTCTATGTTAATAATGGTTTTCCGCAGAGGAAACAAGGTAGCTATGTTGGGACGACATCAGGAGGAAGACAACCTTCCAAATCAGCAACCTGAGATGGTCGGAATCAGAACTGAACAGTTTGTTGCAGTGATGGAACAGTTGACTCAGGCTATAAATGGTGGTGGTATCTATGCACGAGATCATTCAGATCAACCATAGAGGAACATGTCAGTGGTGGAACATTTCATGAGGCAACATCCCCCATCATTCAAAGGATCATCTAACCTTGTGCTATCTGAAGGGTGGATTAAAGCACTGGAGAAGATTTTTGATGTCATGGGGTGTTCAGAACATCCAAAGGTTAGTCTTGTTGTTTACCATTTTGAGGGGGAAGCTGGTCAGTGGTGGTTGATGGTGAAAAATATTAGGGATAGTGATGAGATTGATTATCTTCACTAGGATGAATTCAAAGGTATGTTTCTTGAGAAATATTTTCCTAAGGTGGTTCGTCTTAGTATGGAAAACAATTCCTAGAATTGAGGAAGGAGGATGACTCAGTGGCTTCTTATGAAGAAAAGTTCACTCAACTGGCAAGGTATGCTCCAAATTTCATACGAGATCTTGATAGTAAAATCAACCATTTTTACTCAGGGTTAAATCCAAATTTTCTAAGGGATTTAGCTTCTTGTGAGTTCAAAAGTTATGAAAAACTTGTTCGATGTGCGAAGAAGGTGGAAATGGAGTTTGCCGATGATCAGGTGTTCTTTGACAAACCACAGAATAAGAGGTCCAGTTGGCAGGCAAAGGGGAAGAATTCATCAAAGAAGTAAGGAGTTAAGAAAACCAAATATCCATCCTGTGAGAAGTGTGGTAAAATGCATCCTGGAGAATGTTTATCCAAATATGGAAAGTGATTTCGGTGTGGTAAGTCTAGTCATATTGCTCGTAACTGCAAGGAAGACGATCAAGAAGGAAACGAAAAGCGAGCGGTAAGATGTTTTAAGTGTAATTAAATGGGTAATTATGAAAATGAGTGTCTAACAAAGAACTCAACTGAGGGAAATCAGCCAGAATACAAGCAGAAAGGGGTGGGGAAATCCTTTGCAACTACTTCAGCAGATGTTGGGCCATCGAATGAAGTAGTATCATGTACACTGTTTGTTTGTTCATATTATGCCAATGTGTTGTTTGATCCAGGGTCTACACATTCTTTCATTTCTGATAAGTTTTCTAGTGAATTGGTAATTCCATCTCAAGATATGAATCCTGAACTTATGGTAAAAACACCCGGAGGAAATGTTGAGACAAAAATAAATTATAAGAACCTTCATATCCTTGTGTGAGGAAAGAATCTACCTGCAAACCTTATTGTTTTGCCTCTAGTAGAGTTTGATGTTATTTGGGGAATGGATTGGCTTTTTGTTTATCATGCTAGGATTGACTACAGAGCTAAAATGGTTTATTTTTAGAAAGATTTTTAGTTTGTGTACAAGAATGAACCCTTCCTTTTGATAACATATTAGGAAGTTGAGAAACTAGTAAAAGATGGAAATGAATGTTACCTTACACATATTGTTGAAAATAAAGGAACTATTCAGATTAATGATATGCCAATGGTAAATGAGTATCTTGATGTTTTTCATGATGAGTTTGCTGGTATTATTCATGATCGGGAAGTTGAATTTACTGTTGACTTAGTTCCCGATTATTAGCCAATTTCAAAACACCCTTATCGAATGGATGATGTTGAACTTTTAGAGTTAAAGAAGCAATTGCAGGAGTTATTAGATAAAGGTTTCATTCGACCTAGCACATCACCATGGGGTTCTCCTGTCCTGTTTGTTAAAAAGAAAGATGGTTAAATGAGACTTTGCATTGATTATAGAGCCTTGAATAACATCACTGTTAAGAACAAGTATCCTTTGCCTCATATCGATGATTTGTTTGATCAGCTCCAGGGAGCTCAGTATTTTTTGAAGATTGACTTGAGATCAGGGTACCATCAGTTGAAAGTAAAAGAAGTAGACATTCTGAAGACTGTGTTCTGTACTAGATATGGCCATTATGAATTTGTAGTTATGCCCTTTGGGTTAACCAATGCACTTTTTGTATTCATGGACCTTATGAATAGAATTTTCCAGGAGTTCATGGATAAGTTTTTGGTTGTTTTCATTGATGATATTTTGGTGTTTTCTAAAAGAAAAGTGGAGAATTAAAATCATTTAGGGGTTATATGGAAAACCTTAAAAGAAAAGAACCTGTATGGAAAATTTATCAAGTGTGAGTTTTGGTTACAAATAATTTCTTTCCTTGGTCACATTGTTTCAAAAAATGGCATAACTGTTGATCCTGCTAAAACAAAAGTTGTTGAAGAATGGACAAGACCCACAAATGTAACCGAGATTCGTAGTTTTCTTGGTTTGAAAGGTTACAACCGAAGGTTTGTTGATAATTTTTCACGGTTATCTAGTCCAATTACTAAGCAAACTCGGAAGGGTGTTAAGTTTATCTGGACAAAAGAATGTGAGGATTGTTTTCAGGAGTTGAAAAGAAGATTGGTGAATGCTCCAGTTTTGGAACTTCCTTCTAGGAATGGTGAGTTTTTTATCTACAATGATTCTTTGTTGAAGGGACTTGGTTGTGTCCTTATGCAGGATGATCAGGTAATTGCTTATGCTTCACATCAGTTGAAAACTCATGAGGTAAATTACCCTACACATGATTTGGAATTAGCTGCTGTTGTTTTTGCTCTAAAAAATTAGAGGCATCATTTGTATGGAGTAAAGTGTGAAATATATAATGATCACAAAAGTTTAAAGTATATATTCACTCAGAAAGAATTGAACATGAGACATAGGATATGGATAGAATTAATCAAGGATTACGATTGTACAATTCATTACCATCTGGGAAAATCAAACAAAGTGGATGATGCTTTGAGTGGAAAAAGTAATGCTTCATTAACTATGCTACATTTGGAGTGATATCCTTTGGTTTTTTATTTGATAAACTTTGGAATAGAAGTTTTTGGCGTAGGATGTTCTTCTATTTTGTGTTAGGTGTCATTGAGATCATCTCTATCAGACAGAAAAAAGCAAGCGAAGAAGAAAGACAGTGGGTTGCAGAAAAAGGTAGAGCTAGTTCAGAAGGGTATGTTGCCTGAATTTAACATTGATAATGATTGCGTTTTGAGTTTTGGGAAGAGATTATGTGTGCCTTGTGATTCAAAGTTGAAGAATGAGTTATTATGTGTGGATCATAGTTCCCCGTTTTCAGTTCATCCTAGCAGAACTAATATGTACGAAGATCTACGGGAGTATTACTGGTAGGATGGAATGAAAAGAGATATTACTGATTTTACTGTGAAGTGTCTGACTTGTCAGTAGGTTAAATAAGAGAGGCAGTTACCGATGGGGATGATGCAGTCATTACCGATGCCAGAGTGGAAATGGGCAAATTTATCCATTGACTTCATTGTGGGATTACCAGAGAAATCTTGTGGTAATAATGAAATATGGGTTATAGTTGATCGATTGACTAAATATGCTCATTTCCTTCTTATTCGAGACACATTCCCTATAGATCAACTTTCTAGATTGTATCTTAAAGAGATAGTCAGGTTGCATGGAGTTCCCCTCTCCATTATATCTGATCGTGATCCCAGGTTTACTTATAACTTTTGGAAATACCTTCAGAAGTCATTGGGTACTGAATTAAATTTCAGTACAACTTTTCATCCTCAGTCATATGGGAATTCAGAAAGAACAATTTAGAATTTGGAGGATATTCTATGTGCTTGTTCGATGGATTATCAGGGAAATTTGGACCAATATCTTTCTTTGGTTGAATTTTTATATAATAACAGTTTTCATTCCAGTATATAGATGGCTCTGTTTGAAGCATTATATGGCAAGCGGTGTCAAACTCCAGTTTTTTGGGATGAAGTGGGTGAAAGGAAGCTAATGGGACCAGAATTGGAAGAAGAGATGGCAGAAAAAGTTTAGTGGATTCAGAAACACACGAGAATAGCTCAGAGCAGGCAGAAAAGTTATGCGGATAACCGGAGGAAGGATCTATCTTTCGAGGTAGGTGATCATGTTTTTCTCAAAGTTTCACCATGGAAAAGTGTGATGCGATTTGGTAAGAAAGGAAAGCTGAGTCCAAGGTTCATTAGACCATATGAAATTCTGGAGAGAGTTGGATGAATTGCTTATCGAGTGGCTTTACCTCCGAGTTTATCTCAGGTACACAATGTTTTTCATGTTTTTAGATGTTGAGAAAGTATATGTTAGATCCATCTCATGTTTTGAGCCCAGAGGTAGTTCAGTTGGAAGAGAATCTCTCTTATGAATAACATCCAGTCCAGATTCTTGATCATAGAGAGAAAGTGTTGCAGAATAAGGTAATTCACCAGGTAAAGGTTTTGTGGAATAACCATATGGTTGAAGAGGCAACATGGGAATCTGAAAATGCTATGAGGGATAAATACCCCCACTTATTTTGATATGTGAATAAAATTGCGAGGACGCAATTCCCAAAAAGGGGGATGGATGTAACATCCTAGGTAAATAAAGAATAATACATTTTCATATTTATTAATATTTTCGAATTAAATATTAATTTTACTTTAAAGGGGTTGCTATGTTCGATAGCGTACCCGATACGCAACAAAGAGTTTCTTTGAAATCTTACGTTGCATACTAGTAATATAATAATATTATTTTAAATGGTAGTTGACACATAGCCTTTGTATTGTCAGGAATGAATAGAAATAACTAAAATGTGACTATATATGTTTTTTAAATGTTTTTACATTTATCCAATAAAAGATAAAGGCTTAAAATAAGAAAAGAATTCTATTTTAAGCATAAATACTCTAATATTCACTAAAAGGTCGATTTATGGGGAACCCTCCTTAAAAATAGTTTTGGTCAATCTTATACATTCTATTGGACTAAATAAAATTCTTTTTTATAATTGGGACATCAAAATTTACTTTGTGTAAATTTTTGGTATTTTTCCGATAAAGTTCATTTCTTAATGAATAGTGAAAAATGTTGTATTTTAATTCAAAACCTCTTTTTAATATAATTTATTTATATGATTAGATTTTCTTTTGAATTGGTTTTAAAGTTAAATTAGAATAAATTTTTACCATTTAATCCAATGGTGGTCATTGGAATTAATTTCACATTGAAATTGGACTTAAACTAGTGTCAATCTTTTGATATATATTGTTTCATAAAAACACGCTATTTGTTTTGACAATGGGAATTAATTATTAAATTAACTAATGAAACTTATATGTTTTGAATTTTGTAAAATATACATCATTTTTGAATTCGGAATATCAAATATATCTTAGGGTGATTTTTTGGTATTTTTCTGAAAAACATCAAATTTTGATGAATAGTGAAACCACTAAGTGGTAGTTAAAAAACTGATTTTTCATTTTAATGAAACATTAAAACTTTTGTGAATTGAATTTCAAAAATCTGACATACATGGTTGTCATTAGGAAGTAAAATGTGGTTCAATGGGATGGATTTTTTTTGTGAATAGTAACTTTTAAGTTTTATTAATTGCGATTAAAGGTAATTAGTGTAATTTTAGGTAAAAATAATGTTATAATAATTTGAAATTACCTTGAAACATGTACTAACCTTATTGGATGTGTCATGGCCGACCACAAAAATCCATGGGTAAACTTGGAGACCCCATGAAGCCACTTGGGTAAGAAAATGACATTAATAACTTTTTATTTAAAGTTAAAATAAAAATGTCACAAACATGTATTTTTTTACTAAAACAAATTTTACATGGGGTTATACAAGTCATATTTTTGACTATAAATCTTAATTATAAATCTAAAAATATTTACTACATCATTATATTTTTTTTTATAATTTTTAGACATTAAATAAATTAAATTATTTATGACACCATGATGACGCAACAATTACCTCATTATTTAACGATTTAAATAAAATGAAAAGATAATGTAAAATCTAAGACCAAAATTTGTCAAAAACCTATTGGATGGGTGGATCTAGAACTCTTATCACCTTATCCTCGAAATATATAATTTTGGGACCTTTAAAAACCGAAATTCATTATATAATAAAGTAATATTTTATAACTTTCCAAGAGTGCCCCTCCTCTCCTCTTATAAAAGGCCCCCACCTCTACCACCTTACCCACACATATCAAGCCATTGTCTCATCCAAGATCTGCTCGTTTTATCTCTCCACATCCCTCTCCTCATCCTAGAAGCCTTACCTTAGTCAGTAAGCTCTTCAAGAAACCCTTATTGATCAAACCAAAGGGAGTTACCTGATTTAAAGGTAATGTCTTCTCTTGTGTTCTTATGTTTTATTTTGCATCTCCAACCCCCTAAACTCTTTTTATTCCTCTATTTTGTAAAAAAAACAGTATATTCAATATACTAGTATGTCTTTATGAGAATTATTCGAGCTACTCTTACACACACCTCCATCTAATGGTTAAAGAACATACTGTTTCTGTGGTTGGTGAATTTCTGCCTCACGAAATGATGATTGTTAAATCTTCTTTTAACACCTTTCATGGTGGCCACTAAGATGTCACTATATTTATATATGATATATATTATGTTTATGTTTTCCTTATGCTTCTGTATTTTTCATTTGTGGAATACCTTTATGGTTTCCATTATGGGTAAACACGATAATTTCATTTTAGGAAGTGCGGACTACCGCCCCCTCAAAGTGATTCGATTCATTAATGCCATATGTGGAATGTCTAAAGGATGGAGTTAATGATATTATATATGATATTATACTGGAATTATAATATACTTTTATATCATTATGATTTCACTCCATTAAATATGAAATAGAAATGAAAGTAGCGTTCATCTGTACGTACGACTTACCGTCTCCATGAACGATGCATTTAATTTCTTACCTCTAAAAGTTATGTACTATTATAAATACATGTATATGATGGATATATATGATATATATGATATCAAAATCATGAATATCATTCTGGATATAATGAACCTTTGACTACATGAACAACATGTAATTGTAAGAAGCCCATTTTTGACTTAAGTACCAAATATCGACAAAACGAACTTTATTAACTTAAATGATTACATATTGTTTATAACATGGAAATAAGTTATATAAAAGGAATAATAAACTTGAATAAGGTTCTTAAGCAAGTATAAATTAACTTTAGTTTATTATTCAGGAGATTAAAGAGCAATCAAGTCACGTCGGACACGAGGTAAGGGACTTTGTATCAATCTCCTTTCATCGAGGCATATTTTGTTTTATAATCAACTTTCTTTTATACAATGTATAAACCCCTTTGACTTTTAATTTTATACAAAATTAAAACTTTTCCATGAATCGTTTTACTAAATGAAAAAAAGGAATGTTTATTTTAACGTATGCGGTGACAACGACCTTTTCCGCCGCCGCGAGTATTATTTGGTCTTTAGATTCCTCAACAAGCCGTAATGTATTTAAAATGAAATAAATACCATATACTCTTTTATGTATTTTGGTATTGAAAATGGTTTTTATAATGGATTTGTTATGTCAATATATTTAAGTGATATATTTTGATCAAAATGTGGGAATTTTTTCTTTCCATTATATTTGTTTTATGTCTTATGATTCTATAATGATACATGGACATTTGACGGGTGGTTACGTGATAAACCATATGATGGGTGGTGCCGTGAATATCAGGACGATTGGTTACGTTATAACCTCTAATGCATTTTTTAAGGAAGTCAGTCGTATGGCTATTCCATTTAGTGATATGTGTGGAAGTTGACCGTATGGTCATTCCATTTAAGTATGTTTATGTCCCAAGTTACCTTTATTTGTTATGTGTTCTTTATATGGGTTTTATGGTAATATTTTGGTTACAAAAGGGTAAGTAATGATATTTTATTCAGTAAAGAGTTTTTACTACTTCATAAAGGTGAAAAGTATTACTTTAATAAAGTAATCATGGTTTACTTGTTTTTTTTTTGAAAAACTAACAGTGTTCATTATTTGTGTATCCCTTACTGAGCTTTTTATGCTCATCCCAAGTTTTTTTTGAAATGTTTTTCACAGGACATAATGTGGAATAGGGTCAAGGATGGGATCAAGGAAAAGTCATGCTCTCTTAAACATGGAACTAGACATGACTCATTTTTTTTCAAGAGTTCATGTTTTGTAAAAAAAAGGAAACTATGTAGAATTGTATACTTTGTTAACTTTTGAGAGGTAGTAGTTATGTACTAATTCTCTAAAACTCTAAACCTGAAAAGATCCTCACTGTGAATTATTCATTTAATTCAATATTAAGTATTGTTTAAGGATGGGGCCTTATATCCCACAAGTAGCCTTTTCCCCCTATCAAGATTGGTTTCAAGCTCCATATACCATACGAACTCTGATTTTCTCATCGTTGGAAGCACTGAAGAGCTATAGGTACATTCTTCCATCCTATACAATCTATTTCTAGTTCTTCATCCCATCTATTGTACTATTTTGGTATAAGATAATATTTCCAATTTTTAGGGAATTTTAAGGATTATCCATTTTCTCCGAACCTATATCAAATAAAAGGTTGAGACTAGATGTGGGAATATCTACGAGGTAAAGGTAAGTGGTCTACATCATTTCCCTTCATTTCATCATGTTCTATAAACTGCAGAATTTTGCAACGAGCGAGACCCTTCTGACCTCGCCCATATTTTTCCAATTAAATTAAATTGAATGTAATATCATTCCATTGGTTACCTGAGTAAGTAGTGACTCGTCCTCTTGGGTTTATCGCCTTGTTAAATTCCATCTGATTGGGTGTGGGTCACCTTTAATGCTCAATTTTCCCTTTTTTAGCATGCTAAGAATCCTTAAAGGATTTTTCTTCATATTAAATATCAGGATCTTCACATTGAGTTTCTTAGGGTGTTAAAACTTGTGAAAACCCCCTCCCCCATAACACTTATAAATTGTTATGCTAACTGAATTAGCTAAGTGATTATGCCTTGTACCATATAACTTGAGTGAGATTGATATATGTATTATCCTTAACCATTGAGACTTTTTAATAAAAATTCTTGAATTCATTAGATAATCCTTTTCTAGACATGTTATATATATATATATCTATATGTATTTTTTTAGCTATTTCACTTTAGTTCTGAGTGCGATATAAGGGGTTCTAATTTAAGGACCCCATGGACGGACTATTTTGCCTCTTTTTTAGAATCATAAATGGTTAGTAAACATGCCAGGGGAGACATCCTCTATTTATGAGATGGGATCACTAAGCATTATATATTTTTACCTCCATATGAGTTGTACCAGTTCTCTAGGGGAGATGCCTTGGATGGACTCAGAGGGATGGTTGGTTGAACCATACCTCGAGAGAGACTCGGTCCCCTACGTTCGATATCAGGTATGAACTTGGAGGCTAGTACAAAAATCATCTAACCATTATTAGAGTGATATGTGGGACCTCATCCTTAGGTCACCACATATAGACTCTTTGGCATTGGTCATATGAGGTACCCCTTGAGTGATACATAGTACATATTTCCAAATTGTCATGGATGGGCTCATGGTGTATTATTGTGTTTTATAAAGTGGTTTTCAAATTGAATTGAAAAAAGTTAACTGAAAATTTTCAAATGAGAAGTAATTCCTTGGTATTAAAAAAACAGGGACATGTTCTCAAATCCCAATCACACTATTGGGGATAGTCCACCCTCTTACATTTATCTCACCCAGTTTACCTTCATAGGTTCTTATAGTTCAGATATACAGTTTTAGAATGAAGTAGGTAATTAGGTCGGTATCCAAGTGGAACCTAGCCCAATGTAACTATTTATATGTTCCATTTTCCATTAAATTATTATGGCACATTGTTTATTTTATGTTGTCTGAAATGGAATGTCCTAGACACTGTGGGTGTCAACCAACTATGATTTTTGTCTCACACCCGGCTTGGGTGCCTTTGGTACGTGAGTAGACTTTATGGTTATAGGTATAGACAATGGGAAGCATCCAACTTCCAATTTTTTATTCCCAACAATAGGATTGAGTTTGGGGGTAGCAGACCGATCCTATGATTGAGAAGAAAGCTATGAAAGTTTCTATAATTTTTTTTTCAATATAATGATGTATATACTTTTATTCCCTACCCAAGTATAGTCATTTTTGAATAGTTAAATTTCCATGACATGATCATCATATTGTACCTTCTGATTATCAAGCTTATATTGTTTATGTCTTATTATTTCATGATTGTGTATTTTTGTCTTCTACTATTGTGCCTTGGTTATATATGATTATATTGTTCTAATTATATAAACATTATTGTGTTATAATCTGATCAATGAGGGAATAATCTCCCCACAGACTCACCCAACGCCCTCACTGCTAGTTGGTAGCCTATGGTGTTTAGGGAGGCATGTTTGAGGTATTGTGGCCAACCTTCTCAGTGAAATAGTGAGTGGAATCTAGGGCAGGATGCTTCAAAGTGGTATCATAGGGGTTTATTCTCTATTTTTTCTTAATGTTGAGATTAGATAGGAGACTAGGAAATTTGAATTTGGTTACCATCCTATTCTTTGGAGTAGCTACCCCACGTACAAGGGAAACCCAAATTTCCTAGGATGGGTAATTGCTAATATTGATTTTGTCTGTTATGGTTTCCCTATATTTCACCATTGGGTGGTGCACTCATTTTGTGCTGTTAAAAATATTGTTATTATTTGATTCGTCTATTTCAAACAGGTCCAATGATATGAGGGAACATCAAGGTTTTCATAATATTAGGCACAATAGGATTTAAAATGGAATTAATTATTTCATTCCATATCTATTATCTATGTGAATCACTTGTTTTTCTTGTGACTATTGTATGTGTCTTGTTAGATATGCCATATAGTTTTCATTGATTCTCAGTGGTAAAATAATTGGTTTTATTTACCACTATTTCCACATTATTTGGTATGATTGGTCAGTTCCAATGGTAGATCATCCAATAAAAACATAATCCATGGTCTGTTACAACCATTTTCTGGTGTAAGGGCCAGGATAAAGTTACTTGATTAACCAATTTCAATTTATAAGGTATATAATACCTTATGAATTGGAATTGGTGACACAATTAACTGGATCATGATTTTAATTAAAAAATAAATAAGAATTAACTTGAATGAAATAAAATAAATTTTATGCTTTAAAAATCAAATGGTTATAAAATATGAGACCTTAGACTGGCCTGATATATTAGTGGTAGGATTAATCACCTATGAGCCTTTTTTGACTCATTCTTTTCACCCTGTCCAATCTCAGGAGTAGACAGAGGGGTGTGTTTATTTAGTAGGATATCCTTGTACATATCCTTCATTACTATTTTCCTGATTATCATAAATCCTATATAACGCATTTTCTTGGAATTGTAGATAACTTCCACCATGATGAACTTGTGCTGTATGCCAGGAAAGTGAAGATAAGAATACGTTAGAGGTGGGGGGACCTAAACCACCCATGATACTTCATATAGTGATACCTCATTTACCTACTCTATATTTTCCATTGGGTTTTTATTCCCAATTCTAGTAAAATTTTCTTTTATTTATACAATCAATCATGAGGCATGTTGAACAACCCCTTCTATGGAAGAGTTTCCTTGTGAGTTCCAGTAGCAACATCCTCCCACCTTCTTAGGGGATGGTGGGCCTCAGACTATTGATTATTGGTTGGAGTCTATAAATTCAATCTTTTAGTACATCAAGATACCTCTAGATTAAAAGGCCAATATCACAACCTACATGCTATGTGACCCCATCGAGTGATAGTGGGATGTTTTGACTCAGTCTGGTTGACACTAAGGTATGGTCTGGGTGGACTTCTAGGTATGATTATTCATATAATTATTCCCTCAGACATTGATAAATAATCACATTTAGGAATTCATGAACCTTGATCAAGAAGAAATTTCAGCTATGGAATACTCAAATCACTTCACCTAACTATAGGGTTTTGCATTGAACATAACTGGGGATGAGCTGACTACTAGGAGGTGATTTGAGGATGGACTTGGTTATGCCATCTGAACAAAGGTAAACATCCTTAAAGTGGAAACAATTTCAAAGATGGTCAAACATGACTTTATCATTGAGTTGAACGTGAGGGAATCATGTGATGTGAAGCCGATCATTTCATATTCAAGGTAGAGAAATGGTTTATTTAGAGGCCAGAAGCGATGCTTTGATGGTAAATGTGGGGGATGTAACAGTTATGTGTAATGAACTAACAGACCTGTGGCATGTCACCAGTGCAGTAGGAATAGTCACAAGAATCCCCAGTGTAAAAGGCACCTGATTGAGTGTCGGGCTTGGAGAAGGATGGGTTACCCCCAAAATTTCTGATGGTACTTTCCTCTAGTTCCAAGTGAAAGAGGTTCTATCCCAGCCCATCCTCAGTATTAGGATCAGTGAAAACTTTTCCAATAGGAAACTAGCCTTCAATAGGCCATTTAGGCTGAGAAGATGGTCGTGGCTGAGTTAGTCAGGGTTCAAAGTTCTATAGTCAGTAGAGTGGACCTACTCAGGCTACTCACAAAGTATTTCTTAGCCAAATTGTAGGCCATATCAATGCTATGAAACCTACAAAAGAGGAGAAAAAGTCCAAGGTCATTTAATGTAATAGATACATTTTTGTTAGCCTCTAATTTAGTATCTGCATTATTTGATACAGGTGCATCACAATATTTTCTATCTATTGCAACCACGGAGAGTCAAGACTTAGTGGTAGAGTACTCTAGTTGTGTTATGAACCATGAAACAACATTAGAATTTCATGTTGAAGGGTATATACTGGTGTAATGGTTCCCCTTGAGGTAGGTGGGTACCACTTTCTATATAATTTTTTCATCCTCGAGATTACCAGTTTTGAAGTCATTCTTAGTATGGACTAGCTTGTGCCTTATAGATCCCAAGTGGATTTCTATCACTATCATGCGTCCTTTTCATTAAATTAGGGTAAAACATAAATCCAAAAGTGTTAGTGGGATCTCCAAGCGAGTCAAGCTAGACACAAGTGTACTGGGCTAGAGTAGCAACATCCCATATGGCTAGTCAATTTATGAGTAATCAGGGAATGAAGCGTGTATAATATTATCCTGTTATGGATCACTTTAGGGACGTCTTCCCTAATTATTTCTCTAGCTTACCTCCTAAGAGAGAGATTGTATTCACCATTGAGTTTGTTCCAAGTGAAACAACATTTTCCATTCCTCCTTATAGGATGGCACCTACAGAGCTTCAAAAACTCTAGAGACAACTTGATTACATAGAGTCTATGGGTTTTATCCAACCCATTACATCACCATGGACTATTTTCAATATGTTTACCAAAGTCACACACTTCCTACAGATTTTGGAGTCCTTCTCAGTTGATGAGCTAGTAAGTTAGTACAACCAGGAGGTATTTTTATTTCATGGTGTGCACCATACAATAATTTCAGAAGAGACACTATTTACATCATGGTTCTATGAAGGGTTGAAAAAATAATTGGGTTCACAAGTTCTCTTGAGTATTTTATATCACCATCAGACCATCGGGCAGTCTGGACAGACAATTTGGGTGTTATTGAACATAACATGGGAATGTATCCTTGATTATATAGTTTCATGGGAAAAGATTATTCGTATACATGAGTTTTCATACAAAAATAAGTTTATGGAAACAATTCATATGGAACTGTATGAGGTCCTCTTTGGTAGACCATTACATTCACATATGTGCTGCCTTGAGGTAGGCGGGGAAGCTCTGATGGGTCCTCATCTCATTCAAGAGACTTTAGAAACATATCATATTTTTTAGAAGAATATGGATATAGCTCATTATATGTATAAGTCTAATATCAATCTTCACTGAGGACATCTAGATTCTGAGGTGCGAAATTAGTTCTTTTTGCATGTATCACATAGATTGGGTCATAGATGAATCAAGAGATATAGAAAGTTATCACCTGAATATGTCAAGCCTGCTGAGATAGTGTAGAGAGTTGGGATGATATCCAATTAGTTACTATTACCTCATAGGTTCTATTCCATGCATGGTGTCTTCCACATCTCTTATCTTCAAAAGTATCATGATGAACCGTCTAATTCATTTGACCCTGATGATATCGAGCTGAAGGCAGATGTGTCTTTCAAGGAGAATCAAATACATATAATTAATTATAGACTAAAGTATATCTGAGGCAGGTAGGTTCCCATGGTATAGTTTCTATGGTATCACAAACATGTATATAATGATACAGAGGATAAAGAAGCTGATGTACATGTGTAGTGGTCAGAACTCTTCCTAGACGATGTTCTACTACCCTCAGAAGGGAAACTCGGGGACTAGTTATCATATGGAAGGAGGTTTCGATGTCCCATATTTTCAAAAAGGTAAGTACCATTATGTTTTGGTTCTAAATTCCTTTAAACGATAGTAAAAATCATTCAATGGAAGTTTTATTAATAATCAATGATAAAGCAGTGGAAGAAAGATGCAATATAAAGTGAAAATAGAAAATAACCAATTCCAAATTTGTACAAATCAGGAATGATGTACGTAAGTGAAAATGAAAAATATACAATAAGCTTATATTTAAATACAATAAAGGACTCAGGTATGAAAGGAACTAATAATCCCATAGGTAATCCCCAAGAGAATCCTGATCTCTAGATCAGTCCTATGCTCCTAACTCCTTAGGTGTAAGAAAAACAACACAAGAAAATGTCCATATTCCTACAAACATAAAAGTTTACTTAGGTACCAATGGTACCTATGTAGGGTGTGAGATATAAATATGAGTAGGTTGACACCCACAATTTCAATCCCAATACAATCTATTCTATGTAAAACTATTAGTGTGCAAGAAGATATATTACAAGTAAAAAATTACTCAAAAGTAAACATCCTATAATGTCTAGGTTCCCACTTATACCAATTTTTTTTAATAAATTTAATTTAAGTGAGAACTATCTGATTTAACAATCAAACTTGTTTCATTCTAACATAGTTAAAATGAGGATTCAACTCATTAATTAAATAATTTTTGAGACTCGACATGCATCCCGGTATCCCTTATAAATATGTAACCGAATATGCCTAACCAAACTATCTATAAAGAATATCCAATACCGAATCCAAGTTTATTCATTGGATTGGCATGCACGTCACTTGATTCTTTTAATTCATTAATCAATTTAGAACATTGGACCATCCAAGTCATTCCTAAGTTAGAATCCAGGTATCACTCTATGTATAATATAAACTAACACCCTACAATCCCATCCCTAATGAACCTCTAAGGAACTCAGTATCTCTCAAGGTGTGGTATAATGTTTCATACACCTGAGTCCTTCCTTGGAGGTCCTTTAAGGAAACCCCCAAGTATTACCCATGGAATAATAATAAATTCCCTTGAGTCTGCCATTGGCACCCTCTACATGATCTAAGTATCACTCACATATAATATTCAGAAGCACCTTTGAGTCCGTCCATGGCATTCAAATATGAATCCATGTCTATCACTCAACTTATAAGTGAAGCCTCAAGATTCCATCCATGCTATACTTCAGTTGGATCCATGTATCACCCATGGAATAAACATGGTTCATGGAAATTTATTCTATCCATGGAATTACAATATGGATTCACGTGTTATCCAAGGCTCTTAATAATGTTATCATCTCAATAATCATTCTATCAATTTAAATTTTCATCCCAAGGTCAAAACCATTGACATCTTATTTCATTCTAAAAATCATTTAGTCAATATGATTTAACATGTGATGGTCAATACCAAGAACAATTCATAAACATATCCCCTCAAAAGGGTAACTCAAGGCATTGGCCAACTCAAAAGGATTACCTTTAATTTGACTCACATGGTAATATCTTTTTAAATAAATTGGAAGCCTAATCATTCAAAGCATGTTATTCAATATTATTTAATCATAATGATTTAATATTCCCCATTCAACACTGATAACATCACATACACACCTCACCTAAAAATATGGCTAAAGCATGGGCAAGATATCAAGACTTGGCTCACAATTACTCATATAGAAATATATTTATAACAAGATTCTGAAGATTTAATAAACTACAACATCGTGTAGTGTTATATATATCACATTGGCATATCCATACAAAGGTAATTCATTCTTAATAAGGCAATGACATAATAAGGGCCAAGGGTCACAGTCACTCATCCCTTCCTATTTAATAAATTTAATTCAAAATTCAATTTATTAAAAAATTTCATGTTTGAAATCCCATGACATGGGGTAAAAGGCACACCTATGGGCGTTGAAGGAAAAAAGCCATTGAAGTTTCATTTAGCAATAAAAATTCAATGAATGCTTCAAGTTCAAGGTATTAAATCTATAACCAACATAAACAATCCTCTTTAAAATAATATTCCATGTCTAGTGACTCTTGGAACTTAATACCATATCAAGAAATTCATTTTAAACATAACCAGAGAGGCTATATACTATCATGCCTCATATAAGAAATTCTACTCAAGCATATAGAACATCCATGAAATAAGACAAAAAAATTATTTAAAACAAATAATAACTACTTTTCAAATTGGAAGACAATGCACCTTTGTTGGAGTGGTTTTATTATAAAAACATGAAATTGTTTCTCAAAATAATTATTTATCCCAATTAAGAAGTTCATTCAAGAGATTATATTCAAATTTATCAAATGATAGAATGATTCAACCTATTTAAATAATCACTTAAATCATTGTTAAAATTAATCAGGTAAAGGATAGGGATCCTACCTCATGCTGTAGACCAAGCCGTCTATTTGCAATTTCTAGATTTGGCGGCAACCACTCGAAATTACCTCACACTCCCAAGCACATACATTATTATACAAAAATAGATATCATTTAATCCAAGAACATATTACGCTCATCATGGGGGAATATGTATGAAGAATATATATATACACATACCTATGTATGTGTGTGAAAACCATCAAGGATGATTAAAACTCCATAAAATAATAACTAGAACAATAAAAACATTGCATTAAGATTATACAAACCTCAATAAAATTACCATCAACCCATAAACACATTAAAACCATTAATTGAAAAACGTGAAACAATACAGTGAGTGTAGAACCTTACCCAAATAAATAATAGTGATCCAAATCAAACACATCATCCTTGCCTTCGGCATCGAATGCCAGAATAAGAACCCCACATTCTTGAGGAAGCCTTCACACACCCTAATACGAGAATAAAACAAAAAATATAGTCTTATCTCAAACCTAGGGTTTCTACCGAACTAGTAGGGTGATGAGAAGACCTAAAATTGGCCATAAATCGAGAGGATAATGAGACAGAGACCTTGCCATGATGATTCGAAGGAGAAATTAGATGAAATCAAGTTGAAATCATGCACTAGAGGAGGCCAAAAGGACAGGGAGGTCATGCCATTAGAGGGTTCATACGAGGGGGTCATGTTGAATAAGTAAGGGAAATAAAGGGTTATAATTGTTTTTAATTATTTTTATTTTATTTTAAATATCTTAATTTTTTAAAACAAAAAAGACAACACAGTTTGGAAAACCGTGCACAAACCGTGTGATGAATAGTGAAATTTTACTAGCTCCAAAAAAAAAACATGTGCAGCCGATGTATACCACCACTGCCCAACTTATATAAGGATACACAGTTTCCTTCATGGACCATATGGTTTCAGACAAACTGTGCGCCCTATACAGTTCCTTTAAAACATGATTTTACTAGTCCGACGCTACCAAAATCCATCGAGCCACTGGGGAATGTTCTCATACCTTTACCCAATACCAAGAACATAATTTGTAATCATTCCAACTATTTAAATTAAGTTCTGAAGTTCTTTTTTAAAAATCACCCGTCCAACAATAAAAAAAATCAAATTCTCATGGAAATTTGTTTGGTTCAGAAACACGTGTCCTATAAACTCACCACCTTAGAACTTATCATCCCTGAGAAGACTTGGGGAATAATTAAGAACTCAACCAACATACATGGGTCAAAAGGATTCTTCTAAAGGACCGTGTCACATTTAAAAATGCACAGGGAACCTTTAAGTACCTCTTAAGCACACGACACTTATTCCATCAAAACCCAAGACAACACTCTATTTTCCAACTGAAACACCAAAAAGATAATTACATGAACCTGTTTAACCAAATACATGATCACTTAGTCATATTTTTAAACATATGGAAAAAGGTTCTCCCCACATTTTTCTTAAACATTATAGAGATTACAATTCCAAATTTTGATTTCCCCCAAAATTGGAATTGCCTTTTAGAAAACACCCCATCATTTTAACGATGCCCCCAACATCGTTTAAACAAAACTAAAATTCATACCTACAAGGATTATTTATTTACAAAAAAAAATACATTGAATCTCACAACTAAATTCTAATGACTTTTCAAGACCAAACCAATAGTTGTCCATTTAAACTGTTGTGCCTCAGTGCAAATGAAGGCATAATCCAATTCCAACCCATTGGAAACTTTATAGTTAAAGAATTAAATTCGAGCCCAATAACAGCTCTAGGATAAGCTCATAGTCAAACCAATACAGTCCAAATAACTATCCCTAGGTATCCAATACCCTATTCTATAAGAAATATGTTGATACAAAGCCAAAATGTCCATATAAGATCATTGAATGAGCCCAAAGTGGCATCCACCTGGCGGTCACATTAAAGAAAGCATAAGGTTTACAAAATTCCATCAAATGAATTACTAAATATGAACCCAAGTATCGCTTAGGACTAACCAAGCCTAAAAAAAACAATAAATTAGTGAACAACTATAATAGAGATCACAAACAAGTCTAATGGATTTCAAACTTCACCGTCATGTATAATTGATGCTCTCTTAGTAAATCATGGATGATGTCATGATAGGGGACATTCTCGTCACTATGAATTCACACTCAAAGGATATCTTGGAGAAGTAATTTCAAACCACTATTGGTCGACCTATTGAAATAACACCTACTTCACCTTTCCAACACATCGCCACCCAAACCATGTTTCCTATACCACCCAAGTCATTCTTGTTCTTTCAAACTTTACCACTGAAACTCTTTAAAGAATAACAGAGTTTTTGATAAGGTTTGCACACACATATCACCTCACTAAAATTGTGATGTCAAGTATAAACCAAATAGATTCAAACATTTAATCCTCAAAGGCATTTGAAAATAGAAGTAATTATCTCAATGGTGTTCTTTAACTGTGTTTCTTCTACTTAGAAGGACACATTTAATAGAACTAACACAACTCTTGACACCTATGAAGTGTCCTAGCAGTCAAAAGAAAGGATGAACTAGCAGCTCACCAGTACGCTAGAACCATATTCACCTTAAATTAATGTTTGAAATTCAAAAAAAAGAACACCATGTAAGAGAATTTGGCATAAAATCACAAATCAAACTGATCTATGTGTCAAAACACCCAAGTCTCCTGAGAAACGGGGAGAACATGATTTTTCAAACACTCAGGTCACTCTACTTTGTATATGACCCAATAAAATACTCAATAGCTCAAAGCTCAACAACCTAACCAAAATCATCAGGTTTATTACATCATTTGACACTCGATGGGTATCACATATACCAATACATACTACCTTGAGTTTTAAAGAGAAAAAGGAACTTTCTAAGTACTATCCATAGGCTGTATTCCCTAAGAAATCATGTATGATATGGATCACATAGAATCTAGCTCAAAATAGCATCATTTTATATGTCCACTAACTCGTATGATGATGTACCAAGTCACCCATCACTGAAGAAAAGATAGGATCACCCGACCTCCAAAGCAGTTGACCATGCCTGAGGCATTTCTAAGCTGCTAAACCAAGAATCCATCAATGCTTATTTCCATATCAAGTGTCAAGATGTAATAACCACCCATCTGAACAAGGGTTTCCTTTGAAAAAAAACATCCTACTGGGGATAATGACACCTGAATGGCACTAAACGATAGAAATATTATAGGGGAAAGTAAGAAATAAAGCTCTAAGGGTGGTACATACCATAGGCTATCCCCTTAAAAAGAATAAGCATCGATCCCATCACTAGGTCATCCATAATAGGTTGCACTAGTTTCAAGATCCTCTTCCATTTAATCCATTTCTAAAAATAATCAGCCTCCAGATAAAGCTTCATGTCTCCGTACTAAGGAATACCACTAAAAACATTAAACTACCGTTACACAAGGGATTAAAAAAAGGACACCACTTTAGGTTTCATTTAAAATACATTTCATTAATTCACTTCAACTATTAAATATTTGAATAATTTTAAACAAAACCTAAAGTACCATTTTTATAAAACAAGGAACTTGGTAACTTGATTTATTAAGAATCTCAAGGAAAAATATTCAATTCTTATCAACTTCCTTTTTAAACATTTAAAATTCATTGACATTTCTTCATTATTAGAAAATTTATCATATTAATTATTTTTAACCAATACGAAAACCTAAAATGGTCCCATTAGACCTACATGGATTCTTCAAAAAGAATCCCAATAGTGTTTGTTTAATTATAGAAAGCATAAAAACCATAATAGTTTATCTTATAAAAGTATGCTCCATCTGACCAACTTGAGCCTAGTTTAACATTTTTATGTTAAAAAATACACTTGTGTTTAAAATTTAACAACTTTAGTATTTATTACCATCCAAAAATATACGATGGTTATATAATATATTAATAATATGGGTGGCTGTATACCAATCCATATGGCACCCATACACCTTAAGGTTGGTATTTGGCTCCCATTAATAAAAACATTTCCACATTAGCATTTTACTTTAGAAGGCCTTTTTTTCATTTCAACAATATAAATAAAAATTTATAAAGTTAAAAAGATAGTTTGAGAATATGAGTTACCCTTTTTCCAATCATAAGTTTCCATTACAACTAAAAATTGAAAAATGGATCCTACTTTAACCACAACAAACAAATTTCAGCCCATGAACCCATTTTCATATATCAAAACTAGAATGATATAGCAAGAACTACACACCGAGAGCATTATAACAAGAACAAAATCATGTAATATAATCTCATAATCATGTTACACCATAGGAAAGAAACACTAAAAAAACAGGCATGCTAAAAGATTATCGAAATAGGTAAAAAACTAAGCATGATCTCAATCAGGGCACATAATCATACTTAGCAGGAAATATACTAATGTAAGTACATGGCATAAAATGTGAAGTTTTCTATGTGCCTAATATGATTCATGTCATGTCACTTCATTTCCATCTTGGGGAAAGGGTAAAATACCATAAATTTACATAAATCCATAAGCCAAAGAAAGACACCATTCACTCTAGGTGAAATCAAATCAATAATAACATCGAACATTATAAAAAGTAATTCGCAGCCCCGACCACTTGGTCATTTCCCCTACGTGGGGTGATTGGTCCCAATAATGACTATTTACCAAGCACTGACACATTCCCAGTCGCATGCCTATTAGCCCAAAACATTAATAAATAAGGAAGAATTGCCTCTCATACAACTTTATAATGTCTTGAACCAACATACCACTAAAATGATTATTAGAATGGTCGTGACATGGCCTCAAGCACATATCCCCTCTGATAGAGTTTGCCGACAACTAGTGAGGGTGTAATGGTAGTTCAGTAGGGAGACTATACCCTCAAACTAAGAGTTTCATGATGGTTACAGATAGTAAAAAGAATGAAATATAAGATGAAGTAATAAGAAGTGATAAAGCTTCAGAAGAAAGATGCAATATCAAATGAAGAAAAGAGACACACCCATTTATATACAAATCATGCTTGATGTACATAAGATAAAACAAAAAAAAACATGATTACAATTAAATATAAAATAGGTCTCAATAAATAAAATAACTAAAAATACCAATGCCAATCCCCATGATAATCTTGAGCTCCAATTCGGTCATGTTCTCATAACTCCTCATGTTAAAAAAACAAGAAAAGGTCTATATCCTTGCAAAAAAGTAGGTTTACTCGGGTACCAATAGTAATCGAGAAGGGTGTGTGATATAAATATCAGTAGGCTGGCATCCATATTGTCAAGCCCAATCCAATCTATGCTATAAAAAACCAGCAGTGTGCAAGATGATATATGAAAATTCGGGAAGCACTCAAAAGTAAACATCCAATAAAGTACGAGTTCCCATTTATTCCCAAAAGCGTTTAATCAATTCAATTTAAGTGATAATTCTATTATTTAAGAATTAGGATGGTGTCATTATAAATGATTTCAAATGGGGAATCTAATCATTAATTAAATAAGTCTCGAGACCCGATGTGCAGCTTGGTGTAATACGTAAAGATGTAATCAAATATGCATATCCAGACCATCTATAAATCATAATTAGGACCGAATCCAAGCATGTGATTTGGTTGGGAAGATTCATCACATATTTCTTTCAATTCATTATTCAATTTAGAACCTGAGCCTATCCATGGAATTCTCAAGTTGGAATATAGGTATAGCTCCAGGTATAATATGAATCGATACCCTACAAGCGTATCCTTGTCGAACCTCTAAGGAACCCAGTATCACTCTAGGTGTGGTGTAATGTTTCATCCACCCAAATCCATCATTGGAGTTCCTTTAATGACTCCCCAAGTTTCACCCATGGCATAATAATTAATGTCCATGAGTCCATCCATGGCATCCTCTATGGGATCTAAGTATCACTCGATATATAATAGTCAAAATACCCTATGAGTATGTCCATGGAATTCAAATATGAATCCATTTATCACTTGAATTATAATTCAAGACTCAATATTCCATCAATTTCATCCTTTAATTGGATCCATGTATCACCCTTGGCATAAACATGGTTCAAGGAAATTGAGTATGTTCATGGAATTCGAATATGAATTCACATGTAACCTAAGATTATTAACCATTTAATCATCTCAAAAATCATTCAATATATTTCATTTATCATGATAAGGTCAAAAACATTAATATATTATATCAATCCAAATTTCAATTAGTCAATATGATTTAATGTGTCCAGGTCAACACCAAGAACAATTCATAAACATCTCCCCTCAAAAGGGTAACTCAAGGGGTGTCCAACTCAGAAGGCTTACCTTTTATTCAACTAACGCGAGAATTTATTTAAAAGGGCATCTCAAGCCTCTGCATTAAAACCATGTTATTCAATATCATTTAACCATAATGATTTAATATCTCATAGTCAACACTGATAACATCACATATACACCACACATAAAAATGTGGATAAAGTAGGGGAAGCTATTAAGGCTTGGCTCACAATCACTCACCTAGGAAAATCTTTATAATAAGGTTCTCAATCTTTTATAAACTACTAAATGGCATAGTATTACCTATCACACATGATCATCACCATAAAAAGGCAATTCATTCTTAATCAAGAAATGACATAATGAGGTCCAAGGGTCATGGTCCCCAATCTCTTCCCATTTAATCCATTTAATTCACAATTCGATTTATAAAACAATTACATGTTTGAAATACCATGAAATGGGGTCAAATGTACACCTAAGGGTGTCCCGGTCCAAAATCCATTCAAGTTCCATTCAGCAAGTAAAACCTATGTAGATATTCTTTTTCAAGGTATTCAACCTATAACCTAGATAAATAAGCCTCTTTAAAATCATAGGCCTAGCCTAGTGATTCTACGAACTTAATCACATTTTAAAAAATTCTTTTTAAACATAACAAGAGAGAATATATGATATCATGAATCACATAAAAAATGTTACTCAAGAATAGAGAACATCCAAGAAATATGGAAAATTGTGATTTAAAACAACTAATCACTACTTTTCATCTTGGAAGAGAGTAAACCTCCGTTGAAGGGGTTTCATTATAAAAACTTGACATTGTTTCTCAAACAAATCATTTATCCCAATTAATGAGTTCATTCTATAGATAATATTATAATTTATCAAAGGAAAGAATGATTTAACTTATTCAAAGAACCACTTAATTAATTATTAAAATTAAACACATCTAGGATAGGGATCCTACCTAAAGCATTAGACCAAGATGACTTTTTGGCACATTCCAGATTAGGCAGAAACCACTCAAAACCACCCTGCACTCGCACACACATACATTCTAATACATATACATCCTTTAATCAAATAATGTATTCCCATAACCATGAGGGAACACGTATGAGGATGATATATATATATATATATATATACACCTATGTATGTGTATGTGCACCATCAAGGATGATAATAACTCCCTAAAAGAATAACTAGAACCATAAAAACATAGAGAAAAGGTTCTATGCACCTCAATAAAATTACTAGGAACCCCTAAACAACTTAAGTACATAAATTTAAGGTTACAAAGCAATGTAGTTGTTGTAGAACCATACCCAAATCGAATTCAGTGATCCAAATTAAACCCATGCACCTTGCCATTAGTAGTGGATGTCGGAATAAGAACCCAAGAATTTCATAGAAGCCTTCATTTACCTTAATACTAGGAAAAAACCAAAAATATAAAATTATATAAACCGTAAGGTTTCGGTGGAACTAGTAGGGAAATGGGAAGATATTAAATTGGCCGAAAATTGAGAGGATAAGGAACTGGAAAGCGTACCTCAATGATTTGAAGGAGAAATAGGATGTAAATCTAGATGAAATTGTGCATCGGAGGAGGCCATGAGGAGAGGGAGGTCACGCCATAGGTGGTTTCATCCAAGGTGATAATGTGATACATGTAAGGGAGGGGTTCAGAATAAATTTTAATTTATTTTAATTTAATTTTAATTATTTGAATTTCTTATAACAACGCATACCACATGATTTTTCCTTCACGGTTTTCTGAAAAATGTGGAAAATGTGCGGTGAACATTTTGAGGTTATTAAGAAAAAATATATATATATGCAGCCCATCCGTACTGCCACTAACCCACCTGAATAAGGTTGTACCGTTTTATACTTTGGATACAACATTTCAGACAAACTATGCACCATCTACAAGTTCATTAAAACATGATTTTCCCGTTCGGTGCACCCAAAACCTCTCGATCCACCCAGGAAACTTTTTGGGCCTTCACCCATGTACAAAAACATAAATTTAATGTATTCCAACACTTTAAATTAATTTATGATGTTTGGTTAAAAAACCCATCAAGAAATCACAAAAAAAATTGCCATAGAATTTCATTTAGTTCAAGAACACCGGTTCTTACATTATTGTACCCTCTAATTATCTAGCACCCACTATTAACCACTTAATCCTGAATGATTGTGTATTTTTTCTAATTATATTGTGTCTTGGTTATATATAATTCTTCTATTCTTATTTTATATATTTATGTGATCTACTCTAATCAATGATGGAATAGTCTTCCCACAGACTCACCCAAGACCCTCACTGCTAGTCTACAGCCTCTATGTTTGAGGAGGTGCACTTAATGTCTTGTGGCTTAATATCTATGAGAACTGGTGATTGGAATCCAAGGTGAGATGTTTCTGTGGTATAAAAGTTGTATACCATAGTATTATTGATTATTCAGGTGTGTTTGGTTGTGCTTTGGTGTCTTTGTATTTCCGATTAGGGTTTCCTTGGAAGAAATGATAAAATGGTTGTGTCAATGTTTAATTAAACCCCTCATGATCCTCATGGGATTAATTGAGGTTAATTTGATCAGGTTATGGGACACCCATGGGGTGTGATGCTTCTTGAACATGGAAATTGAATTTTTAAAAGTATAATTGAATTACTATTTCATAGAACCGATAATAAATTTGTTGAAATGTTAGTTTGGTTTATGAAATGAAAATAATGGTAATTATGTTTAGTTATTAACTTGTTAAAATGGTTTTTATGTATAATGTTAATGGGTTTAGTGAGTGATAGATTGAAATAGGTAATTTTGTAGATTGGATAAGGCATGTCAAGGATAAATGTGCTATTTGGGATAATGCATGAAAATGAGAATATCTAAATATGTTAAGGCATAATGATTACTATGTCTTGAAGGATTTTTTGAAAGTGATGAATATGTTGAATGGTTATGGTTATGGTTTATATACGTGTTGTGATTAAAGAAGCATATGCACATAGATTAGTTGTATGCATGGTGTATTGAACTTAAGGAACTGTGCTTATGGGTTTGGTTCGACTGAGGCACTAAACCCCACCCACATTAATGCATGAGTTGTGGAGGTTTAATTGAGGCTCTATGAACCTAAAATTTTCATTTAATGAGACTACCTAGATCAAGTCTTAAGGTAAGTGTGATTTATTGTTTGTAAAAGTTATTCCCCCATATGAGATAGGGAACTTGATTTATTCCCTTATTCATAGTATTTTTCTAGCTTATGAAAAATTGAAATTGATGAAAATTCAAAACCCAATTGATAAATGATGATAAAGGTTTAAGTGGAATTTTCTTACTAATTGAAATAGATATACCTTTTGTATATTTTTTTATTTAGTACTTTCATATATTATCTATTTAGATTGGATATTTCATATAAAACATTGGTAGGGAAATACTATGTTATACTGAAACCTTGATCAGTCCACCATAGGGTATTTGAGAAGATTTAAAGGTTGTAGGGTAGGAATGGGGAAAGGTCCCTATGCTAGAGGGTATTTGGGAATGTGATGTGCATGGATTATAGATACATACATTGCTTCATGGCCTATTTTTTGGATTCCTCTATTTATATTTATTTTGGGGTTTCTTTCACTTTTCTCTGTATGACATGACATATAATATTTACTATTTTGTTGTGGGATTATAACCATTTTTTGGAGAAATGATTGGCAGATAATATTTATTGTTATTTTATTTTGTTTCATTTTATTTTACTTTCTATTTTTTGTAGATTAATCTAATAAAGAGGGTATAGTATTCCCACATCATTTAACAGACCCTTGATACTATTCAATAGCCTCGGGTATATGCATAGGCGCACATTAGGTTATGTGGTGAACCATATTGGGGCACCAGCTTAGTGTCCATTAGGTTGGAGATGTTACATCACCACTTATAATTTCCATGGAAATTTCAACAAGGAGGAAAAAATCTGATGTAAGTCAATTTCAAAGTAAAGATTGGGTGAAAACTAGATGGTTACCAACATACCCCACTTCAATAAACAAACCCAGTTAAATTTGATCTAAACGACCATTAGAAAATAGAATCTTATAGGATAAAACCCCAGATTTTTGTTTTAATTTATTTATTTTCAATTTTTAGAGGCATAGATGGACTCAACCCAATATCATTCAAAGATTCTTGGACCATGTATTGTAATTTCACCTATTTATTTTTTAATTTTTTGGACCATAAATACACTAAAAATAAGAAGTAGGAAGCACGCGATGTGTTTTCAAGACCGATACACATTATAAACCACATTCATATCATGGATCCATGTAAATACACATCATGATTTAGGAGTATCCAGAACCTAAAAATACAACTTATAATAAACATTCAATAGAGGTGTATGCATTTCGATTTAGAATTTTTTCTATTAAATTCCCCACATAATACTTATTTTGATATTTTGACTTCCAATTTCATTCCCTGCATTTGATTTTTTCTTTAATCCACTGAAATAGGAGACATGAAGTATCTAGGATAACTACCATGGAATGAATTGAAATTTATTTTTAAATAAATTTGAATGAAACAATTAGGGAAAATAATTTGTAGAGATAAGCATCTAGATTAGGATTTATAAAATCATGATTTTATGAGCATGTTAATATTATAAATGATTTTTTTTCAGATTTGGTCATTCTTTGATTTTTAAACATTTTAATTAAATTATTTAATTATTAATATGCATTACCATGAGTAGTTATCCAAAAAATTCATCTCATTCTTAAGACATCCTATAAGCCAATATTTTCCATTTTTATAGTATATTTATTGTGAAAATTAATCATGTTCTCTTCTAGAACATCCACTACATCTTATCAAAGCTATGATGAATTGAATCACTTTTAATATGATTAAGGAATATTTTGTTAGCCCTTATCCTAAGACCCAAATTAAATTAATTCATTTTAAATCCCACATAATCCATGAAAGGTCTTTCTAGGGAAATTATATATTATAATACCATCTTATCTTTTCCTACCGTGCTTTAAATATTTTCCATGATTATCAAACATAACAGTGGGGGAGATAGTGAATTGTGTAAGGGATGCATATTTTATAATTAATATGTGGGTGAAAATTTCATGAGATTTGTATAAGTAACATTCATTGTATTTATTACAAACCATCTCTAAAAAATGGTTATGTCCAGGGAAAATCAAAAAATTACCATTACTTGATTAGTGATCTTATTATAATCCTAGAGAATTATTTCATGAAGAGATAACTTGGGTTTGAATGGTGTATGTTGGATTTTCCCCAACACAACTTTTGAAAAATAAATAATAATAATAATAAAAGAGTGTGATTCATTTTTTTCATTTAGTCTCTTTATAATTATTCTCTGAGATACTGAGTGAAGAAGAGACGGTCACGACCCGTCCCCCGAGGCTCGTATCATGACTAACCCCAAGTCCACCTTCCATAGGCCAGTGGCGGGAAACTAGTACCAAAGGCATAAATCCCTAAACTGGGAAGGCATTGCCTTTAAAACTGTAAACAAACACATCAGAGTACACAACTGGAAGCAAAACACTAAGTAAAACTGCATACAAAAGAAGTGATGGAAAGTAAAAGGGGCCAGAAATACAAGCTCAACTGTATAGTACATGGAAAATGAAAGCAAGTACAATTGAAGAAAAGAAAAGAAGTTAGGGTCGTCCTCTAGGGTTCCAACCTGAAGGGTAGGTACAGATGGCCTCCTCATCACTTTCGTCTATCAGTCTCCTCAGTGTACCGATTCGTTGTAGGGTCCACCTCCGGGTACCGTCCAGTCCTGCTACTCTCTTCCTCAGTCAGCGTTGTATGTCATCTGCAACCAACATAATGATGTCGGAGATCATGTTTTTCAAAAATTATCTTCTTGGAAAATTGTTATATTTTTTGAAATGAAAGTAAAAATAAGTCTAAAGTATATTAGTTCTAATGAAATTATAAAAATTTGGGAACATTTTCATATCAAGTGTCCTAACCTCTGAGTTTATGTCAGGTACATGATGTGCTTAATTTTTTTATTAAGGAAATATGTACTTGATAAATATCATTTCATGACCCCTAATGTAGTCCAGTTGGAATAAAATATTTCTTATGAGGAAAATACTATTTATATTCTCTATCAATATGACTAGGTGTTGAGAAATAAGGTGATTCAATAGGTGAAGGGTTTATGAAGAACAATATGATTGAGAAAGAAACATAGGAATCAGAAAAATATACTTATAAAAACTAACCTCACATGTTTCAGTAAGGAATAAAACTATGAATAAACAATTTATTTAAGTGGAATAATTTTAAAACCCCAGAAACTCAATAAATAAATCTTATGATTTATAACTATTCATATTCATTAATGTTTAGAAAAAATAATAAATAATATTTTGATTGAAAAAGGAATAGTTTTATTTAACTAATTTATATTCAATGTATTACAAGGTTTTAATTAAAATATAAATTTATAAATTTTAGAATTTTCATTTGGTAAAAAAATAATTTTTTGATTCAAAATATCAAAGTAATATGAGAGTGAATTTTATTTATTTTTCTGAAAAGATTATGTTTTCAGTTAATAAAGAAAAATACAATTTGTATTAAAATTTTCACTTTTAAGCATTTAGAAAGTACCATTCTATTTAAATTGTTTTTTATGTTAAATTAGTATCCTTATACTAACAATAATCTAATTAATTCCATATTTTTCATAATTATAGTTTATTTTGTCATAAAATCATTTTTATGATTAAAATGGAATTTTCTAAAAACTGTTTTCAGGGTGGTATGCATATTTGTATTAAAATTAATTTTTAGAACTTTATAAAATTGAATATTGTAAAATTTATTTAACTTTTGGAATAAATATATTCATTTTTTTTAAGATCTATTTTTTTATTTTGAATAGAAACCATGGTAAAACAATTTCACCACGATAATGGTTAAAATAGTTGAGGATGGGGTTAAGACTTTAAAATATGATAAATAATTTTCTAAATTTGATTGTATAAGTTTTTTTCTACATATAATCATCATATATTCTAAATATTAAAAATTATTCAACTTTATTGTGATAAATACAAATAATATATTTAAAAGTTTAAAGTGTTTACCGGTGTTCCACTACCCTGAATCATAAAAGGGAATATCCTAATTCACATGCGTTAATCCATTTATATCAACCATTACATTCCAAAATACATTCCAAACATCCCTTCCCACATCATATAGGTTCTAGTTTAACTAAAATAGCAACCTATTAAGGCTTGATGTGTAATCCAAGGGATGTTTTCCAAAGAAGACGTATAATTGTAACCAAGTGTTTCATGTTTATTTATTACACTACCTCCTTGTTATACTATTTAAACATAATTATATTAGAACCTAAATATATTAAATATAATTAAATTTTATTAGGATCATGGTACAACCCTTTCCCATTACCTTTCCCATATGTTGGAAAATTATGACATCGTTCGAGCACACATGGGGAAAATCACCTTCATGAAGTGATGTGATTAATTTTTCATTTCCAACTCACAAGGATGATAATAATGATGTAAATAATGAATAAATACGAAATTTATATCATATTTATGATTCTATAAAAGTAAAAAAAATTCCATGTAGTAAAAAGATGAAAATGTTGTTCATGTGTACATATAAAATACCATCTCAGTGAAATGATGTATTTAATTTTTAAATAATTCCATAAATGGATGGTTTTAAAAGTTAATTTAATATATAAATATGATAATTTTAAAATTTTAATATTATGGAGGTAATGTAACCATAAAACCTTTGACCATGGTCAAAAAATTGATGTTGTTTTGAGGTTGTAAACCGAATGACCCTAAAAAGTCCCACATGAACTTAAACAATTTAGTAACTAAATAAAACATGGTAATAAATAAAATAAATTGAATAATGATATTGTAATGAGAATTAAATTTTTTCTTAATCTAATAAATAAATTATAAAATTTTAATATTCTAGAGTTAGAGAATGTTTGAAGCTAGATAGGGCTTAAGGTAAAGGAATTCTTTTTTAAGATACTGTCTTAAAGTTTTTCTTACAAATATTTTTCTTCCCAAATGAGGGTATTTTAAAGGTTTCAAGAATGATCTTATTTATATTTCATTGGTCTCTAATGTTATTTTAAATTATATTTTTCTTTTATAGTTGTTTAAAACACAACATTTTCAACGTTTTCCATATGGATTCTTTTCAACTATTTACAAAAGTGAAAACGAATTTCTTTCTTAACATATATAGATTGAACAAATTTTCATGCCATCATATACAATATTAATTATAAATATTCATATAAATTTATTTTTTTCCAAATTATATTATATTCACTATATAATATGAATTTTTTATTTTTAGTAGATTTCAGAGGAAAAATAAATTTCTCCACATCATTATGAGAAATTAAAAATTGTTTTTATTATGGGCTAAATTATGATTTTCAGGGGTTTTATGATGAAAAAGTTAAATATTACAAATGTTTTATTAATTATATGATACTTGATAATTATATATGATGACAGGTGATCCATATAAAATTATTTAATGAATTGGGTAATAGTTAGTATTAAAATCTGGAAAATGAGGGAGATGACTAGGTTGTTTACTATTATTTAATTAACTGAGCTTCATATATTCTAACGCATTTTATCCAAAAGTAAACACTGGTTATGAATATGATTCTTCAAGGTACCTATATTAGGATTTCAAAAACAAATTTTATGGAAGTATTTTGATTTTATATGGTAAATGATTTTTATAAACTTTTAAAGGTTAATGGTTTTTTTCAACGAAATGTTTTATTGATTTATCCCATGACTCAATACGCCTTCATGGTTTTACTATTCTTAATATTGGGCTCTTAAATTTTTTTATTTTATCAATGGATTTATTTAATATGTTTAAATGTTTTATTTATATTCTCAATATTTTATTTGGAAAAGGTGAAAATTTTCATGGGTTTTTATAATTTCACTAGAATAACACCATCCCATTATTTTTATGTCCTTTTTGGAGATTTTTGTTCTTATCCCATGTTTTAAAATGTTTTTAAAAATATATAAGGATGATTATGAACTATATAAAGGTCAAACATTCCACTTTCAGATCACCTTAAAAGAATAAAAAGTGTCTTGAATGTAATAGGTTTATAAACTTAATGCCCAATTTTTGTGGGAAATATGTACACTATATGAAATTTACCAATTTGTAAAATATATTTTTTCATAATTATATAAAATTATAAACAAAAAATATTATATAAATGTAAAAATATTAAATCCTTCATATTAAAAAAATATTTATGGGTTGTTATTGTAATGGGTCATAATAGTATGTCAGGGTTCATGCCGTATTATGAAAATAAATTCATGGAATTCAATATCCACACCTATTTATACCTTAATACCACCTTATATGTTCATATCACTTGATATATAATGTTATAACTATTTATCCCTTATTTATGAAAGGAAAAGAATAAAATTATAGAAATTTAAGAAAATATTGATCAATCCAAACTAGAAGAATCCCCCATTTTTAGATCCTCAGACCCCGATGGTGTCACTTTATAATTTGGATCTACTATCTATAGATTCCCCTCCTCCCAATTCCATCTTAAACACTTCCATTGAAATAATTCACTAGTTATAGGTACTTTTGAGCCTATTGTGTTAGTATGTATAGTTCCTTCCTCATCAACATTTTCTCCAGAGGTTATCTTTTTAATTTTAAGACCACATAAATTCTTATTTTAGTGGCCTAGTTAATTATTCCAATTTTATTGCCTATTTCATCTACCCAATAGGTTATTCAGTCTATAATACCTCAACCATCAACCTGGGTAGCCTCTTCACTATATTCAACTTCGTCTTTAGTGTATATAGACAATTATATTGAATCAATTCAGTCAACCCTTCCAGATATTTTTTTTAATAAATTAGAATTTATATAGTTTTATAAAAACATTATCAATGATAACCAACAAGTTTCACTAGGGGAGTATGATGTGGATGTTTTATCGAAGGATTCCTAGGATTATCCTATAGAATCTTAAGATTTTCATTTTTTATTTTTATTTTTTTTAAACTATGAAATTCCATTTGTTTTATCTCTTCATGAAATATATTTTAATATATTTTATTTGTATTTAATGAAAAAATAAATGAATATTTTTTTCTTGTTTGGAATAGTTGTTTGTTTTCATTTAATATTTAATTTTGACATATTTTAATAAATATCATGACTGATTCTCACCAATATTAAAAGAAAGACATTAAAATTTCATGAATGAGGCACCAAATTTAAAGAATGATAAAGGATTTAAAGGTTCTATAAATCATAGACATCTACTTTAAACTTTTATTTTTAACTGATTTCATTTTTATTTTTATTAATGTTACTTTTGATATATCTTAATTTAGACTCAATCATTATGGATAATTCTTTCTTTTAAGTATGAGGGAGGGTCCTTTGGGAATAAAGCTTGAATTTTTTTCTTGAACTCATTAATCTATAATGAATTTTTAGAATTTTCTATTTATTTGAGGAAATAAAAATATCAAGAGAATAAATTTAAAATATATAGGTCAAATTTATTTTAAATATCATATAATTTTCTATTTTTGGGTTTAAACTTGGAATGATTTTTTTCTTTACCTAATTTTAATTATTTAAAATTAAAATCACTAACTAATTATTTTCTATTCCTCCACTAATTGACTTTATAAAGTGTAATTTTTAATTCCAAGTTGTATTATAAACCCACTAACATATACATTTTTATTCCTTTTTTCTTAATAGATTATTGGGTTATACAAAACTATAAAAACATATTTTTTGTTTTTTTATCAAAAAATTAGAGTAATATCTCATTAAAATGATTGCGGATGTTATTTTATTTTTATCCCATAATATCATTGATGTTTAATTTTATTTTTATCAATATATAAACCCATATAAACTATGGACCTCTTGTTTAGAAAAAAATATTACATGATTTTTTTTTCATTTCTACACTTATTTAATGAGTATTATTTATCATTATATTTATATTAAAAGAAGATAAAATGGGTTATTATATGAATTTACATGGGAAGAAGTATGATTACATGAGAAGGAGTGTGATGCATTGATATTTTTTATGGGAGAATAGTTCACAAGATAATTTTCATTGTACTTACATGATTTAATTAAAATTATAAAAATAAAATAAAAAATGATGATGAATAAAAAATGAAGAATAATGGAAAAATTAATAATATTTTCAATTATAAGATTTTTGAACCAAGGAAAAATAAATGAAAAGGAGTTGAGATGGATAATATATTTGATAAATAATGAGTGCCGAATTTATATTGAGATTGAATTTCAAATTACAGATTGTACTTTATGAGTTAATATCCACATAGAGAAATTTGTTTTTATATTAATATCCACCAACCATTTAACTCCATAATTTTTTTTTTAAAATCCCTCATGATTGATGTGGTTTAATTTTTTGAGTGAATATTTTAATACTTCAAAATGGTTGGGATAGAATGAATACACATGATATTGAGAAAAATTCCAATTAAAAGATATTGAATACAAGGTAAAGAGTTTTTCACTAAAGTAAATAGCTAGTGAGAGAAAAGATTAAAGGAAGGTTGAATCATGAGAGTGTAATGGTAGATGAATTTGATAATTTTAGTTTATTTACAATGCATTATTGAGTATGAAATAATATTCATATTTCTTATTTGAATAATTTTTATTTATGATTTTTTACTTTTTATCATGATTGATTTTGAAATTCCACTTCCAAGATATGTTTTCTTTGAACTAATTGCTAAAATGTTTTTATTTAATATAAGAAATGGATTAACAGTGTGGGAGTTTGATAATAAATTCTAATATATTTATTTTCATTTTATTTTAATTGTGAAAATGATTTCATGTTACCAAATATGCATTATTTTTTTTGATGGAATTTTGAGATGTTGAAAGATTTTATAGAATTTAGAAAGAAAATTCAGAAAACTAATGAAAACCATGATATGTTGATCAAGAAAATATGATGTTGTTATTGAATATAATATAATTTAATGAAAAATTCCATGTCACCATTTCTTGAGTGAACTAATATATTGACTAATAAATGATATATAAAACCATTTCAGGTTAGAGATGACCATTATATTTTTCATATCTTACAAAATTAAGATAGAAAAATAAATATCTAAGTGAATCTACCCATTATCCTAGATAATTCAAATAAAACATTGAATCTAGGGAAAACAAAAATATGAAAAGTGATTGTGGTCATGAGATATATGGAGATCTCTCTATTTAATCCTAGTTATTGAAAGAATGGTCATTTTAGACTTTAAAGTAGAAAATAATGAAAAAATATATTCTACCACACCTTATCCTTTATATATTTTTAAATACACGTGTTTTAGTTTGTTTGAGTAAATAGAGTTAACTTTTTTTGTTCTCTATTTCATATTTATCTTCCATAAGATTTATTTTAATTTTTTAGTATTCAAGAATAATGAGTTTTGATTCAATTCATTCTTTTGATTTATTTTTTTCAAATTTAATTCATCATTTCATTCTTTAGTCTTAGTTATTGAGATTATTATTCCTTTAAGGATTGATTAACAATAAATTATGAGTTTATAACCTCTTAATAAGTAATAAATAATATATACAAGAATGGGTACCTAGTTTTTCTATCAAATTCAATCCTAAATAATTATTTTTATTTGGAGTCATATTGAGACTTGATTCCAATTTAATTTTTAACAATTCTTTGAAAAAGTGAGTTGTCAAGGGAGGATATCTAAAATGGTTAATGAGATTATATTATGAGACAAAATTTAGATTAATTTTTAACAAATAAAGTTAAACATTAATGTATTTATTTTTAATTTAATCCTTTTATTAAGAGAATAAGATTTGTTTAATTATAATTTATTTATTTGATCATATTGAAATTATTTAAAATTGAAATACCTTGGAACAAATCAAGCCTACATAATTAAAAATTAAGTAAATTACAAATGTTTATGGAAAAACATCTGTTGAAATTTATTTCCTATATCTTAGTTCATTAACAGTTTTTCATATAAATTACTATTAAGATTTAGAAATTCATTATGATCTATATTAAGATTGTAATTTGAGTTATCAACTGGAAATCAATGACATATTCAATGATTATTATACTTTCCGTCATGAAATAGATCTTGAAATTTATATATATTATTTTTTATTTTTGAGTTGAGACTAATTAATTTTAAAACATTAATGCCAACTAAAGTTAACTATGTTAGTGACCATGAAAAAACTATACCCTTCCACGATATTCATTATCTTGGCTACACCATCATCATACCTAAAAATAACCACAAAATAAAAGGTCTTGATATCAACCACATAATACTAGTATGTCAACTATATTATTTATTTTAGTGATTATCATATAAATTATTCCACTTTATAGTCATTTACTATTTTACCAGATGAAATATTAACCATGTTAAATAATTAAGTCTATCATTTAATAGTTTTTTTCATACTAAAAAAACCTTTTAGTTATTATTATTTATCACATACATTCATTCCATACATAAGGAAATCCACAACCGTCATTCTAACCATACCATTATCACTATACAACCACATCAATATCTCACTACCTCATGTTCTAAAAAACTACACATTTTTCAAAATTTCATATACCATAATAATCATAAACAAGTAAAAAAATATCACATATATCATGTCATTCCCAGTTTAATACTATATTTTATTTTAATCCATATAATTATATCAATCCCATATACATACTCAAATAAAACTAAATATTACGAATTTAAAAATTATTAGTAAATAGATAGATTGCCCTTGAATCACCTACCTTAAAACGGTTCTTGATTTAGAAGTCTATTAAAGAACGTGGTTCTCCTCTAAAATCCCCACACTCAACAAATATTAACCAATATATCTAAATTCTATATATACCATTTATATTCTATTTTATCCATAGTAATATAATTCCAATGATAAAATAAATAAGTATAGGAAAAAAATACTATGATAGGATTACCTCAATTCATAGAAACCACACCTCACAAAGAGAGAGAATAAAACATCACTATATGAGAAATAAATAGAGTCTATAAAATTACCATTACCATAAACATTCATCGAAGAGGAGAAGGAAATGAATAATAATAGATAACCCACTTAAATTTATAAATAAAAAAGTAATATTAAAAAGTCTAAGAGTAATGGAATTCCTTATCACATAACAAGGTTAGACTAACTAGGGATCTGAGAATTATGGTTCACAAATCCATATATCCTCTATAAGTATTACTATCCACCCCTTTAAAATATATTTATATCAAGAATATAATGGTGTAATTTTATCATTATAATTAAATAGTTATTGTTCAAAGGTTTAATATTAGTTTTATGGAATAGAGAATATTTTATCGAAATAAAAATCAATTATCTTTTAAAATTCACAATCACTCTGAACTAATGACATTTTAATGGATGAATTTATAATTTGATTTATAATCTCCATAGAAATACAAGATTTAATCTATTGTAAAACCACATTCATAATAGTGAAAAATCATGAAACAAAAATTTTCCACCAATCCAACACTTATTCACAATAATCAACCCTAAGAGAAAATTACTATATAATAAAACCCATTATATTGTGATTTCTTATTTCAGATATATTTTCACCTGAAACAAAACTTTACATCATTATCAAACTAAAACTTATATAAATACAAAATGAATATTTTATGCCAAAATTTGTAACTTTTTATTATAATCCACTCAAAAAATTCTCTCTCCCAAGAATAAAAAACCTAGGATGTGGAATATAATATCTCTAAAACATAACTATTATAATGTGGGACATTCACTACAGGAAGAAATAAATAAAAAAATGAAAATAAAAAATGTATAAATAACATTGATTAATTATAACATTAGGTTAAATTATAACATCACTATGAAGACCATGGTTTAAATGAAATTTTATTTCCAAACATATATATATATAAATTTCTCTCCCACATACATTACACCAAGCCACCAGTACTGTATAAAACATACACCAAGGGAATAATTCAACCATGTAAAACATTATCTTACCAATATTGGATCTCCATAGGCCATTCCATGAATTACATGTACTAATTAATATCCAACATTCCCCAATTAATGGTATAGGAATTATCATGTCGATATATTTAATTTTTTTACACATGGAATATATCATAAACTTTTTCCATTTGGGGTGGAAGTTCCAAATTTTATGCCACCTTTCAAATTGAATTCAATACATTCAAAGGTCGAAATAATAAAGGATAAATTTTTAAAACTCTAAAAAACCTTTATTTTCCATGAAATAGAGAAACATAGATGAATACATGTTCACAAACATTAAAATATAAAGCTCCCCAGTTATGATATTCCTAAGACATATGATTACATTATAAAGAAACAAAATTAGACATATTATTTTATATTATCCTCTTTTACGATCATGGATATCATGTTTACTTATGTTTTGTAAAAACACTGGGAAATAGTGTGTGGATAAATTATACACACTCTGTATACCCACATTTTTCAAAATTTAGGTAAATTAGAAAAAAAAATTACCCACATTTTACATTAACGTGGGTAATTATGTTTTTAATAAAAGAAATTTTTTGTTCACCTCGTGTTGAACCTACTAACCCTTCCACCCATACTAACTACCAACCCACCACCTTCATGACCTGATTCCCATGATTTGACTCTAATAATTCCACTCCTCTTTCCTATAAAAATAAAATCAGAGATTCGAAAGATTTGATCCCACATTTTGAATTATACGAGGAAAATAACCTACCTCTGAAGAACAACACCCATATGTTATAATAATATATTACTATATATATATATATATAAATTTACATATAAATATAACAAATTTCTATATTAATACACCCAGATATATTAATATATATTATAATATATATAAATAATACTAATATTTTTTAATCATTGATTTAATTACTAATATGTATGAATTTATATATATATTATTAATTATTAATTATATATGATCATTTAGTTATTAGTTCTTATCAAATTAATTATAATTATGTTTTAAATAATAATTAATAACAGTCAATTTAATTATATATTTATATATATTATTTTTAATGTTATGTAATACTATTATATATTTACTATGTATATATATCACACTATATATATATATGTATGTAGGTAAAAATGAATTAATATGTTTATGTGTGTAATATAATATAATATAAGTTCGATTACATATACCACTACAGAATAAAATTAGAGGAATGCAAATAGTAGTAAACACATAGACTTGGGGACTTGACCCTACGACTTCCCCCCACCCCCAAACCCAAACCACCCCACCAACAACGGTTGGGCTGTGTGTATAATATAATATAATAGTGTTATATAATATTATATATATATATGTGTGTGTGTGTGTGTGTTTTTGTGTGTTCATACTTGTGTGTGTGTAGACACACACACCAAAATGTATACATATACATATATATATATATATATATATATATATAAGTAACATGTATATAAGTGACACAAACACACACACGCACATGGATATAGGTATGGAGATAGGTATATATGTTTGTATGTATGTATTTGTATATGTATATATGATTTTTTGTATATAAACACACACCCACATATATGTATTTATGGATGTGTGTGTGTGCACACACACGGATATATATATATATATATATATATATATATATATATAATATTATATATAATGTGTGTTCACATGTACACATCTTATTTAAAATAGATTTTCAATATAAATTAAAAAATATTATGATTTTATATAATATAAATTGTATATGTATGGGTGTGCGTGTGTTAAATAATAAAATATTATAATATATATATGTGTTTATGTGTGTGCCCACACAAACACACACATGTTTCAAACACAAACTATATTATGTTTTTTTTTAATTATCCTTTTGGAGGGTACTTTTGAAGAAGCTCAAATACTAGGTGGACTTATGAGTAGTTTGGTGAAAATAATGTTCACCAAACCCTACCCCAACTTCAGGTAAATGTCATGGTGTGTATGTAAATGATAAAGTGGCTTTAGAAATGACATTCATGCTAAAGTAGTGAGAATTGTGGCCCTTGTTTCATTTAGATAATCCATATGTAGTAAAAAATTGAAGGCCCCTAAGCTATGAAGATCTGATAAAATCTGCGGTAGATTTTTTTGAAAGGTTCAAAGTTCTGAATTTGGAAAAGTAAATAAGAAATTAGACCATTATCATGGAAGATGTAAAATTATCAAAAAAAAATCTCCACACCTCGATGGTCGATGTTTTAAACTTGGGAATTCCCTATAAAAAATGAAAAATTACAACGTGGGTATTTTAGTGGACTTGGTTGAAGGAGTATGCCACACACAAGAATAGGAAATGATGAAGTCCCTCTATCTCAATAAAAATATATTTTAAATTAATACTACACAATGGTGGTCACTTTTTTGAGTGTTTGAATCAACTATTAGAAATATAGATCCCAATATGAGTGTAATAGAAGCCATGGTGGACTCGGGAATGGTGTATTGTCAATGGATATTCTAGGGAGACCCCCTTTCCAAAGACAAAGGTGTTTTAAAATGATGGAAATATAGGTTATTGGTTGTTTTAGTACTAGGGATGAAATATACAGAATGAGCATTATGTTTGGTATTTATATGAGAATAATTATTAGACGAGAACTGGACCACAAAAAAGTGATGTTATATAGTGATAATGAATTGAATGATGTAACATCCTAGATAAAATTTATTCTCTCATTTATGTTTTAGAGTGTGTTTCTTATATTTGGTGGAACCAGGAATTATTTATGGATTTTTTTTAGTAGAGCCTAGATTTTTTTGTTTCTTGTAGGACTTTTTACATAATAATATTATATATTATTGTATAAAAAAGTCATAGAGAATAATACATGAAAAATATTTGAAGCTTAAATCCATATATTCTATAAACCCCCTTTTACAATGTAAATATGTCATCAGAGATAAATTAACACAAATAAATATATTTTTTGATGTAAGTGAGTTATGGGGATTCTACAATGTAAATCCATTATTTATGATGTAAAACCCTTGTACCCTAAATGTTTTATGTGCTATAATCCTGAATATTAATTATGTTAACTTTTTTATCTATAATTTTAATCCTATGTCTTATTCAAAGTGATTTTGTGTGTCTCTTCCTCTTCCGCATAACTTTGTTCATTACTTGATCTCTAGACGGGGTGTTTTGGTTCTCTTCGGGTAAGAGGCCTTTCTGATTATTATTTTTACATTAGTTTCACCAATGGCATTGGGATATATTTATAAGATCCATTAATCATGTTTTGATTATTTTTTATTCTTCTATATCCACTGTTCTATCATCTTTTTGAGGTTGACCCTTGTGTAGGTTATGGTGCGTTGTGTGAGGTTCTCAAGGTATTTGTGATCTAACTTTTCCACCAACTCTTTTCATTTTTGGAATGTGATTTTAAGATGTTCGGGTCAATTCCTAGGCCGCAGTTTGTTAATATGTGTTCCTTATGGTGTTGGTGAATCCCATTGTAGGTGGTTTGAAACATTATTTTGAGGTGGGTGGTTATGTCTCTAGCCTACATTATTCTAACCCTTAATTGCTCTTGTTTTTTGAAAGGATTTATAAAATATTATAATGACAATGGATTAGTTGATTAGTGGGTGTGAAATTATTTTTTAAAGAAACATTTCTATCTTGTTTTTGTAAAAGAAAGATAATTTTAAAATCATTGAGAAATTGATTGAAAAATGGGATTTCAAAGATGGTTTTTATGGAAAAATGGAAGTTGAATTGTATTGTTAAATGTAAAAAATAATTGATAGGATTTGATAAACTAAGAAAGGGATCCTTGGTTGCTTAGTTTGGAGGTGTAGTTTTGGGGCTCATATTTTGATATTGATAAGAAGGTTTTCTTTCTTGGGTGTTCTTCCATTCCTTGATCGATATGAATTTGGCTCTAGGACTTGACTTTTTATTATAGGAGGGTTTATTTTTTAGTATTTTCTATATTCCATTAACAGTGATGTATCAATACATGATACTTATAGTGAATAATATCCATTACTTCTCTATGAGTGATCTATTTAACCTTACCATAAGTTATCCCTTGCGTGCTTATCCTTTGAGTGTTGGATTTGTACTTCTTTGAATTGATATACCTATTTTTAATGAAACTGAAATGGTTTTATGGATTTTTGATTTGAAACTGTTTTACCTAGATTTTTTTAGAAATGAGGAAAAAGGGGAATTTGTTACCATTATTTTGATATAAAACTACATTAATTATTATCACGAAATGTTTTATAAATTTATCATAAGGGATTTCTGTACAGGGACATGAAATAGAACACTTAAGCGAGATCTCATTGATCTTGATTATATCACACCCTACACAGCACTTTGGAAGTGTATATACATGGTATTGTATTTTGATATAGGGTTGGAAAATATGCTTTTATGAGGTAGTAGGATTTATATTAACTGAGTATGGGTACCTGGTAGTGAGATGGTGGGACATTTCCCACTTATCACATGGAGTAACAATTGTTTGTTTAGATTTAATTTTATTTTTATTTTGGACATGTACCACTGGTTTTATCTAGTTTTTTAATCAATATCACTACCACTATTTTTCTTCTGTTATAGAAGATATTTCTTATAGTTTTATTATTTTTTCTTTATTCAATGTATATTTATTCCTTTAATATTATTTCAGATTTAGTGAAATAATTATCCCTTATTGTTTTTGATTATTGGGTACTATTTTCAAGCCCATTGATACTGGGAATTACTTTAGGGTATATGGATGATTGGGTCGGGAACCAATGTTAGTGATAAATATGGGTCACTTTGTTACAATTTTGTATCAGAGCCAAGTTATGCTCAGTCATGGGAAGTTGGTTGACGAGGGGTAGGATTTTTGAGAATTGATAGGTACTTTGGAGTGAGTGACTATATGGCCTTTCCATGAATAGCCTCAAGTCACCATGTGATGTTGGGATGCATGTCTCATGTATTGAATTTTGATACTGATCTCAGTTTCTACTCATTTTTTGATTTTCAATTTATATTTTTATGTTGTTTGATTTTTTCTTCTATTTTTAGTGTGTAGTAATATTACTCTGAGATATATTACTTAGGTTCTTATGGAGAGTGAAGTGATATATTCTTCTCAAGGGAATCCCGCTTTTGTTCAGAATCTTATAGAGGCTATTGTGTGATCAGTTTTTTTATGATCCAGAATATACTACGAGTTTGAAACCAAGTTGTTGAGGTGGAATCGAGAGCTGAGAAAGACAATGTCTGATCATGAGAGTTACCACAAGATAATAACCCTATATTTTGGTATTAATGTACCTCAATATGTAGAGGAATAGTTAGATAAGATCATTTTATTTTTTAATATCCTAGATACAACTGAGGACATCAAGGTGAAATGTGAGACGTTTAGGATTGAGGGTCACAGAAAGTGGTGTTGGGATTCCATGGTATTGGAAAATTGGAATGTGGGTTTGGATTGGAAGGGTTTAATACACTAATATTTCAAAATTTCTTCTAATAATCTATACTAATAGTGAACTATCTAAAGTTCCACTCATTACAGTAGGGATATCATTCAATGTTTAAGTACACCAATTAGTTCATAGAGTTGGATCATTTTTATCCAGAGGTAGAGATGAATGACTTGTTGAAATATCAAATGTACCTTCAAGGTTAGAAAATATACACTAAATCATAGGGATATTTTCTAAATCATTGAACCCATAAAGATATGTTAAACTTGTCTATGATAAAAGTGATGGATATGACAAAAATGATTGGTTATTATGAACCTTTCCTTCCACAAAGTGGAAGCTTCATTGGTATGCAGGGAAAGAATATGAAGTGAAATAATCATCACATAGGTGGTGGAGGTATTTTTTAGCTATGGGATTCCTTCACACAACCAAAATATACCATCATTGTGACTTTTACTTGCAAATAGTGTGGCAAGTTAGGGCACACATTTCATTATTTTCCATCACTCACTAAAATTTTCAGTTCTTATAGATATTGAATCCATTTTTAGAGGTTCTTTGAATATATGTCTATGTGTCATTATGGTCATGGTTATTTAGTTTTATAGGTTGTTTTTTCATAGAAAGATTTTTCAAATTCTATTGGTATCTAGCTATAGGCCTTAGGAGTGAAGCACCTCTATGAAGTGGATTAATTTCTATTAGAGGTTGATGCGGGCCCAACGATAGTGATAGGTACCATATTTATTGTATATTGTATAACCAATGCTTTATTTGATACTGGTGTCTCACATTCATTTATATTTTATCATTTTTTGATCCAAAACCTCCAATGGAGTTCATGTCCTTTTTAATGGTGTTAGAAACCCTTCATGAAAATAAGAAGGAAAATCGATTTCAATGTTCATCCTATTCTCTATCGATAGATAATGTAGAGTTAGTATGATTTTTCCTTATTATAAATTTTAATCCATGTGATTTTATAATTGGAATGGATTGAGGTATTTATTATCCGGATGATATTGATTTTTATTATAAGCAATTTTTGTTCCTCGTAGTTGATGAGAGCTCTTAGGTGTTTCTAGGAGAGTGGGATATTAGGTTTAGTCATCTAGAACCGTCCTACCTGGATCTTAGGGGATATTATCTATTATTTTTGTTGATACCAATGAAATATTCTCTATTGGATATCTTCCCATGGGTTTTAGGGACTTTCTTGATATTTTACCAGATAACTTTTATGATCTTCCTCCATAGGGGTAGGTAAATTTTACAATTGATTTGGTGCTGGGTACTGAACCAATATCAATACCCACTTATCATATAGAAATAATGGAACTAAAAGGATAAAGATTCAATTGGATGATGTGATATAGAAAGGTTTTATTTTCATTTGTGTTTCTTCATGTGTATCCCCTATTCTATTTTCAAATAAGAAATATGTTCACTTTGTTTGTGTATGGACAATTAAAAGTTGAACCAGGTGACGATTAATAATAAGAATCCTTTTCCCATGTGGATGAATTTTTAATTAAGATAAAGGGGGAAAAGTGGAATTTAAAGATCAATTCATTAGTCAGGAAATTAGTGACTCAGGGTTTGGGAGTCAAATATACCAGAAAAGGTTTTTAGCAGAAGGTGTAACAATTATGAATATCTTATAATAAATCTTGGTCTGACTAATCTTCCAAGAATTTTTGAAGTTTTGATGAAATTGGATATTACCTTATTATTTGAAAACATTTTTTTAGTGTTTGTGAATTATATCTTGGAATGGTCAAGATCTGAGTTTGAGAAAAATAACTATTTTAATATGTTTTTGAAAATTTTGAGAAACTAATGATTTTTGGGAATCCTTCAAAATGAAATTTCTAGATTCAAGATATGATTTTCATAGGACACATTATTTTTTATTATGCAATATTATCCAATCTAGAGATGGTTAAGGTTATCTTATTATGGGAGGATCCATGGAATGTTTACAATATTTAGTGTTTCTTAGGTATTACTAGATATCATCTGTAGTTATACAAGGGTTTATCAAAGTTGGCTTCACCCTTTAATGATCTTACCATGAATGGGGTGAAGTTTACTTAGAATGAAAAATGTCAGACTTATTTTTATGATTTGAAACAACTTATATCATTAACAATTTTTTTGATATTAACTAAGCTAGGTATGTGATATGCAGTATACTATGAAGCTTCTAGTTCTATTATGGGTTGTGTGATTGTGAAAGATGATCATGTGGCGGCATGTGGCTCTAAACATCTTTGACCACATGAGAAGAATTACCCCACTCATGATTTAAATCATTCCATAGTTATTAATTTTATTAAGTGTTGGTGAAATTATCTTTTTGAGGATAGGTTCATGGACTTTTCTGAATCGAAGAGTATTATTCAAATATTATCTTAGAAATAATTGAATCGTAGATAGAGGTAGTGGGTAGAGTGCCTTTAGATGTTCGATTTCAACATCTCTTATAACCCGAGGAAGGGGAATTCCATCATAAACACTCTTAATAGGAAATTTCCATCGCAAACTATCAGGGAATATAAGGAAGAGTAGAACCTTAAGAGATCTTTTTTAGTTTCATATGGTCATGGAAGTTGATGTTTCAGGGATGGTTCTGACTAGTGTTATGATATTATCATCTCTCCTTGTGTCCATTCTATAGGTTCAATTGTAGGATGTTGAGTTCAATGTAATAAATGAAGCCTTATATGGTGGGGAGACCATTTATGGTAGATATCTCACTCATGATGGTATTCTCTTCTTTAGGGATTAGTTTTTAAACCCATCACATGTGAGGATTTCGGTTTTATTTTTCTACCATAACTCTTCATGGGACATTCATCTGAGTGATATGAAGATGTATTGTGACATGAGACAATGTTTTTCATGGATATGTATAAAGTATTAGATTATAAATTTTTTGTCTTCCTATTACACTTTCCAATAGATAAATATATAGCATCTAAAACCTTTTGGTTTTCTTTATCATGTAGTAGTGAAATTTTGAAAATTGGATGAGGTTTCTATGGAATTCATTACTAGATTACCAAAAACTCTTAGAGGGAAGAATGATATATGGGTGGTGGTTGATCAATTGTTGAAATATGCTCATTTTTTTCTAATCAAGTACACCACTAAGGATAAAGATCTTGGTAAGACATATGTAAGAGATCAATAGTGTATATGGGATTCCCACAACAATAATTTTGGATAGGGATCTCAAGTTTAATTCCATATTTTTGAACTGTCTCCAAGAGGTAATGGATTCTTAGGTCAGGTTGAGAACAACTAACCATCTATAGATAGATTGTTCAACGGAGCATTCTATTTTGATCTTGGAGGATATTTTCCATGAATGGGTCTTGTATTTTTGTGTATCATGAGATATCCATATAGTACTATTTTAATTGGATTATAACAATAGTTACCATTCATCAATCAAAATGACACCCTTTGAATTTTTGTATGGTCACCCATGCAGGTCACCTCTTTATTTGAAAGAGGTGGTAGACACATCTATTATGGGGCCAATTCTCATTCAAGAGATGTCGATGAAGATTAATTATATACATTAATTCTCATTTATTGTGTATATTTATAATAAATAATATATGGATCATCGACATCCTCTATTGGTGTTTTCTATAGGTGACCGAGTCTTCTCGAATGTTTCTCCTCATTTGGGTCACCATCAGCTTGTGACATAGGGGAAGCTACATTTGAGATATTTTGTACAATTTAAGGTCACTAGTCATTTTGAGAAGGTTTCTTATCAGTTGTAATTTCCACCTCAATTGATATTTATACATGATGTTTTTCACATATCACAACTCAATATATACCATCCGGACCCCTACCATGTTTTGAGTTTGTAATAGATAAAATTTAAGCTAAATGTTTTAGTTGTGGAGTTAATTATGGAGGTTACTGAATCCTATTTCAAATAATTTTTTGGGAAGTCTATCCCATTGGTCAAAGTTTCATGGATACATGAATTAGTTTCTCAAGATACTTAGGAGTATGAGTTGTTAGTGAGGGAGTAGTGGCCATACCTCTTTCTAGAACACCCTTCCTCAATAAGACTTTCAAGGGACAAAAACTCCAATGGTTTTGATATTATAACATCCTAGATGAAAGGTATGTTGTAATTTGTGTAAAAGAGTATCCTTATATGGTTTGGGGTCACTGAGAATCGTTTTGGGAGTTTTTTAGTAGAGTATAGGTTGGGAGATTCCTATAATACATTTTTACATCATAAGTTTGTAGTTATGAAAAAAATTAGCGGGGCACAAGATATGAAAATGTTTTTCACTGTAAATCCATTTATGCTATAAATTCCAATTTTAGGACACAAATATTTCTCTCAAGATAAATTAACCCAAAGTGACATATTTTTCGATGCATATGAGTTATGGAGATTTTACAACATAAATCAATTATTTATGACATAGACATCTTCCACTATATAGGTTTTATACACTATAATTATTAATCATAATTCATTCATATTTTATCTCCATAATTCAAATCCTAGATATTATTCTATCTAATTTTTTATTTCTATTCCTATTCTATAATTCTTCATTCAATGCTCGATATCTAACCGGATTGCATTCGTTCTCTTTAGGTAAGTTTCATTTCTACTTCTTTATTTCCATTGGTAATAATAGCAATTTTGGTTGCATTTATGGGATCCATTGTTCATGTGTTGATTATTTTTATATTCTTGTAGTTCTATTGTGTAATCTTCTCCAAAGGTCTACCATTATGTTGGTTGGGGTACAACATGTGAGGTTCTCATGGTATGTGTGATCTAAACTCTTTGTTTACTCTTTTCTATTATGGAATGTTAATATAAGATGTGGTAATCAATTTTAAGGCCTTAATTTGTTTTTATTTCTTGTGTTGGTGGATCCTGTTGTGGGTGTTTTTTATATGATTTTGAGTTGGGTGGTTCTATATAAATATTATGTTATGTGAACCGTTGATTGATCTTATTTTCTAAAATGGTTTATAAAATAATTTCATTGTACTTTATTGATTGTTTTTTATTTCTGAACTAAATTTTTAATGAAATTTTTGTCTTACAGTCATTTTGGTAAAACAAATATGGTTCTCCAATCATTGTGAAATAGATTTAGAAATGGGTAGTTAAATTTTTTTTGATGGAAAAGGGTCTTTGAATTGTATTTTGAAATGTGTAAGAAATTTGAAAAGATTTTATATGAAACATATGGGATCCCTGGGTATGTAAATGGGTGGTGACGTATTAGGGAGAAATCATTTACTTTTATTGTGTTTGATGATTGGGTGCAATTTTTCATCCAATAGGGATTGATAATTCCCATCAAGAATGTGAAATATCTGGTCAGGAACCTACATTAGAGGGTATAATGGTTTAATTAATTATATAAGACCTATCCATTTTAAATCCCGAAACATTAATAGAAAAATAGAAAATTTAAATGTAGGTTATCTACTAAAAATTTGAAAATATTTATTGTGATATTTGGATGGATTCACATTAAAATGATTTAATTAAAAATGAATTATTCCTTGAATTTTTTAAGAAAAAAGGAACATTACTAAAGTCAATGTTTTGACCATCCCTTTTGTAAAGTTCATTTCACATAAATAGAATGTATATTTGTTAGAGAAAAAAGGGAGTGATATTATTCAAAAAAGAATAATATGACATATAAGAGAACTATAAAGGGGGAACATGACTGATCTAAAAAGAGATGAATAAAAGTAGAGAAAAAATAGAGGAAGGTAGAATATAGAAGAAAATGGGAACATTAAATATTGAGAAATAAAAACTAATATTTGTAAAGATCTATATTTATTACTATGAGGAAATGAAGTAAAAGCGGGTCATAGTGAAAAAACCATTTATCAGATCAATTTTACTCAGTTTTGAATATTTATTATAAGAGTAGTGTATATCATATCATTATATTCCTTGAATTTAACCTATTTGCATACTACAAGAATATGGAGTTAAATTGATTGGAAACACAGCCTTCTAAAACCATTTAACACTCATAGCGAGTAGTGTTATCCCTAGTATATCAACACAACATATTTTATTTCTCTTTGGAATTCCATTTGTGGTTAACCAAGTAAATCTTATGTGCATTGGATTTATTTTATGCATTTTTATACTACATTTAAGATAAAATATTGAAATTACCATCCTATTATTACTAGCATGAGAAGAATTCCCAGTGAGAAAGAATACGAACAACATATCCTAATTCACCACATTATGGTTTATTGGACCTATGGGTGAAGAAAGTGCTACTAGATCCACTAGGTTACAGCAAAAATAATCTGTATTATGAGGGATATTGACATGGAAGATGTAGTTAATGTAACGGGAGACCTTATGGTTCATGTCTATACTTTTTATTATATGGAAGAATCATATGTGGTCACACATTAGATATCTCAAACTTAATTTTTTCATTATCGCATTACATAAAATAAATTTTAGTGAATATATAATAATATTGATGATGGAAGCGGATAGAAAACCATTTGATGATGATGATAAGGCTCCAAAGACTTCATCTAGATCCCTATGAAACAAAATGTATATGAACTCTTGGATTTTATATTGGTAAAAGAAATATAATATTAGATTACCAATCCATATGAAGAGAAAAAGGTTAAATAATTTAAATTCTAAGTGCTACACAATAAATTTTATGACTTTGAAGAGGATACTAAATTAAAATATTGATATTTTCTTGAATAATATCATTTATTTTATGGGATATATTTGTAGTCATGGAGACCATATGAAAGATAATGATATTATGAAGAATATTCTCAAGAGAATTCCCCCATTGTACAATGATATGGTGTCAACACTCAAAAAACAATATCTCATAAAAATAAACATTTATGATCTATACAGTAAGCTGATATCATATGAAATGTTAATGGGACCTAAAAACATATATAACTAATTAAAAAATTATACCACATTAAAATAAATGGGGAGACTAAAGGTATATGAATGTGAATGTAATGAATATGTCAGTGATGGATTTATATTTCTTGTGGTAATAAGATTCAATCAAGTAAATGGAAGGTATAAAGGTTAAATCTCATTCATATGTTTCAATTGTCTAAGGGTTGGATTTTTTTAGTAAAGTTCTCAAGGAAGGTAGATAATAGAATTAAATTTGAAATTTCATCAACATCACAAAATAATATTTCATTCAAGATAAAACATTACATTAGAGAGCTCACCTAGAAAGAGGTTACAATAGAATAATATTTTGAGTAAAGAAGAATAATATGATAAGGAAAGTGTCATAAATTTGTAGAAGTGTAGTTCATATCGAACATGGAATATGTTATTATATAAATAGTTGATGTAAATTGGTCCAAAGATAAAATAGAGGAATAACCTATTGAAAATTTTAACTTGGAATTTGAAATTGAAGGTTCTCTTGAAGTGTTGAATCTTTAACATAGAAAAAATAAAAAATAGACAGTTAATAAAAATGTTCAATTGTATATATTGGTTAACTTCAATAAAAAATTAATAATTTTAAAAATGGATTGGAAGTAATTAGGATAAATAAAAATTCATATGAGAAAATGATTTGTTTTAAGATATAAATTAAAGAGAAAAAAATGATTGATGATATACAAACAAATATTGATGAATTTAATAAGAGAGTATAATATCTTGAATAATAAATTCTATGTTTGCTAAAGAAGTCAGGGGATAAAAAAGGGATTGATATCTAAAATAAGATAAAATTTCAAAAAATCATGATAAATAATTGATAAAGATAATATCAATGGGAAACAATACTATTGAAATGATAGTGAATGAATAGAAGATTAGACTTATGGAAACGGTTTGTCTCAGATGTGAGGCTAAGACCTCCAAAGCTTGTAGAGATTCTATACACATTGAAGGAAAACTAATTTTTAGCAAAAGTAAACAAGATCTAAGACTAACCAAAAAATGAATAAAAATATCCAAAACATAAAATATGCGGGGAGTAAGTGATGGAAAAAATATTTTCCATAAGTAATTTCCAATTTTATGGTTTTATCAAACACATAATGACATGATGTGTGAAAGTCAAGGGTTTTTTGATAGGCGAAGCTGTTGGATGTCCTTAAAAAGAGCGATAACTTATACTTCACCTGAATGAAAAAACTGTTTTATTGATATTTCTATAACTATTACCACTTTAGGAACAAGGAAATGAATTGAAGGTTGTTAATAAGTCAAAAATATTAAAATGAGTGCCAAGTAAAAATATAATCTTAATAATCTTATGGAACTCCCTTGAGAAAAAACATACATCCTTTGGAATAAGAGGAGCATGATCACACAAATTATAATAAATAAAATGTGAAGATATCACCTTGTGTCTGAACGCAACTAGGAATATCATGGGGGAAAATGGAATAATGAGAAGGCCATCTTAGAAGATATCACTCTCAAAGAAACTAAAAACAAAAAAAATAGATTCTTGATAATGGGTGTTCATCCCATTTTTACAGTAATGTGAATATTCTAAATAATGTAATGATCCTTGTTGAGGGAATAATGATATTTGATAATGATGTATCATTAAAAATTTAAGGATTAAGAAATAAGAGAAAATATGTAGATGTAATAAAATGTATAGATAACTTATATTTCGATGGACTTTGGCATAATCTTATCATTGTGAGTCAACATTGTGACTATTGAAATGATGTTGTTGTTTAACAAAACAGATGTTCTATCAATTGAAAAACTGGAGACTCAGTATTTATGGGATAAATAACCAATGGAAATCTATAAAAGGTATATGAAAAGAAGAAAAAGTATTTTTTTCCTTTTTATTGAGGAAGAAAATAGGCTTTTTTGTTGAAGTATTGGGCACATGAATAAAAAATCATTGAAAATATTTCCAAACCAAAAGCTACAAATAATATTCAAAATGTGAAATGAGATCATGAGAACACATGTGCTGCTTTTATAAGAAAGATTATTGTGAGAAATCAGTCCTCCTATATAAGAAAAGATACATAAATCTAAATGGTCTCATCCACACTCATGTGTGTAGTCCCATGAAGGTTATAGAAACATATAATGAGAATTAATTCATCATATTCATTTAAAATTTTAGTATAATAGGGAGTATCATGGTCATGTAATTTAAGATAGAGGTGATGGAATTAATAAATATATTTTTAAGAATAGATAATAATGAAACTATAAGAACCACCAAGATTCTTTAATATGAAAAATTTATAGAATTCAATTCTCATGAGGTGTAAAATTACTTGGAAAATTATAGAATAAAATACAATGTTTAATCAGTAATGAAACTATAGAAAAACATTGTGGTTGAAAGAATAAATTGAATGGTGAAAACTATGGTTAAGACGTTACTCATTAAAAGTGCGATCTCATGTCACTAATAGAAAGAGGAAATGAATGTTTCTATTTATACATAGAACCAGGGAATACTATTACTAATATATGAGAATAATCTATATAAAATTTGGCATGGAGGAAATCTAAAATCGAAGCTCTTTTTTGTGTTTTGAAGCTGATGTACATTAGAATAAAGGAAGGAAATCAAGGAAAGTATTGGGACTCTTTAGATGAAGGAATATTTATTTGATACCCCATTAAGAGTGAAACCTATAAGTGTCTCAAAAAAACATTTAGAAAATATTTTAGAGATAAGTGATGTGAAAATCATTGAAATTAAATCCAAAAAAATTATATTTCATATTTGAGTATGATCAGTGATGGGGAAGAAGTTCCCAATATGAATCAGATCAGTTCTCATTGAGTGACATGTGATAAGGATTCAAAATATGATTTGGTAGAATAACATGTTTCCAAAATAAGTGAATTTTTGGCTATATAGAGAACAAGATAACCTATTTTTAATGTTTCAAACATCATAGGTGATAAGAACACACCCAAGAAAACACAGAGGATGAGGAAAATAGAGTACAATGTTCTATTTTCTCAAGTAAAGACAACATTATTTGAAGAGGTAGTGAAGGATGAGCCATAGGCCAAGGATATTAATGAATAAATTGATAAAATATAGTGTAATTAGACTTAGGATCTTGTGGAAAGACCAATGGAACGAAATTTTAATGTAAATAAATTGGTATTAAATAAAAAATATGATGAACATGGAAATGTGATATAAGAAAAGGAAATATTGGTGTATAAGGAATATGAAAAAGTAAACATATTTTTTGTGGAAGAAAACATTACCTTGATGAAAATAATTGATTCAATATGAATCTTCTTTACTCTGGATCTCTAAAAAAAATTATAATCTACCAAATAAATTATGATACAACATTTTTTAATGGGATTAAAAAAGGGATGTGTAGGTTGAAAATTTGACCAGATTTATTTTTGGGAATGATGAATTAATGTCCTGTAAGTTAATGATTGTGTTGTATCGCTTGAAATAAGCACTATATGCCTAGTATTCCTAGTTGGTTACTTGTTTAAAGAATCTATAATTACAAATATAAGGATTCAATTTCAATTTATATGTTAATTAGAACAAGGATGAATAATTTATGATGAATGTATATGTTGACGACATCAAAATTAGGGGAAACAACCAAAATATAGTGGAAGAATTTTCAAAAATGTTGAGATCAGAGTTTGAGATATCTATAATTAGGGAACTCACATCTTTATTCAAATTTTTTTTTTCAGAAAGGGAGTTACAAATTCATCTCTTAGGTTAAATATATAATGGAGTTTCTTAATAAGTTTGAGATGCATGATAGTAAGTTCGTTTTAACACAAATAATGTTTATAAACAAGCTAGGAAAACATGAGGATAAAATATCAGTGTATTATAATGTTTAATGAAAGTTAATAGCTATTGTTGACCCCAGAAAACGCATTGCCAATATTTTCCACATTCTTCCATACATGAACCCAGATCATAGTCCATTTTGAAAGCTTCGATTTGGTAGGTCTCAGGGCCCGAACGGAGCTACGGATTAGGAGTTATGGACATTTGAAGTTGGGATGGAAATCTGGTTCGCGAAGCCCATTTGTGAAGCCTCCTCCGTGATCTCGGAGTGCCGCCAAGAAGTAATGAGGCGAGAGGCTCCGTGAACCCATCTGACGTTCGCAACACGCCGCGAAGCAGAGGAGGTGGTGACGCTCTACGAACGCCCAGACGTTCGCGAGCCCGCCGCGAAGCAAAGGAGGCAGGATGGCTCCACGAATTTCTTTGTCGTTCGCGACACGCCGTGAAGATCCGCCTTGGAGCAAGCTCCATCTTCGCGCCGAGCGAGCTTTGCTTCGCAGTGACCCTTGCCTATAAATACCCATCTCACCCCCCTTCTCAGGATGGACGACCACAACCACTTTACCCCTTGGGCGGCCGAGCGGAGCTCCGCATTCTGGCTCGATGAAGCCTTGCTCCGCGAGTAGCTTCCTTCGCGTTGCTGCTTCGAGAGCCGAGGCTCCGTGAGTCCATGCTCCGCGAGCCCATGCTCCGCGATGATGCTCCACGAGACCAAGATCCACGAGACCTCTTTTCTCCTTGAGACCAAGCTCTACGAGATCCCCAAGCTCTGCGAGAGACCATTGCTCCGTGAGGCCATGCTCTACGAAGCTACTTCGCGGAAACCTATCCTTTTCGAGGATCCAACCTTCACGCCCACCGGTCCATACCGGGGGGGCTGCTCCCCTGCACCCCCGCTCGGTGTCAGGGCCGGTCCCATCACTACCATCACAGAACCCCATGAAAAATGGAGAGTCGCACCGACAACTTTTCAGGACGGGATGTCGGGATTTTCCATTGAACCCTTATGCGCTACCACCTTCAACCTATGGAATACCATGATTTGATACACTCCTCCACACACCATGAAACACCTTCAGTTGATGTATTCCTCTTGGTTTGTTTCCTTTGTCGTGAGTTGGTGTTCTCATCATCAATTCCCCGAGTACCTTTAGTCGAACCATTCCTCAGGAAACTCCTCTAAACTCTATGACTTGGCTCCTATGACAGGTTGATCCACAAAGGGCCGCCCTTACGTAAGTCCCAACACCAACCATTTCTAGGAACCTTCTGCCGAACAGTCCTTTCTACATGACTCTAAACTGTAGTAATGCCTTAAGTTCTAGACATAGAATGCCTCTTGCCCTATACGAGGGATGCCTCATGCTCCAAGAATGAGATGCCTAATAGTCCCCTCTACATGACTGTAAACTGTAGTACTCCCTATCTAACAAATGATAGGATGCCTCTTGCTCCAATCAAGAGATGCCTCATGCTCCAAGCATGATATTCCTAACAGTCCTACCTACAAGACTATAAACTGTAGTATTCTCCCTATGTTCCAAACATAGGATGCCTCTTGCTCCAAATAAGAGATGCCTTATGCTCCTAGCATGAGATGCCAATAGTCTTATCTACATGACTATAAACTGTAGTACTCCATGTCTAACAAATGATAGGATTCCTCTTGCTCCAAACAAGAGATGCCTTATGCTCCAAGAATGAGATGCCAATAGTCCTATCTATATGACTTTAAACTGTAGTACCCCTATCTAACAAATGATAGGATGCCTCTTGCCCTATACGAGAGATGTCTTATGCTCCTAGCATGAGATGTCAACAGTCCTACCTACATGACTTTAAACGGTAGTATTCTCCATATGTTCCAAACATAGGATGCCTCTTGCCCTATATGAGAGATGCCTTGTGCTCCAAGCATAAGATGCCAACAGTCCTATCTACATGATTATAAACTGTAGTACTCCCTATCTAACAAATGATGGGATGCCTCTTTCCCTATATGAGAGATGCCTTGTGCTCCAAGCATAAGACGCCTAACAGTCCTATCTACATGACTATAAACTGTAGTACACACTATCTTACAAATGATAGGATGCCTCTTGATCCAAATAAGAGATGCATTATGCCCCAACCATGAGATTCCAATAGTCCTATCTACATGACTCTAAACTGTAGCACACCCTATGTGCCAATCATAGGATGCCTCTTGTTCCAAAAAAGAGATGCCTTATGCTCCTAGTATAAGAATCCAAGAGTCCTATCTACATGACTCGAAACTGTAGTAATCCCTATCTAACAAATGATAGGATGTCTCTTGATTAATACAAGAGATGCCTCATGCTCCTAGCATGAGATGCGAACAGTCCTTTCTACATGACTCTAAACTGTAGTAATGCCTTATGTTCCAGACATAGGATGCCTCTTGCCCTATACGAGGGATGCCTCGTGCTCCATGAATGAGATGCCTAATAGTCCCCTCTACATGACTGTAAACTGTAGTACTCCCTATCTAACAAATGATAGGATGCCTCTTGCTCCAATCGAGAGATGCCTCATGCTCCAAGCATGAGATGCCTAACAGTCCTACCTACAAGACTATAAACTGCAGTATTCTCCCTATGTTCCAAACATAGGATGCCTCTTGCTCCAAATAAGATATGCCTTGTGCTCCAAGCATAATATGCCAATAGTCCTATATACATGACTATAAACTCTAGTACACCCTATCTAAAAAATGATAGGATGCATCTTGCCCCATACGAGAGATGCCTTATGCTCCCAGCATGAGATGCTAACAGTCCTACATACAAGACTCTAAACTGTAGTGATCTCCCTATGTGCCGATCATAGGATGCCTCTTGCACTAAACAAGAGATGCCTTATGCTCCACGCATAAGACGCCTAATTCCATGATTACAGTGGCATGATTCCAATGCCCCTTGTCATTATCCCTCTTGTGAACTAGTGCATAGGTAAATGCCTCAACCCACCAGTGAGTTGGGATGACCTATTGGCCAGACATGAGAAAGACATTACGGGCAGCTTCCTTGCGTAAGCCCCATTCACCAGTGCATCTCCTTAGCGGCACCCGGGTAGCTTCCAAGCATAAGCCCCATTCACTAGTTCCGCTCCTTAGCGGCACCCGGGCAGCTTCCTTGCATAAGCCCCATTCACCATTGCCGCTCCATAGCAGCACTCGGGCAGCTTCCTTGCGTAACCCCATCCGCAATTGCTGCTCCATAGCGGCACCCGGGCAGCATCATAGCGTAAGCCCCATTAACCATTGTCGCTCCATAGCGGCACCCGGGCAGCATCCTTGCGTAAGCCCCATTCACCATTGTCGCTCCATAGCGGCACCCAGGAGGCTTCATAGCGTAAGCCCCATTCACCATTGTCGCTCTATAGCAGCACCCGGGCAACTTCATAGCGTAAGCCCCATTCACCATTGTCGCTCCATAGCGGCACCTGGGCAGCTTCTTAGCCTAAGACCCATTCACCAGTGCCACTCCATAGCGACACCCGGGCAGCTTCCAAGCGTAAGCCCCATTCATCGTTGTCGTTCCACATCGGCACTCGGGCAGCTTCCTAGCATAAGCCCCATTCACCATTGCCGCTCCATAGCAGCACCCGGGCAGCTTCCTTGCGTAAGCCCCATTCACCATTGCCGCTCCATAGCGGCACCCAGGCATCTTCCTAGCGTAAGCCCCATTCACCAGTGCCGCTCCATAGCGGCACCCGGGCAGCTTCCTAGAGTAATCCCCATTCACCATTGTCGCTCCATAGCGGCACCCGAGCAGCTTCCTAGAATTAGCCACATCCACCAGTGCCACTCCATAGCGGCTCCCGTGCAGCTTCCAAGTGTAAGCCCCATTCATCGTTGTCGCTCCATAGCGGCACTCGGGCAGCTTCCTAGCGTAAGCCCCATTCACCATTGCCGCTCCATAGAGTCACCTGAGCAGCTTCCTAGCGTAAGCCCCATTCACCATTGTCGCTCCATAGCGGCACCTGGGCAGCTTCCTAGCGTAAGCCCCATCCACCAGTGCCGCTCCATAGGAGCACTTGGGCAGCTTCCTAGCGTAAGCCCCATTCACCAGTGCCGATCCATAGTGGCACCCGAGCAGCTTCCTAGCGTAAGCCTCATTCACCATTTCCGCTCCATAGCCGCACCCGGGCAGCTTCCTTGTGTAAGCCCCAATCACCAATTGCCGCTCTATAGCAGCACCCGGGCAGCTTCCTCGCGTAAGCCCCATCCATTGTTGTGATCCCAATCAGCGGTAAGCCATTGTGACCCTATGCAGTGGTAAGCCGTTGACATCCTTTTCCAATGGTAAGCCATTGTGACCCAATCCAGCAGTAAGCCGTTGCAACCCCATTTAGCGGTAAGCCGTTCACATCCTTTTCCAGCGGTAAGCCATTGTGACCCAATCCAGAGGTAAGCCGTTGTGACCCCATTTAGTGGTAAGCCGTTCACATCCTTTTCCAGCGGTAAGCCATTGTGACCCAATCCAGCGGTAAGCCGTTGCGACCCCATTTAGCGGTAAGCCGTTCACATCCTTTTCCAGCGGTAAGCTGTTGTGACCCAATACAGAGGTAAGCCGTTGCGACCCCATTTAGTGGTAAGTCATTCACATCCTTATCTAGCGGTAATCTGTTGTGAATCAATCCAGCGGTAAGCCGTTAAGACCCCATACAGCGGTACGTCGTTGTGATCCTTATCCAACGGTAATCCGTTATGATATCATTCAGCGGTAATCCATTGACACCCCATTTAGCGGCAATTCGTTGTGACCCAATCCAGCGGTAAGCCGTTGACATCCCCAATCGGTGATAAGTCGTCATCAGAAGAACTACGCGGACTTTGATTCCCTACCACAGGGATACGTAGGAAGCCTCCATGAGGCTCAAGCCCAAAACTATCGTCATCCTTTTCCTCGGGCCTCCATCCTGGAGTAAGTCCCAGCACCATGGGCCGCCTAACGCGTAATCCCCTCTTCGCTTCTCACGAACGCACCCTTCGCAGCGTGATCGTCAGGTCCTTGCTGCCTCTTGTTTCTCACACCGAGCATGACTCACGTGGGCTTAGAGTTGGCATTGGCCATGACAATACCTCGTCCAGCATGATGTTAAACTGCATATCCTCATCCAGAACGACATTAAAATTTATGCCCTTGTCCCGCATGACATTAAACTGCACACCCCTTTGAACTACGAGGTCTTTGATCCATGTAAAGGCATGTTACGTAGGAAGCCTCCCTGAGGTTCAAGACTATTTATCCTTGGACCAAGTTCAACCTTCACATCGGTTCGCTGACGACTTCCATCATTTGAACTACGAGGTCTTTGATCCATGTCAAGGCATGGTACGTAGGAAGCCTCCCTGAGGTTCAAGCCCACCCGTCATTTCTTCACGTCGAGTTCATCCTCATCCAGTATGACGTTAAAATGCATTCCAGTCCGACGGCAAGCCGTTGTGACCAGACCGAACTACGAGAACTTTGATCCATGTCAAGGATGGTACGTAAGAAGCATCCCTAAGGTTCAAGCCCATCTCCCATCAGACCAAGGTCTCTTATTCACGTCAATTTTCCGACACCCACCACAAGTGGACCCTCGGGTTCACCTTCACGCCAGTTTGCCGACAAAGCCCCTTTGAACTACGAGGTCTTTGATCCATGTCAAGGCATGGTATGTAGGAATCCGCTACGAGGCTCAATCCCACATCTTGTCTTTTATTCACTTTAGGGTTCATATTCATCTCGCATGACGTTAAACTGCATTCCGGTCCAGCGGAAATTCATTGTGACCAACCTGAACTACGTGGTCTTTGATCCGTGCTAAGGCATGGTACGTAGGAAGCCTCCACGAGGTCCAAGACCACCACCACTAGGAACCCCCTGGTCCTCCTCATTCACGTCGGCCTTCCGGCGTCCAACCTGAACTACGTGGTCTTTGATCCATGTCAAAGTATGGTACATAGGAATCCTCCAAGAGGTTCAAGCCCACCACCTGTTGGTCACTCGTACATTCTTCACGTCAGGTCACCAGCACCTGGGCAGCCTAGTGTGGAAACCCCACACCATCTGGACCAAGGTCCTCACTCGTGTCGGTTCGCCAACACACCCTTTGAACTATGTGGTCTTTGAACAATGTCAAGGCATGGTATGTAGGAAGTCTAACAAGGTTCAAGCCCACCACCCGGTCATTCCTACCCTCTTCACATCGATTCGCTGGCAATACCCTTCGGACCAAGGTCCACCTTCACGTCGGTTCACTGACAACACCATCCATCGGACCAAGGTCCACCTTCATGTCGGTTCGCTGACAATATCCATCGGACCAAGGTCCACCTTCAGGTCGGTCCACCGACACCATCTCGAACTACGCGGACTTTGATTCCCTGCCACAGGGATATGTAGGAGGTCTCTTCGAGGCTCAATCCCAACTTCACCGTCGCCCCTGTGATGGTCCCATTTCATTCCCCCTCTACTTCATTCATCCATCCATCACCCATCCTGATTCTCACCCGGGCCACCACATCCTGATGGGATCATTCCATCCACCTCCTCACTGCTCCTAGCGGCGCATGGGCCGCTTTCCACGTGTAATCCCCAACATATCTCCGGGTCGTTGTCCTCTGTGTACACCCCGATTCATCACCCCTTCGAACTACATGGGTTTTGATCCCTTTCCTCTACACAGGGTATGTAGGAAACCTCCAAGAGTTTCAATCCCAACCAATGGTAATCCATGGTGTACCCCATCCTAGGGTGCACTTCCCCTGATCTGCCCTCAGTGGTGTTCAGATCAGCCATTACGGTGTGACATCCCCCCTCCTAGGAGCGCACCACCTCGGATCCGTCCTCATTGGGCGTCCTAATCTATCCCTCTTCTAGGTATTCCTCCCTTGGGATGTACCAATCTGATCTGTCTCTATGGGACGTTATGATCACCCCCATACTGTATCCGCAAGATGTTAAACTCACAGACTACCTCGTGATAAACATGAGATGCCTGAGGAAAACCTCGGAAGACACGCCTTTGGTGTAACCGTCTCTACTGGACATTAATCTTGCAACATACCCTGTGTTAAACATGGGAAGTTGAGGAAAACCTTGGATACATGCCTCGGGTTCTGCACCCTTGAGATTCCCTCTTATGAGGAAGAATACAGGTTCCCCTATGTCCACGTACCCAGAGATTCCCCGACATGCCTGATGTTGCCGTCTACTCCAACCGAAGGTCGCTACCATGTCAAGACCCTATGGAAAGTCTTGACAGAATTAGTGTAATTTACCGGCGTCCATGAAGATATGGCACCGGGAATGAGATTCATGAACAACATCTTAAATCTATGAGGGAGACCCGGACTAGGTGACGAGTTCCGTGGAGGAATCCACGGAAGGAAGAACCGACATCCCATCATCCTGTTTCGATCAAGGAGCAGACGTACCTGGACATGGAACGAATGCCACCCACCTTTGGAAAGCGGGAATGCGGGGCAATAGCTGCGCGCCCTCTACAGACAGATGCGCGCGCCCCAACGAAAGCATCAGAAACAACTATATTTTTTATCTTAAAATGATAATACTAAACATATTCTTTCCAAAATTTTTGGTAGAACACTACTAATGTTTTCCCAAAGAGGATAATTTTCTAGTTGTTAATTAGATCTTGAGGTACAATCAAGGAACATTGGAATTTTGTTTGTCATATTATTTAGGGGATGAAAAGGAATTATATGATTACTCAGATGTATATTAGGCCAGATATACAGTGGAAAGAAAATCTATAAACTAATGATACCATTTCATTGGGATAAATTTAATTGGGTGGTTCGATAAGAAGCATGATAACACTTTTTAATATAATTAAAAAGAAAAATAAATTTCTACCTGAAAATTAGGTGATAAATTAGTTTGGATGAAGAAACAATTATAGGATCTTGGAGAAGTTGTGTAGCAAACCATTGTAGTTCATTTTCATAACCAAAGTGTGATAGATCTTATAAAGAATCTTGTACAACATTCTCACAAAAACAAAGAAAGATATAATATCTATTCATTAAATAGAATGTATAAAATGAAATGATTAAAATAGATCATGTGGGTGAAAATAAATAAATGGGGTATATCTTTACAAAAGTATTGGATATACTAGAATTTGAAAGGCATCAATAAAACCTTGGAGTTCAACCACCTTTCTCAGCTTGAGGTGGTTCCAGATATCTCCTCTCCCCTTTATTACTAATTCTATATCTATTAATTTCTTTTTCTTATAGGGTTAAAACTTTTTATTGGGTGTTGAAGTTATGGGAAGATCCTATATAGGTGGATTTAATAGGTTTTATAAGATTGATATGGAATTATAGAAAACACTCTAAAAATTGGAAATCAATCTTGTTTCCTATGATGAGCTCAAACTCATTTAGTATTGGAAGAATTGTTGAGGACTCCTTTCTCATTATAGTTTCTATATTCTTAAGGATCTCATCTATCATTAGTGGGACCCTTTTAATTTTATCATTCAAGTGAGAGAGAGATTCAAGGATATTTTACATATTCTATCTTACATTATTTGGTATGGGAAGTAGGTCTAGAAACAATTTAGAAATTCTTGTAGGATTAAATAATAAGAAGATATAATTGAATTTTAAATAAAATCCCAAAGGGGATATTGTTAAAACCATAATATATATTATGTTTGATTTTTTGTCAATTAGTCTGTTGAAGTATATTTTTGAAGAACCTCGAATCCCAGTTAATGTCGTGAGTATTTTTGTGAGAATAATTTTCACCACACCCAACACCACATTGTGGCACATGTCATGCTGTTTATCGAATTTTTTTATTTGATTTAGAAATAACTCATGGGATTTAGAAATGTGAGTTTTGGTTGATATTTCATTTGGGTAATCCAATTATGGGAAAAAGTGCAGTTCACCACACCATGGTGATCCTTGATAGTCTATAAAATATTGTGTTCGAAGGTTATAGGTTTGGAATTTAGAAAAGGAAATTATAAAGATGATCATAAGCATGAAATATGAAAAATGGCCAACCATTTTTCCCCACATCATGGTCATTGGAATTTATCACTTTGGAATTCTCTATAGGAAATAAAAAAACCCAATATGGTAATTTCAGTGGAAGCGGTCTAAGGGGGAGGCCACACACATGAATGGGAAATTTAAAAGTCCATATATCTCAATAAAAATAGATTGTGAAGGGAGACCATGTTGTAGTAGTTGGTGTTTTGTGATTTTTTTTCTCTTTTTAGAAATGGGAATCCTTCTATGAGTGCTGTGTAATATGTGGTGAAATAATTCATAACATGAAGTCAAAGGATGTTGAGGAGACCCCCATTATATATACCAAGTATATTTTGAGTGTTGTACAAATTGGGAATCAAGTGTTCTGGTATTAAGGTGGAAACATCCTGACTAGGTGTTGTGTTGGAAATTTAAAAGAGAATAATGGCTATAGGAGAGTTGGACCATATTGGAGTGATTTTGGACAATGAAAATGAATTGGTAGACCTATGCATTTTAAATCCACCTACTTCAAGAGGAAAGAATAAAATATAAGTGGATAATCTATACTTGAAATTAGATAAGATGGATGATGATATTTGGATGGATTCATGTTCAAAAGGGATAATTGAAAACGTGATATTCTTGAAAATGATTAAACAAAAAGTAACATCATTTAAATCGAAGATCCAATTGTCACTTCCTTAAGGTACATTTTACTTAAATGTAATGTGGCTTTATTAGAGAAAAAAGTATAGTGATATCATTCTAAAAATAAAATGATGATAGGGGAGAAGAATATAATAATTACGCACAACCAATTTGGAAGTTGAAGAAGTAAAAAAGAGAACAAAACAGAGTAATAGAGAATAAAGAAAAAATGGGAACAAAAGATATTGAGAAATAAAAAATAATATTAGTAAATAAATCCATTTAAGGCTTAGAGGACACGAAGGAAGAGTGGTTCATTATGAAAATACCCTTTTCTAGATTGGTGTTTATCTATTTTAAAGATTTACTGTAAGTATTTTGTGTATCACATCATCGTATTTCTTGTAGATTAGAAATTTTCAAAGTATGTGAAGAGGGAGTGCATTTGGATCAGTATTTGACCCTTCAAAAACCATTATGAAACTCATAGAGAGTAGTGTTACCCCTGGTACATCGACACACCATCATCATATGCTCCTTGGGATATCCCTTTGTGGTGAACCAAGTAAATCCCACGTGACTTCACTTTATTTTTTATATTTTTTTATATTATATAACAACTTATAGATTTATAGAATCATACTATTCTTGATATCATAATAATAATATCTAGTTATAAATAAGAAAAAATGCACCCTAATTCACCCCTATAAGGGTGCATTGGGCATGTGGGATAATATATATATATTAAAAAATAAATTTTGTTTTATTACTTAATTTAGAAGTGTTTAAAAACAAATATAAAATAAAAATCAAGCCTTTTTATATTTAAATTAAAACATGTCATTACATGTAAATTTATCCATGTTTTTATAAAATGTGGAAAAAATGTTCATGTATTAAAATGTGGCTAAATTATCCATGTTTTTAAGAAAAAAGGGATAAATTTAAAATTTTCCACATTTTATGGAAATACAACTAAAAAATGTGACTAAATAGTTATATTTAAAATATAATCCAATAAATCATTCATATACCTTCGAATCATAGGAACCTTCTTTGTAAATATTTTCACTAATCCTAGTTTGATGATTTCCATCTCATCAACCTTAGTCTAACATACATGTGATCTACATAACCACTCTTATAATTTTACAAATTGTTCCCTACTAATATATGAGTAGTAGAAATTTTTATAATACAACTAAACCAAAAGAAAATGTTTTAAAAATAAACATCCAAAATCTAAGACATGTATATGTAACATATTCTCTAATGTCAGGGTCATATATTCTATATCCCTATACATAAACGGAGGATACATTATAATAATTAATAACTATAATAACATTTGATATTCAAGTGGAGAATGACATGTATAATAAATTTTTTTTAAATCATGTTCTAAATTGATTGTTCTTAGTGGAAATTATCATTTTTGATAAATTACATTATTAGTCAGGCTTATATGATGTTTGGTGATGTTTGGAGTAGTTTTGGAAAAATTTTATTGACTAATGAATAAATCATTACATAATGATATAGGTCATGCTGTAATTATAATTAGTTAATTTTAAAGGTGGTTCCATTATTATTGGTGTATTATTGGTTTATTTTTTTAGTGATGATTTTGAAATTGCATTGTGGGAGGATAATACCATGTCATGTTGAAGTTAAAATTTTAAAAGTGATACAATATTGGATTCTACAAATGGAATCTCATACAATAATTCATTTCCACACTGAAGATGAAGTTTTTACTAATATGATATCACACTAGAATGTAAGAAGACTATGTTATAATTCATGGATAGTAAAATGGTTTTTCAAGGCTTGGTGTCAGGACCTAATGGTCATGACATAATGTTGGGATGGAATTTTAGAGTTTACTATTGTGTTTGGTTATAATAAAGAATTACACTACACGAGTACTCCATGCTTTTTTAAGGATAAGTATTTTAAGACGAGTGTTTATGTTTGTATGTTACTTTTTAGAAGTTGCACCATGAAAAAAGGCTATAATATCATGTAAAATAAAGTTTTGTTCTATAAAAATTACTATCGTACCATAGTTAATTTGGATGTAAAATATTAAAGATATCACCTCTATATCCTTATGATCAAAAAGTTACAACAAAATGTTATTTTTAGGCATACAAAGTTATTACACAACAATGTTTCAAATTACACCATGATTTTGAAGATAATTGATAAATATGGAAGTTGGAATATTTTTTTAAATATTGGATATTTTATTTGAATTTGAGAGTTTTAATTCAATCATGAAGGATAATTTTAAAGGTTAATTAGTTTTTGAAAAGTGGCACACTTGGAAATATAATATTGAAAGAAATATTGAAGATGTTTATAAAGAAATGATATTGATTTTAGGGGATATGACATGACACTTGTAAATAGATAATTTATACATATAGTGTTTTTATATACTTGTTATGGAGATAATTATAAGAGATTTTATTTGATAAGAGTGTTGAATATATGCACACACACACACACATTATCACGGTGTTTTGAATATTTCTTTTGATATTCATTGTGAGTGGCCTATATATCAACTATTATTATAAATCTATCTTAAAATTGTAATTATCATGGAATTTTGAATATTTACTTGGATATTCATTATGAATGGCCTTTATGTCAACAATTCTTATAATCCAAATTGAAATACTAAGTGGATAGTTAGAAGTAGGGAGTGGCCTTTGGGTTTTCCAATAATCCTATCTTAAATACTGTTATAAAAATAGTTCATAGTGATTTCCTTGATAAATTGACACATTATCCATGTATTCTCTTTAGATATATCCATTTTCAGTTAACCATGTAAAATATTCGTGTAAAAAAATTCAATTTTTATATTTAGATATATTGGATTCTTTATTTATCATCATTTTTTTATTTCTAACATAGGTACAATATACAATTTTTGAGAAATTTATAACACCCTAATTCACTCCCTATCATAGGGTATATCAGGGATTTTCATTACAACAAGTGGTATCAAAGCTGAATGGTTACTTTTTAGTGAATCTATAATATTTTGATCTCTAACATAGATAAAATTATAAACACAAAAGGAGATCCTCTCTTTTATGTACGAAATGACATGATCTAAAAATTTAAATGATATATCATCTATGGTCACTTGGAATTTATGCTCTCACTATTGAAATCCATGGTATACGTGTAAGTTACCCCAACAAGAGATCATCTAATTACAAAAAAAAAGAACTCATTAATACTAATTACAGGAAATAAAATTCATTATCTAGATATTTTTCAAGTCTAATTACCAGGCAAAATATGACTTTTTCATCCACTAAATCTATTTAGAACAAGTATTACAATATATAAGAAAATAAAATATATAAAAAGAAGAAAAATTAGTACTGATACATATACAATTAAATTATTTTAATATATATTTCAAGGAAAAAATTAATAGTTTCTTTTTTATTTCTGTTCGTGGACTAAGTGATAATATAAAGGATGTAGAGATTAAAAAAAATCCTAAATAGGTTTCCACTTTTTTGTAGTTAAAATGAATAAATTCATGAATAAATAAACAAAAAAAGATATCTCATTGGATTATCTTATAAGTGGTTTTGTTTCTTAGGAGAGTCATGTGAGATTGAGATATATAAAAATGTTCTCTGACTAGGTTAAAATATTCAAATCCATGGGGGAAACTTGATATCAACAAAGAACAACATAGTTAATAATATGTATGTGATGAATTTCTAGCATTCATTACATGAAATTTTAAATGTGGTAATAGATAATTCTAGGTAATACAATATTGGATTGTTTTTAGTGTGTAATATTAAAGAACATTATAAAAAGGTGTTCAAGTAGGCTTAATGGTGATGGTGGTGAGGTTGATTTATCATAAAATTAGTAAATGAAAATTCATCCTAAAATTGACAAAAAAATCTAAAAATTAATCTTGAAGAAGGTTATAATGGATTGGTATGGTTTTCAAAGATTAATTTGACAGTGAATCCTATATTAAATAATTTTCAATAGATATTAAATTAGATCGAATGTATTTTATGATAATAATGAATTAAAAAATGAAAAATGAAAACAAATAAGAAAATTAACTATTTTTTATATCACAAAGTTGAGTGTAAAGGTGTTTTAGAAGAATTAGATATTCATTTAAATAATATAGTAAAATTATGAATTGTAAAAGGAGTTTTTATATTATACTGACCAAGTAAAAGTCAAAATAACTCAGTCAGAAATGGTTGTGGAAGATAAAACTTATATATAAGAAATACCTAGAGAATTTATTGATTAAAAGATTAAAATTCTTGTGAAATACATAATAATCAATGAACATAATTGTTTCATTGATCATTTAGAGAATATTATTAAATATATTTCAAAATAAGATGATACATTGAATAAAATCCATGAAACAAAAATAAATACAAAATTTACTAAAAAAACTCCAATTTTTAATGTCCTCAAATAAATAATTGAACAAAATAGATGAAAGAGTAATGAAGTGTTTTAAGAAGATATAGAATTATCAAAGTTACAATAGAATAGGAAAAACTACAATTAGAATTTAAGTAGAATAATCCATAACTAAAACAAAAAGTTTTAATGAGAAAGAAATAAAAAATATTAGAGATAACTCTCAATAGTCCAAGGTTTTTTAAAAAATAAAAAAGTTATTAAAAGAAAGTAAACATGTGTACAATGGTCAATTTTATTCCCCAAATGAATTGATAATATTTTAGCTACATGAGTCACATAATGACCTGTTGTAATGAAGTAAGCAGTTACCTAATAGGTAAAGTTCCTAAAATCCAAAAAAAAAGGATTGGTACATATCCTATACCTAAAAGGAAAAATTAATTATATGGTTATTATTTTTATTATTATAACATAGGACAAAATTATTTTGATTATTGATAAATAATAATTAAAGTAATACTAATTAGTGTATTTAGGAGAATATAATTGAGATCAATAAACTAAATTCTGTTAGAAAATAAGTTTGCTACATTGGATGAAGAGGAGGAATAATTTACTATTCATGATGAAAATAATGAGGAGAGATAACCTTATATATTAACACAAACCAGAGTGTCATGAAAGTAAAATAACAATAATAATAATCCTTTCGTAGTGAAAATCACACTTAAGGTGAAAAATAAGAGTACTACATGGATTTATATTGGGGAGTGTTCATCCCATATAACCATGAACATGAATTAGTTGAATAATGTAAAAGATCATGTGGATAGAATGGTATAATTTTTAAACGATAGAGCCCTAATGATTATAATAAGTGGTAAAAAAATGATTTATAAATATAAATGTAAGAACATGTATGTATTCAAAATGGATTTTATTAAAAAAATATTTTAATTATAAGTTATTTTTTTAAATAATACTTAATTTATCATTTAATTATAAGGATGAAATGATAATTATTGATTTATCATGGTAAAGAAAGATAATAACTTTGGGATTTGGAGGTTTGGGAGCATTAATCAAAAAATCAGGGAAAATATTTTAGAGCTTAAAGCTATGATTGATATTCCAAATCTAAAGTGAGATAGGGGAAAGACATGTGATTCTTATATGAGAATAAAGATGGTGAGAAACATTTACAGGTAAAAGATGAAATTAACTTTATGATTTATGGACTTGGTTCAAACTGTTGTTTTTGATCTTGTTCCTTTTCTAATAACATGAAGGTAAAATTACTTTATATTGTTTTTATTTAACAACAGCAGTATAAGTTAATTTTTTTATTATAAATTAATATGAAGTTATGGAATTCATCAAAACTTATTGTTGAAAATATAATAATGAAATAGGGTTGTTGATCAAAATTATTAGATCCAATAATAGTATGTAATACACGTGAATTTAGGTGGATAACTATCTAATGAAATATAGTATTAAATAAGATGTTTCTTTTTTAAAAAATCTTCCTCAAAATGGAGTTTTTAAAAGGTGAAATTTAATGGTGAATAATATAGAGAGGACATGAATCATTGATAATTATATTTCATTACACAATTAGAAATAAGGGTGAAAGATTTGGTTAATACCCAAAAGCAGGCATTTCCAAGTCTTGGTATGAAGATAAAACCTTGTGATATGTGTAATAGAAGGAAACCAAGTATAAAAAATTTTGAGTGTTAAAAATTAAATGTAATATCAGATAATAGGAAGTAAATATAGATAATTATGGTAATTCATGCTATTAAATAATTTTTTTTGGATATTAAACTAAGGTAAATGACTATAAGTTCTTCAATAAGAGGCTTTAAATGTTCATTTAAATAAATTATGTCAAAGTAATTGAATAAAAATCAAGGAACAAGAATAATCCGAAATTAGAAGGAAATCTATGAGGAAGAGGATTATTGTAATGTAAATTCTAGAGAACCAAAAATCATATCTTATGAGGAATATTATGAGGCTAACTTAAATGAGAATGTAAATTCTCAATAGTGTCAATTATTAATCTAAAGGAGGAAGAGTATATTTAAAATTGATGAGTCAAATATTATTGTTAATAAGGAATCCATGACAAAAAACTAGAGAGTGTGGAGATTTAGTACCATGGTTTATTTTTATAGGTGGATATTCTATCATTTGAGAAAATAATAGAGGATGAATCGAGGGTTAAATCCATCAATTAAGAGTCATATCGAATAAAAAAATAAAATATGTTATATTTGAAGATAATTAATGATTACAACATCATTTAAATAAAGTAATAGTTGAAAAATACATATGAAAAACATGGGAATGTTATCCGGATCAAAGCTTGGGTGGTTTTCAAAGACTTTTTTAAAAATAAAGTCATGTGCATAGAATAATTTTTTTACCAGTTGATAGATGTTAGTTTATTAGTTTATTCTTGGTCATTATGATTCAAAGGGGATAAAAGATATATAAAATAGTTATAAATATGAAATTATTGAATGAGGTGATTAAAGAGAACATATATATTGAATAGTATATATATTTCTAAATTGAAGATAATGAAGGAACGGTGTGTTGATTGAAGATATCATAAAATATTATGAAACAATTACTATAAGCATGGTATTCTTATTTAGGATCTCATTCCAAGAAGTTGGAATTAAAAATTAGAGGTGTTGATAAGTGCAATTATTGTATACATTTTTTATATTAAAATGCATTGATTATGATAATTTTTTTATTGTGAGTGGATTCTTATACACCTAATGTTTTATTTATTTTTTAAGATGATATAATATATGGGTGATGAGAAAAATGAGTGGAAATGATCATGATATCCACCTAAAATAAGGTCTTACACAAAGAATCATGTCAATGACATTTTTCTGGGTGTCGAAATCAAATAAAACAGGTGAAGCTATAATTTATAGGATGTGTAAATATGATAGGCTATATAAATATTATAGGATATGAAAATTTACCTGTGTTGAAAAGATTACATATGGTGAAAATATTACATGTGGTGAACAGATTACACATGGTTAACATATTATATGTGGAGAAAAAGTTGCGACGTCCAAGAAATAGTCTGGTTCGATATATTAATGGGATTTTGACCCCACTTATGACCATTTTGAACCATCCTAAATTACAGTGAATGATACTAGATCCCTAGGTTATTTTATAATTATAGTGATGGATGCTTCTATCTAGGAGATCCAAAGACCAAATATTTGAGTGAGAATCTATGCTATGCAGGTTCCTCACCAGTTTCATCTCCATTTTTCATTATGATTTATTTTGTTCCATTATTTCCCTCTCATTCTATCACTAATAAGGTGATAGGGTAAACCCTATTTATTATATGGTTATGTAGCCAAAGGGGTAAGGTATTGTTGGATTTATTCCTTTTTCATTATTCATGTATTTATTTTTCCTTAGTTTATTCAATCAATTTCCAATCCATTTTTTTTTAATTTTATCAAGAACATTTTTATTTTAATAAAAGATGAGAATTATAAATTTTAAAAATGGTTACCCTAACTTAAGGTATGACCATTATCACATTCAGGGTGAGTAGGATTAAAAATTGTATTGAGACAAACATGATTCAGTGAAACACTAAACTTCCATACGAAGGGAAATAAGGGATTGGCACATCAGGGAGGGGATACAATCACCATTGGATGTCCCCCATCTTTAATCCTACTACAAAATTTTTTTAATCAAATTATTTTATAAAATCCAATTGCACCTAAACCCTGAACCTATTAAACCCTATAATTTCTTTCAAATCTATTTTCAAACCAATCAGTCTACCATTATTTAATCATTCCCCTTCTTAAAAATAGTCAAACCCATATTTTCTTCACATCATTATTCAATATAAATAAATTGAATAATTTTAAGACCTAAATAAACTAATTCACCATCTATATGGTTTCGAAATATAACTTTCCTAAAAAAATATTTTAATTAATTGAGTAGCATAGTTTGATTTTTTTATAAATTTCCAATTTTGATTCGACCTGTAGGTAAATATGGATGCTATTCGGGCCTCTTAAAACTGGTGCAACTATCGGGGACAATTGTTTTTTGTTTTTAGGTTTTTTTTAAATATTAATTTTGTTTCTTTAATTCAAATATGCTTTTTACCGCACAAGGTATATTTGGTTTTGATGGAAGGCCTATAGTGAAAAATTACCACCAAGGATAGGTTCTCTTTCTTGCTGGAAGATATGAAATAACAACATTATTAAATTATAATGATGAAAAATCAATCAAATGATTACCCGTAACTATACCCAATATTTGAATTCACAACACAACATAACCTTAATCCATAATTTTAAAATTAGTATCATGGAAAATTAATGTTGGGAAATGAATTAGAGGTAAGTAACACTTCTTAAGTTGATAATTATTCTGACCATGATGGCGGCAACATCTTAGGTTCAAAAGATAAATGAAAATTTGATGCAGAACTTGATTGGGAAGGCGAAACATTTAGAAGAAAATTTCAATATAAAGAAAAAGAGAACAATAAATAATAAGATACCTCGTATACTAAGATACTATAATTTTCTTTCAAAAACTAAAACCACAGTTAATAAAAGAAGAAGAAGAAACAACTAAACCCTGTGAAGACTATGTAGTGGAACAAAAAGAAGCAGAAACCACAGAATAAGTTGATGATCTAATTATCGAACCTATAGAAATAAATGAATAAAATGAACACATGTATTCAACCATTGAAAAAGAATAATTTTACTAAGTCTATATAGATAATAAGATCTTGTTGGTTATCTTCATACTATTTAAGAACTGGTCACCTGTAAGATCCCATACTTCTTTAAGGTACCTTATTGTTTAAAATTATGGTTTGAATACCTTTATGATGGACAATGAAATGTCATATGAATCTATGTAGTGGATTGTGGGTTTTCTAGGTGTTCAAGAAATGAAATATGGGAGAACTGGTCCATATAGTGCATGTTTCACTATTTACGCATGGTTAATTGTAACCGTGAACCCTAAACGTTATTTTCTAGAGGAGGGGTTCTCATTTTGAAGGAACCATGAAAGGATGAATGAAAAACTAGGTGATATTGGATAGAGACATCCCAAACAATAATTTCATGGTTTTTCAAGCCGTATGGGATCCCCAGGTAACCGTGCAGCCTGGCCCCCTATTGGAAAGAGGGTAGTGCGTGGTTGGTACCAGGTTTGGAAAAACTTTTGGCCCAACAATATGGAATCCCTAAGTAACCATTTGTCCAAACCCCCTCTTGGACATAGGGTGGTGCACAGTTTGGACAACCTTTTGGCCAAACCGTGTGTCCATTTAAAAGATGGATTTTACCATTTTACCTCTCAGGGCTTAAGTTTTCTAACTTATTATTTTCCTATATTATTCCTCCTATAGCCCTCATGACAAAAAAATCACCCAAGACCTTCCAAGGATTGATCTCTCTCATTTCTAAGCTGTTCGGAGCACCGTTGGTTGCAAATTGAAGCTCTGGGTGAGTATACAACCACTCTTTCTTCTCTTTTTTGAATTAGGGATTATATAGAAAATATTCTCATCCCAATTATCTTGAACCCTATTTTTCCAATGGATCTTAGTTTAGGGATTTGAGTGGTGTTCGAATTTAGGCCAAAGTCTAGGGTTAAGTTATAGTTCATCTTCGGAACTGAGGTTGGTGGTCTACAAGTTATATACCATTATCTTGTGGATTATTTATGCGTGTGTGGTTGAAATTTTGTGTCATTTTGTTTTTAATTTGGGTTTCCTTGGTAAATATGATCACTTAATTTTGTAAATGTTTAATTGAACCCCTCATGATCATTGTGGGATGCATTGAGGTTAATTTGATCAGGTTACAGTCCACCCATGGGGTGTGCCACTTGATGAACAATTAAATTGAAATTTTAAGTGTAGAATTGAATTATTATGTCATATATCCCATAATAAATGTTTTGACTTGTATCATTTGGTTATGAAATGATATTATTAGTAATTTTGTTTAGTTGTTAACTTTGAATAATGGGTTGTTTGGTATAATTTTAATGGGTTTAGTGAGTAATAGATTAAAATGGGTAATTTTTTATACTGTCTAAGGAATGTGAATGATAAATGGATTAATTTGGATAAGTCATGTAAATGAGAATATGTAAATGGGTTAAGTAATTATGATGGCTACGTCTTGAAATAACTTTTATTGTAAATGATGAATATATTGAATGGTTTTGGTTATGGTTGATAAATGTGTTATGATTAAAGAAGGATGGGAACATGAATTAGTGGTATGTGTGGGGTATTAGACATGAGGACCTATGCCCATAGGTTATGTTAGACTAAGGATATGAACCCCACCACCTTTAAAGCATGAGTTAGGGATGTCGGACTAGGGATCTATTCCTGTAATAGTTTCACTTAATGAGACTACTAAGACCTGGGATCCACGGTAAGTGTGATGTATTGTTTGTAAAATATTTCCCCTAGTGAGGTAGGGAACATGATTTATCCCCTTATACATAATATTTTACAAGCATAGGAAAAAGTAAAATTGATGAAAATTCCTAACCTAAGCGATAAAAGATGAAAATTCTTTAAGTGGACTTTATTAACTAATGGAACCCGATTTACATTATTTATCTTTTTGTTTACTTAGTACTTGCACACACATTCTCTTTAAACTAGATAATTTGTAGACACTATTGCTTGTGACCTACTAAGTTATATTCACACCCTTCTCAGGATATCATTGGGTACTTGAGTAGATTTCATGGTTGTAGGTTAGGACAAGGGAAAGTGCTCTCTTATAAAGGGTTGATTTGGGAATGGGATGTGCATGGATGATGGATCTAGACTTGGAGTCAGGACCTATTTTGTGGATTTTTCTGTTTATCTTTATTTTAGGTTTTCTTTAACTTGGAACCATGTGACATGACATAGCATATTTACTATTTGGTTGTGGGATTGTACCCAGTTTTGGTGAAATGTATGGTAATGAATGTTTTTTTGTTATTGACTATTGTTTTCTTTATTTTTGAAATTTATCAAATATGTATTACTCCAATAAAGAGGGTATAGTCTTCCAAAATGATCTAATAGATCCTCACTTCTATTCAGAAGTATATGGATTATACAGAGGTGCACCTGAGGTCATGTGGTGATCTGGACTGGGGAGTTGATTTATTGGTTTTCAAGATTGAATCATTATAAATTTGTACCATAGTAGGTTTTATTTTCTATTTTCTTACTATTTGGGGGATGGAATATGGGATACTAGGATGTGTCGGGTCTTGGTAAAGATTTCATTCATGGGAGTAGCTAACCCATGTATGAGGTGAAACCCAAGTACCCAGGGTGGGATTGATGTTCATGATGTGTGTTTTTAAAGTTGAAATATATTTCACCATTGATTGATGCACTTGTTGTGCGATGTGACTATTATATAATATTTTTATCATGGATGAAATGTAATGAGTACGTTTATACATTCATCATTTTTGGAAACTTGGGATATATGTGGCATGCAGCGTGGTTGGTACACACCCAAGGAGATGTCAGAGACCCGAGGGATATAATAAATTTCGTTTTATTTTAATTTTTTAAAGAAATGGTGTCTAATAAAGATGATGGAATTAGGTAAATGGAAGGATTTTAAAAGAATGGTTAAAATATTGTATTCTAATGAATGTTTATAAATGGGTTCAAATTTTGGTTGTAATAAGTTATAAAGATATAAAGGTTCGTAAAAAGACAGATTTACCTTGTGAGTGTGATTATGTGAGTTGGCCAACCCCATGTTTGACCATGACTGTTGGTAAGAATGGATAATGGTAGTGATTGAGGTGTAACTATATATTTTGGGATAGTGTATGAGAAATGACATGTTATGGATAGTAGATATCCTTCTTTTTTAAAAGCTATAGAAGTTTTATTCTTTTTTATATGAGATGTGTGTTGGAAATTATAGATAAATTCCACCATGAAGACGTGTTCTGGGTTGGTGTGAAGAAGATATCACTAAGAATTCAACTCTATAAGTGGATAAAGAAACCCTGGTGATTCAAGGTATCATATGAGAGGATATTTTCCATGATAAAATTTCCAATTTTATCCAGATGATGGAAAGTGACCCAGGGTGGGTGATGATGAGTATGTTTGATCTAACCTGGTAGTTTCAGTTGCATCACCCTAATAATTTTGACGAAGAGGGTGAACCTATAATGTCTTGGACCTGGATTCCATCCGAAACAGTTCCCAAAACCTAGTTAGTCACATAGCCTCAAGCACATCTCCCCAAATGCTAGAGGCTGCCGAATAGTAGCATGGGCCTAGGTGAGTTAGTGGGGAGACTATGCCCTCAGCACTAGAGTATCAGAGTTGATGTAAAATATATATAAAATATAAGAGAAATAAGAAGCAGACAACTGAATGTAAGACAAGTAGACGTGAATACATAATAATTACCAAAAGTGTCTCACATATAAAAATTATGTATATAGTACAAGTATCTAGAAAGTATCCAGAATAGTACATGACAATACAATATAACCTAAGTAACTGAAAAAGAAGAAAATACCAAAATGCAATCCCATCATCGCAATCCCCAGCTTAGTCCTATGATCTCCTTCTCCAAAGCCTCAATAAAAAACCTATAATAGATCCCTTTCCCCTATCATCACATTGAACCATAGAATCTGTTTTGGTCCACAAGGAGGCCTAAACAAGTTGTGAGATAAACATCCCAGTAGGCAACCACCCAGGTCTATACAATTATAACAGCAATTCTACAAAGGTACTAACAAGTGAAAACAACTGGTAAGTGAGTGTGTATGCACATGGCATAAGTCTACTGTAACAAGTGAAACCAAACAGCCCTCAAGTCTACCTGCAAAAATAGAGTCATCTCCTAACAAGGTAGATATAATAAGTACAAGAAAGTCACACATCCATGTCGTGCCAATAAATCCACATCCATGTTATATAGAGAAGTCAGGTATCCCACATCCATTACATAGAGTAAAGTGTAGACCCAAATGGCTAGATCCAAGGTGCCAGCAGACTAAGGAATCCATATAAAGAATATCTTCACCACAAAGGGCTGGATCCAATGAGCTTGTCCAAGGCATCCAATTAATAAATATATAGATCATGGATTGATGGATCCAAGGATCTTGTCTAAGGCATCCCATCAAGTCCCATGGGCATCCCTAGTGGAAACTTGGTTAGGCACTGGTTGGGGTCCTAGGATCATGGAAATATAAAGTTCTAAGTGAGACCAAGCAAGCTATATCCACGAGGTAGTATGGCTTGAGGCATCCCACTGAATCAAGAACCAATGGGCATAGTCAACCCAAGGCATCCACTACCCTGTTCCAGATCCATGGAGAGTAGTCGGAGGCATCTATCGAACCAGTCATTCAAGAATTCAAACATTCAAATTAAACATTCAATCGATGTGAGAATACACACTCACATTAACCTACACAATCAATGAGTATACCCTCTCACATAAACAATTTATCAAGAACATGGGCCTACCCTCCCATATAATCAATTTATCAAACCATTAGTTATTTCACATTGATATACCCACCCATATTATCCATTTAGCATGCCACAATTTCAAAATAGGAAAGGCATATCATGATATTCATTTAGAAAGGAGGTAGTACATCTCCTATATAGGATATTCAAGTAATAAAAGCATTAACATTCTTCCTCTAACTAAGAATGTGCAAGAACACACCCCTTGGGTGGTTTAAACTGGCATAAACAAGATATTTCCTTTAAGGTGCACCCCTCGGGTGACCATGAAAATACTAACATGTGTCAACACACCTAAATGGAACCTATAAGTATCCTCACTAGGTCCAACTAGAGATATAACAAGCAACTCACTCAAAAACAAGGCCTCACTGGAGGGTCCGACGGGTGACATATCGACCAAATGCCCAAAAATCACAAGAAAAGAAAAAAAAGCAATGACCACCTACCTCACCTCGGTAGTAGAAAAATTGTCCTGTATCAAATCCCGACTCATCCTGGTTTGGAAAAATATGAAGAAAAGACAAAGAATGAAATGTTAGGGCATATAAGCCTAAATACAAATAACAAGGTCTTTGTTCCAAAGAATCAATAATAACTAAAAAGGAATCAAGTACTTATCAATATTTTTCTAACATGAAAGATGATGCTTGACTCAGAGTCTGGACGACTTCTATACTAGAAAAACTAGAATATAGGGTTTTGGGGTTCAAAAATTAGAGTAAATCATACTGTCCATAAAAAATATGATCTATTACCTCTCTTATAAAAAAACCATACTGGACAAGTACAAGACGTGAACCTCAAGTACATGGTATGTACTTACCCTCTAATTTTTTTTAACTAGATTGGATACACATTGTGTCTTCCAAGTACACGACATGTACTTAAAGTGCACAACATGTAGACCTAGTACACAACATGTACCTGGACATCAGCCAAATTTCAGATGATTTTCCCCTTTCATTCCCAAAAACAACCCAACTTCCCCATGGACCGACCTAGGGTCTAAGCCAAAAAGGAAAGAAACAACATTAATCTGAAAAGATATATCCACACCTCAAGAAAAACCCAGGATCATAAAATCTTCCCCCCTTATAGAAATTCTTCCCCAAATTACTCTCTAAAGGGTGGTCAAGATTCTTCTAAAAACAACTCTGGCCACTGAGCACGTATGTCAGCCTCCCTCTCCCAAGTCTCATCTAGTAAACGACCATGCTTCTATAGTACTCATACTAGAGGAACTGACCAGCCTCGATGAACCTTCGTGCTCCTATCAACTGTACAAATCAGATTCTTCTCAAAGAGGAGGCATCAAACTAAAGATCAACCTACTTAGGAAGAAAATTGTGAGATGTATAGCGACCCATACTTTACATACATTTTTACTACTTCAAAATTGAAGTACACTTATTAAAACATATAACAAAACCAAGAAAGGACCATATAGGTATGGTGTCTTTAGAAACTGGGAAACATAAACAACTGGTTCATAAAGCATCTACACTTTCTCCCATTTATTTCATCATATCTAGCATCCCTTTTGGAATATCCTAATTAATAACCTTCTTCCTGACCTAGGGAAAGAAAACAAACAAAATGGTGAGCTCAAATGATCATTAAGGGTAAACAAAAGAAATACCAATCACATCATATTCATAAGAACATAACATTTTGGAAATCTTAACCTGCAAAAGAGATCATAATTTCATAACATTGGATAAATCATAGTAGTGAAATGAAATCCAAATAATCATAACTTAAAACATGAAACTTTTTGGCATACACACATAATCATATAGAATCATTTCTTATTAGTCAAGACTCATTGCCAAGACTATCTTAGTGGACAAAGTCCATTTCTGAACTGAGTTCACTCCTCGTTTCAGTCCTGTTTCACTGAACCAGTTTAACCTGCCATTCCAGCCATGTCTATCTCATGAGATATAAAATCTTTACCCAATGCATTGGAGGGATATATAGTTCTCACCCATCTCATAACTATACCATTCTTATGTGTGCCACAGAATCATAAACCATACATCATAGCATAACCCATGTAATAAATATGGGAATCTTAAACATCGTGACATCATAAAAAAATTCATATAAGATAAAAGAATTCATAAAAATATTTCCATCACAACATAATCTAATCAATGTAATAATAGGGATAGAAACAGAACCCTATATTATCTTAGATGGAAAATAATTTTGATAAAACACTTGAACTCCATTCTTGAGGAAAATATCCTTTCTACTTCAAAAAAAATTTCCTTTCTTAACATGTCATATAATTTTGAACTAAAAGAATTTGATTAAAAATAAACTTGAAAACATGTAAAGGATGCTTCAGGAAAATAATGTTCTAAAAATCCATTCATGCCGTATAAGTTAAAAAAACATTCTTCTCGTACTTTGGCCTGAAAGTCAAAAAGTACCTCGTACGAAAAATGAAAAAATATTCCTTTAATATCTTTTACTAAAAACTCACCGAAGGGTAAAATTGGACATAAAATATTGTAGAAGGATATAAATATTACATATTTAGGAAACATGTATGTGGATGATAAATATTCCCCAGTAAATTCTGAAGTATAAACAATCTCGGATAAAAATGAGATTGTGAGATATTTCCTTACCTTAGGTCCGATTTGCTTCGTAAGTGTCCGAACCTCCTGTATAAAGATTTAAATAATGTCATTGACTTATTAAATAATCATAATCATTGTTATGATATCATATATTTCCATATTCTTAGCTTCTTATTAGTAATATTTCATTGCTACTTGTTATTCGGGTGTTTATTACTTTTTTGTTTATATGCGTGTTTTGTCGAATAAATTCTTATTCTTCTATTTAGGTAATAGAGACCTCATTTCCAGAATGGTATTACTGTAATATACATCATATTCATTCATTCAATTCATTTATATAATCATTATGCAATGAAGATCATGTAGAACGAGTCGCATCACTTCGTGGAGACGGTATTTCGTACGTACGCACGAGCGATGATATCATTCCCATGATCATGGAATGGTATTGGAGTGTATGTATACTATTTCAGAATGAATATCACTTTACAATAATCATACATAGTAATTATTTACACCATTATACCCATCCAAGTAAGGTGGTGGTGGAAAATAGATTACACCACGGCGTGGAGACGGTATTCTGTACGTACGCACGCGCGGTGATTTCGTTTTCTGTAGGATGGATAGATGGTGAAATAGGGTTTTTTTCATACTTATAATAACATACCAGTATATGAGTGATACTGATTTTATTGCTTCATAATGAAACAACTAAATAAGAAGAAGTGGAAGAAGAAATAAAGTTGAAAGAATCAGTAACTGACATTACCTCTTATTTGAAGCGCCTCTTTGAGACCTCCTCTTAGGGAACTACAATTGGTATTTGAAGAAGACCAAGAAATCTAGGATGTTTCTAGGGAAGTGGGGAAGTTAAATGGGTAGGTATTGGCAGAGATTTAAGGCTCAAATTGGTGTGAGGAGGAGAGGGAGGAGGTTCCCTTTTATAATGGAGGAGAGGGGAACCTTTGGAAATATAAGAAATATTAGTTTATATTAAATCCCAAACCCACTTAAAAACTTACAAAATGACTCATTTCCGAATATTAGATGATATAGGGTTGTAATATCATCCAAAAATAAAATTTAGACATTTTATGAATTTATTTTAAACATTATCAACTTGATTTATCCTTATTTATCAATTTTATTTTATTTGTGGTAATAATATTCTAAATTTTAAATTATTAAAAATAATTACATATGTGTTGTTAATTTTCCATAATTAAATAATTTATGACATTTTAGACCATATAAATTTTAATTTATAATTTTTAAATATTTTTGTGATTTTTAAACAATTTTATAATATGTTATTTTTATAAAATAACAATAGTGTCAATTTTGACACTATTCATTTATTTGAATTTAAATAAAATATATACAGAAGTTATGTTCGAACTAAAAGCATTAATAGATCCATAAAATTTCATATGTATCTAGAAAATTAGTGGAGCACATTAAATAGTTCATATAATATTTATTTTAATATTTTTAAATCCTTTTATGTGATATTTTAATTAATAAAATAATTTCAACATCACCATTGTGTCATAATTGATGATAATTATTTAATCCCTAAAAATTATAAATAAATTTCTATGATATAGATAATTGTAGTATCATTCTGGAGATTATTCATGTTAGAAATTTTATTAAGTTTATCACTAAATTAAAATTATTATACTTATAAGATTTAAGAAAGTGACATGTTGTCCCATTCTTTGGTTTTAGTAATAATTAAATTATTTTCATGTAAAAAAGTCCATTAAATGAATCTAATCTGACCCTTAGGTGATATGGGTCGACTTTTAGTCATCCAATAGGATTTTGGCAGGTGTTAGGGTAATCTTATAATCTTATATTTACCCTTAATTACCCGATTTATCTTTAACTATGGTAAATAAAATTTACTGTAGTTACTATTCATAATGCCCAAAAAAATAAAAAGTAGCCTATTAACATAATTTGGACCCTATGATTCCAAATATGGAATCCATTTTTCAAACTTAAAAACACATAAGTTTCAGTAATTAATTTAAAATAAACCCCGTTGTTAAGAAAACGGGTTTTAGAAGTTAAAACATTGTCAAATATTGAAATGTTTTTACCTATGAATTCAATGTGAAATTAATGCTAATGACATACATTATTTAAAATGGTAAAAATAAATTATATTTATACTTTAAAACCATTCAATATTATAATTTAAATATATAAATTATCTCAATGGAAAAAGTTGTTTCTAATTAATAATTAGCGTATTTTTACTATTCATCAAAATATGAAAGTTATCAGAAAAAATATCAAAAATTTATCCAATGTAAATTTTTATATCATGATTCAAAATAAGAATTTTATTTTGTCAAATTGAACTTATAAATGTGTCAAAAACTATATTTAATGTGGGTGCGCCATCAAAACGCGGCAAAACTGCATTTTTTTAAAAATACTTATTTTACCCGAAACAATTATTTTGTTCTCTTACCATATTCTAGAAAATGTGTAAGATGAATAATAATGTTATAAAATTCAAAATGTAGTTAATACTATTCATAACGGCTAGTCCATAATAATATATCGTTGTTTAGTGAAACCCGGTATTGCGTATGACGCAAGCTATCGAGGAAGGTCGTGATTGCGTGTAATGCAAGCCAAGTCCGTATTGTGTGCTGTGAAAGATTCCTTTGGTGTTGCATAGAACATAAGACATAAAAAAAATATTTCTCATAAAATCTCAGGGTGTTACATTCTACCCCCCTTAAAATTAATTTCTCCCTCAAAATTCATCACTTCATTACAAACAGATGATGATACCTCTCCCTCATCATATCCTCAAGTTCCCATGTAGCTTCTTCTAATTGGTGGTTCCTTTATAAAACTTTCACCAAGTGAGTGGTCTTGTTCCGTAGGACTTTTTCGCTACGATCCAGAATCTCTATCGGCTGTTCTTCATAAGAAAGATCTTGCTCCACCGGTACAACTTCTGAGATGAGTACATGTGAAGGATCAGGTATGTACTTTCTCAGGAGAGATACATGGAACACATCGTGAACTTGAGATACATTCAGTGGAAGCTCCAATAGGTAAGCTACCTTCCCAACATGGTCCATAATTTCAAAAGGACCAATATATCTAGGGCTCAACTTTCCCTTCTTTCCAAATCTCATGACCCTCTTCCAGGGAGATATTCGTAAGAACACTTTATCACCCACTTCAAACTCTAGGTCTTTTCTTCGGTTGTCGGCATAAATTTTTTGTCGACTCTGAGCTGCTCTTATGTGTTGTTGAATAGATCTGACCTTTTCTGCCATTTCATCAGCAAGATCAGGTCCTAATAGCTTTCTTTCCCCAACTTCATCCCAGCAAGTTGGAGTCCTGCATTTCTTTCCATAGAGAGATTCATAAGGATCCATTTGAATACTGGAGTGAAAGCTATTATTATAAGAAAATTCCACCAAAGGTAGGTGTTGATCCCAACCCCCTTTGAAATCTATAGAGCAAGCTCTCAACATATTTTGTAGAGTTTGAATTATCTTATCAGACTGGTCGTCTGTCTGAGGATGATAAGAATTGCTGAAACTCAACTCTGTATCCAGAGTATGCTGAAGACTTCGCCAGAACATCGAGGTAAATCTCAGATCCTGATCAGATATAATGGAAAGTGGTACTACATGAAATCTTCCCACTTCCTTTACATATATCCTGGCAAGCTGATCTAGAGAGAAATACTCTCTAATAGCAATAAAGTGTGCAGACTTTGTAAGACGATCAACAATGAGCCAAATAGCATTATTGAATTTGAATGTTTTAGGAAGTCCGGTGACAAAGTCCATAGTAATGTTTTCCCATTTTCATTCAGGTATGGGTAATGGTTGTAACATCCCCTTAGACTTCTGTCTCTCAGCTTTAACTTTCTGACAAACCATGCATCGAGATACATATTCAACAACATCTCTTTTCATGCCATCCCACCAGAAGTGCTCTTTCAAGTCCCTATACATCTTCGTGCTTCCCAGATGAATTGAGAGTGAAGAAATATGAGCCTCATCTAGCAGCTCCTTTAATTCTGGGATGGGAGGAACACAAATCTGATTCTTGAACTTTATTATCCCATCACAATCAAGGTTGAATTCAGGAACATTTTTCACCTTCTTTCGTAACTCTACATCTTCTTTATGTGCCTCTTTAATCTCCACATGTATAGATGGTTGAACATTCATTTGAGAAATATACGATTTCCCCTTCCATTATAATTCCAAGATCCATCCTTTGTAAATCCATAAATATTGGATATTTTGTGATCCTCATCATGGATAAGCTAGCACGGTCTTGCCGACTTAATAAATCTGCCACCTTGTTTGTTTTCCCATGGTGGTAATGAATTGAGCAATCGTAATCCTTAATCAGCTCCAACCATCTTCTTTGGCGCATATTCAGCTCCTTTTGTGTGAAAATATACTTTAAACTTTTATGATCAGTATAAATATCACACCTTTATCCATAAATATAATGCCTCCAAATATTTAATTCAAAGATTACCGCAGCTAACTCCAAATCATGAGTTGGGTAATTTTGCTCATGGATTTTCAACTTTCGTGAGGCATAAGCTATCACCATATCATTTTGCATAAGAACACGCCCCAGACCCTTCTTGGATGCATCATTGTAGATCACAAACCTTTCTCCACTACAAGTGTGAGTACAGGTGCAATGGATAACCTTCTTTTCAACTCCTTGAAATTCTCTTCACATTCCTCTATCCACACGAACTTAACTCCTTTTCGAGTCAACCTGGTGAGTGGATTCGATAATCATGAAAAATATTTCACAAAACATCGATAATATCCAGCCATACCAAGAAAACTTCGAATCTCAGTTACTGTTGTTGGTCTCAACCATCTTTTGATAACCTCTGTTTCTTCTGGATCCACAGATATCCCCTCTTTTGAGATTATGTGACCCAAAAATGAATCTTTTTGAAACCAAAATTCACACTTGGTTATTTTGGCATAAATCTTCTCCTTTCTCAGGGTCTTCAATATAATTCTCAAGTGATCTTCATGTTCTTCCTTGATCTTTGAATAGAAAAGAATATCGTCTATAAAGACTACCGCAAACTGATCAAGATAGTCTCTAAAGACTCTATTCATCAGATCCATGAATATAGCATGGGAATTAGTAAGACCAAATGACATCACTATAAATTCATAGTGTCCATACCTTGTACGGAAAGCCGTCTTTGGTATATTCTCCCAATTGACCCTTAATTGACGATACCCGGAATGAAGATCAATATTGGAAAAGTATTGAGCTCCTCGTAGTTGGTCAAATTAGTCATCAATGCACGGGAGAGGATATTTGTTCGTGATAGTGATCTTATTATGTTCTCAATAATCAATGTAGAGTCTCATTGATCCATCTTTCTTTTTAACAAACAGAACAGGTGCTCCCCAAGGTGACACAATAGGGCGTATGAATCCATTATCAAGATTCTCTTGGAGTTTCTTCTTCAATTCCTGCAACTCAATTGGGGCCATTCTATAAGGTGTCTTTGAAATAGGCAAAGCACCCGGTATGAGTTCTATTAAAAACTCAACTTCACGATTTGGTGGAAGACCCAACAATTCCTCTGGAAAGACATCATCAAACTCCCGTACAATGGGCATATTTTTAATCGTGAGTTTCTAACCAACCATTTGAGATAAATTACCTTCATTTAGTGGAATCAAGACCCATAAGATGGAAGAAATTTCCACTGGAAGGTTATGTTCATCCTTGCATCGATAGATGATCATAGATTGATCTGGAATATGAAATGTGACTTCCCTTATTTTGCAATTGATATGAGATCCATATAAAGAAATCCAATCCATGCCAAGAATCACATAAAATTCCACTATAGGAAGGACCATAAGATTTTCAGGAAGCACATTCCCACAAACTTCAATCAGAGAAGAATTATAAACTTTTGATGAGACTGTTGTGCAATTAGGGGTTTTCACAGCTAACTAAACATCTAATTGTTGAGGTAATATGGTGATACCATTAGAAAATTCTTCAGAAATAAAAGAGTGGGTGGATCCATAATCAAATAAAACATTTGTTACTTTAGAGTGGATGGTAAGTGTACCTCTCACCACTTCATTGTCGTACTCCACATCACCGATAGTAATTGCATGTGACTTTACTTTGTCTTTGGCCTTAAGAGTTTGTTGATGTCGATCATCATCATCAACCCTTGGATTTGGGCATTGATTGGCATAATGCCCCATCTCCTTGCACTTGAAACATTGAAGTGTAGTAGGTTCATTTTGTGTATCCCTTCCTTTATTTGCATCATTAAACATCTTCTTCCCATTATTTCGACATTCAATTTCCCGATGACCTTCTTTTACACACTTATAACATTTTATTGTCCCCTTAAGACAATTTCCTCCATCTTTCTTTCCACACATTGAGCATAAGGGAAATCTCATCTTCTTTTCAGTGTTCTCTTTATATTTTCCTTTGAATTCCATTTTCCTCTTCTTATCAAACTCATATGACTGATGGGTTACTCCAATCTCCATCTCAACCTTGAGAGCACATCGAACTATTTCCTCGTAGCTATTGAAGTCCCTTATGGATAACTCCCATCGAAGACTTGGTTTTAAGCCACTAAAGAATCAATCGATCTTACTCTCAGGTTGGATAATAATACCAGAAGCGTACCTTGCAAGTCTTATAAAATTTTCTTCATAGGTACCAACAGATTCATCATCCTTTTGCTTTAGTTAAAGAAATTAATTCTCCATCTTTTTTCAAGGAATATGAGGGAAATACTTATTGAAAAATAAGTTCTTGAACTCGTCCCATTCCATGGACTCAATTTCATCCCATTGCCTCGTACTCTTAATAAGATTACACCATTGATCAACATCACCTTCCAAACGATACACGGCTAATATGACTTTATCATGTTCAGAAAAATGAAGAACTGAAAATATATTTTCAGTGGTACTGATCAATTTTTCATCCAATAATGGATCAGAAGATCCGCTGAATAAAGGTGGACGCTGCCTCATGAAGGATTCAATAGAATGTTGCTCCTTCCTTTGCTCATTTGGAAGTCCTGCATGATTCATAGCTTGAGAAAGTTGTGTGACCATGGCTACAAGATTTTTCATTCCAGCTCCCATAACATTTGGTTGATAAGGGGGACAATCATTGCATTGCCCGTCGCATTCCGCATTAACACGGTTCCTTCGGGTTCCATACATTGAATAAAACCAAGAAGAATAGTGTGATCTACACTAATTATAATAGGAAAAACCCATAATCAAGAATAAAATTTCACACTTAAGGTCTTATCATAGGTTGTTCATGGCCATTTCTAAAACACTAATATTGGGTTCTATGCTTAGACATGTCCTTAGGGTTCTTACTAAGGCTTTCACATCCTAGTTTCCAAAGGTTGACTATACCTTTCCTCTAATACCAACTATAACAACCCATACTTTACATACATTGTTAGTAATTCAAAATTGAAGTACACTTATTACAACATATAACAAAAGCAATAAACGATCGTATAGGTATAGTGTCTTTAGAAACTGGGAAACATAAACATCTTGTTCATAAAGCATCTACATTGTCTCCCATTTATTTCATCATATCTAGCGTCCCTTTTGGCATATCCTACTTAATAACCATCTTCCTAACCTGGGGAAAGAAAACATACAAAAGGGTGAGCTCAAATGCTCAGTAAGGGTAAACAAAAGAAATATCAATCACATCATATTCATAAGAACATAACATTTTGGAAATCTCAACCTGCAAAAGAGATCATAATTTCATAACATGTGATAAATCATTGTAGTGAAATTTAATCCCAATAATCATAACTTAAAACATGAAACTTTTTGGCATACACACATAATCATAGATAATCATTTCTTATTAGTAAAGACTCATTTCCAAGACTATCTTAGTGGACAAATTCCATTTCTGAACCGAGTTCACTCCTCGTTTCAGTCCTGTTTCACTGAACCGGTTTAACCTGCCGTTCCAGCCATGTCTATCTCATGAGATATAAAATATTTACCTAATTAATTGGAGGTAGATATAGGTCCCACCCATCTCATAACGATACCATTTTTATGTGTGCCACAAAATCATAAACCATACATCATAGCATAACCCATGTAATAAAAATGGGATTCTTAAGCATCGGGACATCATAAAAAAATTCATATAAGATAAAGGAATTCATAAAAATATTTCCATAACAACATATATCAAATCAATGTAATAATAGGGATAGAAACAAAACCCTATATTATCTTAGATGGAAAATAATTTTGATAAAACACTTGAACTCCATTCTTGAGAAAATATCCTTTCTACATCAAAAACATTTTCTATTCATAACATGTCATATAATTTTGAACTAAAAGAATTTGATTAAAAATAAACTTGAAAACTTTTCAAGGAAGATTCATAGAAATAATGTTCCAAAAATCCATTCATGCTGTATAAGTTGAAAAAAACATTATTCTCGTACTTTGGTCGGAAAAGTCAAAAAGTACCTCGTATGAAAAATGACAAAAGATTCCTTTCATATATTTTACTAAAAACTCACCGAAGGGTAAAATTGGACATAAAAAATTGTAGAAGGATATAAATATTACATATTGAGGAAACATGGATGTGGATGATAAATATTCCCCAGTAAATTCTGAAGTATAAACAATCTCGGATAAAAATGAGATTGTGAGATTTTTCCATACCTTAGGTCCGATTTACTTCGTAAGTGTCCGAAACTCTTGTATAATGATTTAAAGAATGTCATTGACTTATTCCATAATCATACTAATTGTTGTGATATCATATATGGCCATATTATTATCTACTTATTAGTAATATTTCATTGCTACTTGTTATTCGGGTGTTTATTACTTTTTGTTCTTATGCGTGTTTTGTCGAATAAATTCTTATTCTTCTCTTTAGGTTATAGACAACTCATTTACATAATGGTATTACTGTAATATATATCATATTAATTCATTAAATTGATTTATATAATCATTATGCAATGAAGATCATGTAGAATGAGTCGCATCACATTGTGGAGACGGTATTCTGTACGTATGCACGAGCGATGATATCGTTCCCATAATCAGGGAATTGTATTGGAGTGTATTTATACTATTTCAGAATCAATATCAATTTACAATAATCATATATAGTTTTTATTTACACCATTATACCCATCCAAGTAAGGTGGTGGTGGAAAATATATTACACCACGGCGTGGAGACGATATTTCGTACGTACGCATGCGCGGTGATTTCGTTTTCCGTAGGATGGATAGATGGTGAAATAGGGTTGTTTCATACATATAATAACATTTCAGTATATGAGTGATACTGATTTTATTACTTAATAATGAAACAACTAAACAATAATAAGTGGAAGAAGAAATAAAGTTGAAAGAATCGGTAACAGACATTACCTCTTCTTTGAAGCGCCTCTTTGAGACCTCCTCTTAGGGCACTACAATTGGTCTTTGAAGAAGACCAGGACCTCTAGGATGTTTCTAGGGAAGTGGGGAAGTGAAATGGGAAGGTATTGGCCGAGATAGAAGGCTCATATTGGTGTGAGGAGGAGAGGTAGGAGGTGCCCTTTTATAAGGGAGGAGAGGGGCACCTTTGGAAATATAAGAAATATTAGTTTATATTAAATCCCAACCCCACTTAAAAACTTCCAAAATGAGTCATATCCGAATATTAGATGATATAGGGTTGTAATATCATCAAAAAATAAAATTTAGACATGTTAGGAATTTATTTTAAACATTATCAACTTGATTTATCCTTATTTATCAATTTAATTTTATTTGTGGTAATAATATTCTAAATTTTAAATTATTTTAAATAATTACATATGTGTTGTGAATTTTCCATAATTTGACAATTTATGAAATTTTCAACCATATAAATTTTAATATATAATTTTTAAATATTTTTGTTATTTTTAAACAATTTTATAATATGTTATGTTTATAAAATAACAATAGTGTCAATTTTGACACTATTAATTTATTTGAATTTAAATAAAATATATACAGAAGATATGTTCGAACTAAAAGCTTTAATAGATCCATAAAATGTCATATTTATCTAGAAAATTAGTGGAGAACATTAAATATTTCATATAAAATTTATTATATTATTTTTAAAACCATTTATTTGATATTTTAATTAATATAATAATATCAACATCACTATTGTGTCATAATTAATGGTAATTATTTAATCCCTACAAATTATAAATAAATTTCTATGATGTAGATAATTGTATTAGATTTCTGGAGACTATTAATTTTCAAAGTTTTATTAAGTTTATCACTAAAGTAAAATTGTTATACTTATAATATTTAAGAAAGTGACATGTTGTCACATTCTTTGGTTTTAATAATAATTAAATTATTTTCCTGGAAAAAAGTCCATTAAATGAATATAATCCGACCTTTAGGAGATATGGGTCGACTTTTAGCCATCCAATAGGATTTTGGCGTGTGTTAGTGTAATTTTATAATCTTATATTTACCCTTAATTACCCGATATACCTTTAACTATGGTAAATAAAATTTACCGTAGTTACTATTCATAATGCCCAAAAAAATAAAAAGTAGCCTATTATAATAATTTGGACCCACTGATTCCAAATATGGAATCCATTTTTCAAAATTCAAAACACATAAGTTGTAGTAATTAATTTAAAATAAATCCCATTGTTAAGAAAACGTGTTTTAGAAGTTAAAACATTGTCAAAGATTGAAATGTTTTTACCTATGAATTCAATGTGAAATTAATGCTAATGACAAACATTATATAAAATTGTACAAATATATACTATTTATACATTAAAACCATTCAATATTATAATTTAACCACATAAATTATCTCAATGGAAAAAGTTGTTTTTAATTAAAAATTAGCGTATTTTTACTATTCATCGAAATATGAAAGTTATCAGAAAAAATATCAGAAATTTATTCAAAGTAAATTTTTATATCCTGATTCAAAAGAAGAATTTTATTTTGTCAAATTTAACTTATAAACGTGTCAAAAATAGATTTAATGTGGGTGCGCCATCAAAAGGCGGCAAAACTGCATTTTTTGAAAAATAATTATTTTACCCAAAAAATTTATTTTGTTCTTCTACCATATTCTAGAAAATGTGTAATATGAATAATAATGTTATAAAATTTAAAATTTAGTAAATACTATTCATAATGGCTAGTCCATAACAATATATCATTGTTTAGTGAAACCCGGTATTGTGTATAACGCAAGCTATCGAGGAAGGTCGCAATTGCATGTAATGCAAGACAAGTCCGTATTGTGTGCTATGAAAGATTCCTTTGGTGTTGCATATAACATAAGACATAAAAAAAAATATTTTTCATAAAATCTCAGGGTGTTACAAGATGGGTCTTAGTGATAGCGAAACAGTTGAGATATATGGAAGATGTCATGGATGGATCAATACTTCTGAGGTAACTATAATCAATAAGAAACAAACCCTACACTCTCTAGAACCCCAAACGACCTGACATATCTCACCAAATGTTTTCCATATCTCCTGATCCTCCTATGTCCCAACCTCAATGAAACATGTAAAAAAACCCAATCCCCGACCTTGAACTCTAGAGGTCATCTCTGGCGATCGACCTATGTTTCGGGTAAGACTGTGTAGTAGCCATCCACTTCTGAATCTACTAGACATGCTCAAATTTCTCCTACACAAGACGCGGTCCCAGTAAATCTATCTCTCATGCCTCTAACCAGCACAAGGGATAATGTCATGTCCTACTGTATAAATCCTCGTAAGTTCCATCTGTATTTTAGCTTGATAATTGTAATTGTAGGCGAACTCAGTCAGGGGAATGGGCCTCTCCCAAGAGCCCCCAAAATCTAGTATGCATGCTCGCTGTGTGTCCTATAGTACCTATATCGTACTCTCTAACTGAACATTAGTATGAAAGTGGTATGTTGTGCTCAAAAGCACATGTGTACGCAACACCCTCTAAAAACCCTACTATAAAAGAGATATAAAGTTGTCATCCCTATCTGAAATGATAGTGCGTGAGCTCCATGAAGTATTACCACATCTCAGATGTACAAATTTCTAAGATCATCAACATTGAAGGTCTCCATGATTCAAAAGAATTGTGAAACATTCATAATCCTATCAATGAAAACCCACACAACATCATTACCTGGAGGAGACCTCGGTAAACCAGTTGATAAATCCATCACGAAATCATCCCATTTCCACTCTGGGATAGGTAACTGCTGTAAAAGACCAACTGGCTGTTGATGTTCCGCCTTCACCTACTGACAGGTGGAACAACTAGTAACAAAACCATCCTCCACTCTCTTCATTACTGGCCACCAGTACTATTGTAGAAAGTCACAGCACATCTTGGTTTCCCTAGGGTGAACTTCCCATGTTGAATCATGAAAATCTTGCATCAACTCATCTCATATATCGATTGGAACCCATACACCTCCATGGAATACACATAATCTCATCATCGCCTACCATCCAACCAGGAGGAGGGTCCTCACCTGCCGAAACTTCCCATAGAACTAGGCCTTTAGAATATGAAAGATGCCTCATAATAACACTATCTAGTAGGCTATAGGTTAAATATGAGGATGAAATAAAATTATTCCCCTGTCTATCATGCACCTCCATAAGCATCTCAAAGAACAAGGCCATAAGACTCCACTCTCTACTAGCTTGTTGCACTGCCTATATTTGAGTCCTCCTACTTAGTTCATTGGCTACTTCATTGCCCTTACTAGGCGTGTAGGAAGGATCGATGTCAAAGGACTGAAGGTACTCTACCCACCTTCACTGACTCAAATTCAGATTACGCTATGTAATGATGTACTTGACGTTTTTTGCTCGGTGTACACCAAAAAACGCTCTAGCCGCAAATATTTCCTCCAATATCACAACTCATGAACAACCACAACTAACTATATATCTTGTATAGGGTAGTTCTTATCATGAGTCTTCAACTATCAAGACCTGTAAGCCACAACTTGATCCCCCTGCATCAGCACTGCCCCCATCCCAATACCTGAAGTTTCATTGTACATTGTGTAACCCTAGACCTGCTCTAGCAGTAACAGGACTAGTGCTGCTATATCTCTCCCTTTCTTCTCCTAAAAGGCTATCTCCCAAGAGTCTGACCACACAAACTTTACACCCTTCTTAGTCAATCCCATAAATGATTATGATAAGCCTGAAAAGTCCTGTATAAAATTCCTTTAGTAAATAGCTATCCCCAAGAAACTCCATATGTAAAAATTGTACATGGGATGTTCCTAGGAATCTATAGCTCTCACCTTCTCTGGGTCCACTGAAACTCTCGTCTCTAGGATGATGCGACCTAAGAAGTGAATCTGATCCATCCAAAAGTGGAATTTTGTGAGCTGAGCATATAAATGATGCTCTCTTAGTGTATTTAGAATGATCTCAAGATGGTTCGTCTGGTCCTGTCGATTGTGAGAATACACCAATATATCATCCACGAAAACCACCACAAAATAATCCAAGTAAGGTTGGAACACTCAGTTCATCAATGTAATTAAAATCATGAGCGCATTCGTGAGACCGAATGGCATAACCAAATACTCGTATAACCCATACCTTCTAAAAAATACTGTACAAGGTATGTCTATAGGTAGAACCCACACTTGGTGATATCATGACCTCAATTAAAACTTTGAGAACTCTCAATCTCCTCGAAGCTGATCAAATAGCTCATCAATTCATGAAAAATGATATTGTTTTTTAATCATTAGATGTTTATGTTTTTGATAATCCATGTATATCTTAAGAGTTTAATCTGCCTTTTTTTGAAAAAAGGACTAGAGAACCCAACAGAGAAGTATTGGGTCTGATAAACTCCTTTGTGTCCCAATCCACTAGCTACTTCAATTGCTCCTGAAACTCCATTATAGACATCCTGTAAGGAGGAATGGATACCGAAACAACTCCCAACACTAGCTTGATGGAGAAATCCCTCAGTCTCTTAGGAGGAAAACAAGAAAACTCATCAAGAATGATGTACTTGATGAACTCAACCACTGAAGGAAAGTCAGCCTGAACAACTCCCTAATCATCTAGAAACAAACTAGAAATATAGGCTATCATCTTGAAAATCCCATGATTCTAAGTTACATCTATGCTCACTTGGAAATCCCATTCACCCTTGTGAATAAGCACTTCACCCTCTGGTGATGTGAATGTCACCCTCCAGCGATAGAAGTCAACGTATGCTCGATAAGAAATGGTGCAGTCCATTCTAGGAATAACATGAAACCCAGTCATTTTGAGGAAATATAAACTTCAGAGGATGTGGAACCAACCAAACTCAAGGGGACACTCCATACATTGCTGTACATCACCTGTTATAACTCCCAATAGTGTTTCTAGCTTTAAAAATCCTTCAGAATGAAAAACCCAAATCTTGAGGATTTTTACCACTCGTGCAGAGATAAAACTATGGGAGGAAACTATATCGAAAAGAGAAGATGAGATAGTAGAAGATAATAATATTATACCTCTCACTGTAGATGGTTCACTATCCTAATACTACTAGGTATTTTTCATTGCATAAGTCTAGAATGTATTGTGGCCCCATGAGCCTACATGGCTACCCTAAGATGATCTTCCCTACTACCTCTGAGAACCTAGTGTCTGGATACCATTACCATGACCACCTTTTCCCTAGCATAACTAGCCTATACTGCCCCAGTTCCTAGACTTGTGTAGAGATGAATACCCCTCTACTAAACCTAACATCAGAGCTGACCCCCTACCACTCACAGATGGGGGGGAAGGTCATGCAAAACCGCTGCATGTGCCCCATCCTACTGCAAGCTCAAAATTCGACTAGGTCACAGTTGCTCTGATTTTTCATGTGGCCTCACCTACCACACTGATGGAAAACACCATGATTCCTATACCCACATCCTAAATTGAACTCATGTCGCAGGAAGCCTCGAAACGATGCTTCCTTCCTGAAGACATAGATCCACTAGGCGAGAAACAACACTCCCATATTCTGTAACCCCATCTTCCATCACATTACTCTATATAATCAATGCTTGATTCAAAATATCCATGATATAAGGTAACCTAAACACGTTGACCTGAGATCTAATAGCATGTCTGAGACCTTCCTCAAAGTGCCTCTCCCTCGACAACTCATCAGTAAGATACATCCGCACAAAACGTTGCAGATCTGTAAAGCAGGATGAATATTCCATAACTGTCATCTCTCCCTACTCCAGATGCATAAAATTACTATCCCAACCTACTCAAAGAGTCATAGGGTAAAATTATTTGTATAATCAAGTTTGGAATTCATCCCAGCCCATGTTCTATAGACCATCAGACTAGTTCAAAATGTCGCACCAGTGCTTTGATTATCCACGTATCTTGTAAGTCGGGAGCTTGACCCTTCGCTCTGAAGGTGTCTACAGATGCTAAAAAATTTCTAACATGGACTATAGGCATATTTATGTAGCCTGTTTTTTTACCATCCTCTGAAAATGAAGGAGGATGTTGCTACAGGAACACTCGTGTTAGCTCATCCATAATCAAGGCTGACTACAGTGCTCCCTTGAAAGTCTGTATATAATGAAAGAAAACCTGACGAAACTATGCCTCCATACATGTGTTTAGAACAACCTTAGGTGTTGTAGCTGGCACAATAGGAGGATCAAGAGGTAGCTCATGGTCCACCATATACAATGTATGGTCATCGCCTCCATCGCGGCATACCACGGGTGGTTGTCGTGGAGGCCTATCTCTACAATGCCAAACGAACACCTCAAGAAATAACAACATCAAGGAACAAAGAAAAAAAGTGTAGTACATGTCAGAAACCCTCCTAAAAACCAAGTTAACCCACAAACAACTCCTAAAGACATGAATGTATAGAGAACATCCCAAAAACCACTCAAACTATGCCTCTTTCCCACTCAAAATTTGGGTATAGGTTAAGTATCTATTTACCATTTCATGTTTACATTTCCATTTCACATTTAGTTATTCAGGAAATTCCACCCAGGGTTTAGCAATTTTTGAATCCATGAGGGCCCATAACAACTCATGAACCCAAAAAATGGCTCCCATTCAAACTATACATATAAAAAATTTATTTAGCATTTATATTTCACTGGTGCATCATTTCCTAATTCATAAAGGCCTATACTCATTATGAATTGAAAGATGATGTCACACCTTTATATATTGTACGTAACTAACACAAACAACATTCAAAACTATCACATCAACTATCAAAACATCATGAAATATATAATATATCCTAGATGGAATTATATAGTGCATGGAATGTGATTCTAAAAAGTTTCTATATGATGCATGAGATGCCACACCCTCATATCATCTGGTTTCAACTGAAATAGAACCCAAAATTGCATCAACCATAATATAAGAAATCAAGTGCATAACCCAATGGTGAAATCAAATCAACTGTAATAGTCAGAAACTAGAAAATCAGAATTCAATTCGAGGCAATCTCGATTTTCCCTATACACAGGGTACCTACTCCCAGACACAGTTTTTTTTAAAATCTATTTCATTCCTATCCCTATCTAATTTCACCAAAAAGTAAGTCAAACCTGAAAATAAAACACCTATGATACAACGTTGTAACGTCCCAGACCCAGATTCCACCTGAAACTATGCTCCGAACCCGGTAGGTCACATGGCCTCAAGCGCATTTTTTAAAATTTAAGAGGCTTCCAACTAGTATCGAGGGCCTAGGTGGGTAGAGTGGGGATATTATTCCCTCATCACTATAGTATCACAATGGAAGTAAAATATATATTCAATAGTAGAAACAAAATAGACAATAGACAATAGACAATTGAAAGTAAGACAAAAAGACACAAATACATAATAATAACTAGATGTGTCTCATATACAAAAATGATTTAGATGGTAAAAGTATCTAGAAAGCAGCCAGAACAGTACTTGGAAATAAAATAAAACCCATGTTACCTAAAAGAAACAAAATACCAAAATGGCATCCCAACAACACAAGCCTTAGCTTGGTCATATTCTCACATTCTATAAAGCCACAATCAAAAACCTATACAAGTTCACTTTCAACTATCATCACCTGCAACAATATAATCTATTTGGGTCCCCAAGGAGGCCCAAACAGGGTGTGAGATAAACATCCCAGTAGGCAACCACCCATGTCTATTGAATTCTAATAACAATTCTACAAAGGTGTTAACTAGTGTAAAAAACTGGAAATTAAGTGTGTATTCCCGTGGAACAAGTCTACTGTAACAAGTGAAAAAAAAACCCTCAAGGCTACCTGAAAAAGAGAGTTAACCTCTAACAAGGTAGTTATAGCAAGTACAAGAAAGTCACATGACCTTGCCGTACATCCATCTGTACCAAGAAAACCACAACCATGATTTATAGAGAAGTCAAGTATCCCATGACCACACTCTAAAGTGAATTGTAGAACCCAAAGTCTGGATCCAAGGTGTCAGTAGACCAAGGAATCCATGTAATAATTATCTAGACCATCGATGTCCATATCCAAGGATCTTGTCTAAGGAATCCAAGTAATAAATATCTAGACCACGGAGGGCCTAATCCAAGGAGCTTGTCCAAGGAATCCCATCGAGTCTCATGGGAATCCCTGGTGGAAACTCGATTAGGAACTATTGGGGGTCCTAGGAGAATGGAAATAGAAAGTCCTACATGATCCCAACCAAGCTGGATCCACGGGGTGGCAAGGCTTGGGGCATCCAATAGAATGAAGACCCAAGGGGCAGAGTCAATCCAAGGCATCCACTACCATGTTACAAATCCATGGAGAGAAGTCCATGGAATATATCAAACCAATCATTCATGAATTAAACCATTAAAATTAAACATTCAATCCATTTGAGAATACCAACTCACATCAACTTGTACAAGCCACGAGTATACCCACTCATGTAAACTATTTATCAAGAATATGGGCCTACCATCCCATATACACCATTTAACAAACAATTAGTCATTTCATATTGGTATACCCACCCATATTATCAATTTAACATGAAAAAATATCAAAATATACAAGGAATAACAGGATATTCATTGATCAAAGAGGCAGTACGTCTTCTAAATAGGCTATTCAAGAAATCAAAGCATTAACAGGATTCCTCTAACTAGGAATGCGCAAGAACACACCCCTTGTGTAGTTTAAAGTGGCATAAAAAAGATAATTCCTTTAAGGTTCACCCATTGGGTGACCTTGAAAAGAGTAAAGAGTGTCAAATAACCCAAGTAGAACCTACGAGCATCCTCACTAGGTATGACTACAACTATGAAAAGAAACTTGATCCAAAAAGAGGCTTCACTGGAAATTCCCAGGGGCGACATATAAGAAGAACCCATGAAAAGCACAATAAAATTCTAAATAAAGAATAGAACACCTACTTCACCACAGTAGTAGATAACTCGTCACTACTAGAAAGGGGGTCTTTCCCCATGCATCTATCCTCAACGGATTTGAAAAACCATTGAAATATCTCTTTATTTTATTATCTATTCCTACTGTTTTATTAAAACTGTGGGTAACTAAACCCCAATTCTCTAATTCCATTTCTCTCCTCCTCCATCTTCCATCACACTCCTCCATGAACCCTTGCTTCCATCGTGCTCTTCTATTGTGCTCCTCCACTCTTCCATCGCGCTCTTCCTTGTACCCTTGCTTCACCGACTCCCAGCCCTCTCCTCCCCTCCTCGACCACCGTCTCCTGGCCATCTGACCTCCTCCTACTAGTCCTCTCCTCCCCTCACCAACCTCCACATCACGGACATCCGACCATAGTGTCCAGACCATCTCCTCCCCTCCCCGGCCTCCGCCTCTGCTCCTGACCTCGACCTCCCGGCCTTCACCTCATCGTCAACATCTCGACCTCCGCCTCCCTACCCCGAGCTACAGCGATGTCTCCCCTCTCGGCTCCATGTCTTCCAGTAACATCCCCTCTCGGCTCCCTCTCCTCCCAGCCTTTGCCTCTATCTCAACTTCCCCCAACTCTGGCAATGTTGCGTCATAGCCTCCACCTCCCTGGCCCTAGCTCTGGCATCTAGGTATGAAATTTCTTTTCCTTTCTTTTTTTATTCTTTTTAAACTAATCACATATTCTAATATCAACAGCCTGAACAATTTGACTACACAATTTATCTTTTTAATTGTTTATTTAATCTATAATAATTCATCTTAGAGGTAAATTCTACTTATTCTCATTGTTATTGCAACATCCTTTTTCATTTACAATGTTTTATACCACTGCATTTTGTTCTTTGTATATAACGAAAAACACTACTAATTTAAGATCATGTTAAGAGACACAATAAGTTAACTACACAATTTATCTTTTTCATTTTTTATTTAATAAAAAAGCATTCATTTAAGAGGTAAATTCTACTTCCTCACATTTTCATTGCAACATCCTTTTTCATTTACAAGGTTTTATACCACTGAATTTTGTTCTTTGGATATATTCGAGAACACTGCTAATTTAGGGTCATGTTGGTGAGGTCCTTAATAATATTCACTTCCCACATAAACATTCCATGAAGTCTCCCATATGTTCTTCCCTATTTTATGATCCATAAGTTATTTCATTGCTGGTGATTATTCATAGTAGTGGAAGTAAAACTTTTCATTGATTTCCTAGCTGCTTGAGCCCCTATCATTGAATACACGTAATTAAGAGGCTGATTTCTATTTCCCATTAGTAGCAATATTCTATATCTAGTTATCCTTGCATTATTGTTTTAAATTGGTTCTCACATAATGTCAACCATATCTGTTTACAATTTTGAATTTAACTCTTGCGTCTTGTAATCATCAACTGCACCTGATCACTCATAAGACTTCTCTATAATCAAGTATGACCCTTTATTGTCAAGTTGCAGTTTATCCTCTAGGAAACAAGAAACTCCAGTGAAATACCTATAAATTTACACCATCCCTTTCACATATTTTTTCTAGTTCTAGTGTCGATGCATGACATTCTCCACCACCAAATCCATCTTCTTTGCCGAGACATTTAATTCTCTAGAATTGCGACAAAACAGTCTAGGAACTACTCCAATCCCCTGAGATAGAAATATTAACTCACACATAGGTTTTATTGAGTCCCCCCCCCCTTAATTGATCACTAAAACTACCTTATGGTTCTTTTCTTTTCACTATCTAGGATATATTATACTATAAAGAAAAATATTTGGATCCATACCTTCCACAACACCAATAAAACCCTTGAAATATTTAACTTTCAGGTTGATTCAAGATCAATCTAGCTCCATGTTCTAGTTTTCATGATGTAGTTTAAGCCTAATCCCCAATTGAAACCATATATTGTATCTCCAAACATGGGTGGTTCCATGATTACATCAAAACTTGGTGGCTACATTCTCATGCAAAAACTTATCATGAAGACTATATCCAAGATCAAATGACCCACATTTAATCTATACTATCCCCACACGTCCTAGACACTATACATTACTATTATATATTCCAATATCACCAAGCATAGAGCACCCTTATTTTTTCTTGAAACCATATGTGTCTCACCATGTCAAACCATGTAAATGAAAACTCATAATTATGTCATCATTTTATAATTCAACTAGAGCTCATTCATAGTCTCACCACTATTATAAAATCTTATCCTGAGTTTATAGGGCCATGCACATAATCACTTTTCCATTGAAAACTGTAAAACCTATATAAACACTAACTCACAGAGTGTATTCATCTCAAGATCACCAGGTATCTTCATATGTCTGAACCCTAACTCCTCCAAGAGTGTTATTACCCATGGGCACTGGAAATTCTATCCACCATGAATGCAGTTGTTCTACCTGAAACGTACCAATGTCACCTAGGCTAGGAATCTGAATGAGGCTTCCCTTCTCAAAACCATTTATATGTATGAAATAACTATTACAAAAGTACTTATCTTAGAGAACCCAATTCACCTAACACACCTATAAAAAATACATTGTCAAATTTGTGTGAATTGATATCATAAAATGAAATTTTTACGTATGCCTCACACACTTAAATGTTTCTAAAAAATGTCCAACCAGTCTGATGGGTTACCTTCAAAGGTCAAAATATACTAAATTCTAAACCTAGAGTCATGCTAAATATGGTAACCACTCTCTCAAACCTACTCCACACAATATGTCGAACAATGGTCATAACTATGGGTTGCACTTATCCCCAAATCAAGGTAACTGTGCATTAAACATTCCAAATACTTACAATTTTTTTCCAAACACGCATTGAAATTAATTTCGACCTACCCACTCTTAGGTCAAGCATAAACCAATAGTTTCACAAGTAATCACTACACATATCAAAACAAGATCACTAACACTGTGACCGATATAAAAATTCAGTACAATTTTAGAGACTCCTCATCATAGGGATACCACATAACTCTGGCACTCTCAATATCCCCAACCACCCAAACATAGGGTCCACATCTACTACCCACCATGTCACCAATATATATATATATATATATATATATATATATCCCAATTATTTTCAATACACTTTAAAATTTTATATTCCCCCAAAAATTATACAATAAGGGTGTAAATAAATGAAATTTCAATTAAATTAGATCAATTATATAATAGAATAGTATAAATAGAAATTTACTCCAAGATAACATGGAATTTCCACATACATGGGTTGGCTAGTCCCATGGAAAAGCTTTATACCATGTCTCGACACACTCTTATTCTATTTTGTACCTTTCAAAAATAGTAAGACTAAAAAATCCTCTAATAACATTTTATTAGGTCCTACCACCAATCAAGGCTTGCACCATCGGTAGATATAGTATCCTAGGAATATCGCCCCATATGATGCAGGATGCTGACTAACAGGGAGGGTTTCAAGTACTGTGGTGGGAGACTATACCCACATATTCGATTAAAAAAATATTAGAAATAAACATACTAATATAAATATATGTAAAGAATACATTTAATGACACAATGAAATGTTTCAATAATAATCAATGAACTATTTAAATGATGTGTTGGGTGATGCCAATGAGGGTCGTAGTGGTGATGAAGGTGGTTGCGATAGATCAGTTGGTGGTGAGGATGTTTTTGATGTTGCTGTTAGTGATGAGGCTACTTAAAAGGTTGTTGTTGTTGCTGCTGCTGCTGCTGCTGATGATGATGATGATGTTAATGATCATGGGCATGGACATGGGTATGTGGATGTTGGTGATGGTGGGGATATTAATCCCCTCCATTTTTGACTTATTAGGGAGACATATCTATGTACTTTAAGAAGTTGAATTGAATTTTTTGTTTGGATGAGAATGGTTAATTTATTTTCTTCTGAAAAGTTCTACAAAATTTTTTGCATGCATTTACATAAAGCTGAAATTAGAATCCTTAGTCTTGTATATGGGTAACTGATTCCCTTACTACCATAGAAAACATAACTCTAAATGACATTATAAATTCCCATTTTTTATTTCTAAGAAACAAGTGTATCACTTTTGACTATAACCAGAATTAACTCAGAGTATCATGAGTATATTTTCAACAGGGGGTAGGGATGGGTGTAGGGGGAGGGGGGCTTGGTGCTTGGGGAGGGGGGATATGTGTAAGGGGTGGGGATGGGTGCAGGGGGTAGGGCTGGGTGCAGGGGGAGGACTGCAGGGGGTGGGGGAGGGGGTGCAGGGGGGAGGGGTGCAGGGGGAGGGGGTGCAGGGGCGAGGGGGGCTGGGTGTAGGGGGTGGGGATGGTTGGTGGGGGAGGGGGATGGGTGTAGGGGGTGGGGCTGGGTGTGTGTGTGTGGGTGGGGGGGTAGTGGGGGTGCAGGTGGGGGGGGGGGGCAGTGGGTTTCCCTACCTCCATTGTGACCCACTAAAAATGTCACGAGCCGTTGTTCGGTACTGTCGTAGGGTTTCCCTACCTCAGTCGAGACCCACTATATGGTTATCCAAAATTTTGATGCCTAAAACCTTGTAAATGACTATAAATTCAGCTTCACCCACCTTCTAGTACTCTGTCGAATAGCACTAGATGGTTCCTATGAAAGTCAACTCCTACACCATCGATTCACACTGATGGTAAGTCTTCGCCCTCAATATTCACATGTATGTACCATAACACTCTATTTATTGGTGACATACGACCTCTACATTCTCCCCTATGATAATACCTTCACATTATAACCCCTTCACCTTTGAACCCCTTCACCTCCACACTCTAAAAATGCATTCGGTTTCTCGATGAAGGTTGATTTCTCTTACCTTCAATCATTTCCTATATAAATGAGAAATCCAAAAATCTCAACACTATGGTAGAATTCTCCTTCAGTTATCCTACCTCAATTTTTTCAAATATTTGCATTACCATCCACTGCTGTGTTGAAGCCTGCCAAGTTGTTCATGAAGACCTTACTATCAGTAAAATGTTACTCAGAGATTCTATAATTCCAAGATTCATCAATAGGTTTGTTCTACTAATGTCCTTGATATTTATTCCTATATATCTATCATGTCAGCATACTGTGATTTTTTCCTTTTTTTGGGTTTAGATGGGGGATTCGATTAATTTCATGAAATTGATTTTCATCGAAGAAAATGTTTTTCATGAGAATGTGATGGTTCATTTGAAGTTGGTACATGGAAATCCTATACTACTTACTACAAAACCTCATTCCAGACTTATTATCTATTTGATATTCTCTTCATAGTTGTTTTAATTCATGGATACGACTCTTATAATTTTAATGTCTTATTTTAATTATTGGTCTAAGATAACCTCATTATTTTAATTATGTGTTCTTATAATCATGTATATATTCCATCCTTACATGTCAAAATATTTTCATTTTTTTGCAGATGGATAAGAATGAAAAGGAATTTATGGAATCAAAATTGGTTGAGTTTAAAAACAAGAACATTACATAAAGTTTCATTCCAAGAGGTATATATCTGTAGTCTTGATTGAAAAATAAAGCACATTGTAGGTATGAAAGAATGTAGATTAGTTGATTGCATATTAAATTAGTTATGATATAAACTAAATGTTTAGTTTGTATGTATCATAATTTTTTTCATGTAGCCACAAAATTATTATTATTATTATTTATTTCAATATACAATACCATGGTTTTTATTGTTTTTTTTTCTACCTGGTTTTTCTAATAACCTTTATTTATGTCTTATGGGGTATATTTTCTCATTTCCAGGATCTTCATCCCACTACCAGGAGATTGAGCGAGAAGGTTCTTAAGAATTGTGCGACCAAGATTAAAAATTAATCAATATGGAACAAGGTCTATGATTTGTTTTAGATTATTATTGTAAAGTCCTTTCTTCCCACAGTTATGGATGAATTGATCACAACAATGAACTAGTTATCAATGACTAGTCTGATGCCTATCATTAATGGCAGTTTTGAGTCTATAAACCAAGAGGATATGATAATGCACAATACAAAACGTCCATTTAGTCCAAAACATGACTTCAATCATATTGATTATTATTAGTAATGTATCACTCTAACTTTCAAAATATCAAATATCAATATTCATTATTATTTATTCAAAATTTTAAACATTTTTTTACAGAAATTGTTAACTGTCCATAAATTGTACATAAAAATTGAAAAAATATCAGATGTCCTTCATATATTGAGGTTATTTCTTTCATAATTTATTTCTTGATTAATCATTAAATTACTTTCATATGGATTCAAAACATTTTAACTGATACATATTTTCTGTATGAACATGGAAGAGTTTGTATTTCTAATTTTATAGGGTTCACTAATTCCGAATAGATATTTGTAAAACACAACCACCATGAAATCTTGAATACATGAAAAATTCTTCCTTATTTCCTTTATTAGAATTTATTTTGTTTATCATTCAATCCAAACATGCACTGATTTTTTTAAGAAATTTGAATTATTGTGATAGTTAATTTGATATTGTCAATTCCTTGAAGCATGAGGTTCATGATGGATATATGAGCTTTAGAGGGAAAAAATTATTGGATGTAATTCTTTTTATACATCGTTGATTTCTTTTTTTCTTTTTGGTGTTTTATTTGGCTATGTAACTATGTGTTCATTGAAATGTTTTAAACAAATGTTTTAATGGAGCTTTTAATGTGTTTGGTGTCATGACTGAATGATGTAATATGCAGTTTAGTTGTAGGTACGTGATTCTAGGGATCATGTCGTATCTGAAGGTATGTTTCACTAATTTGAATCTCTTGGGACACATTTAACATTGAAAATTTTCTTTTGGTTTCTATTTTCATGGGATATTTTTTATTGAACCTTGTATTTTCCCACCTATGTTTTATAGAAATGCAGTCAACCCCTTCCCCTACAACAGACAATTTTATCATATATGTTAAGATGTTGTATATGTGTTTCCCTTTAATTTTATTATGTATAATATTGAATTATTTTATAATTCACCAAAAATTTGTTATAATTATCAACTACGGTTTAAATAATGGTGGGGAATCAAAATAGATTTTCATGTAGTCACATTTTTATTTTGTATTTTTATTCAACTATCCATTCATGTTTTCTGCTTGAGGTTTCTATCCACACTGGGCCCAAACTTGTACTGAATTAAAAGGTTTTCCCCATTGTGCAGTTTTGATGGTAATAGTATTTAATTTGAAATAAGTTTTATTTTATTTCCATAAACATTTCACAGTTTCCTCTATAGTGTTTTTTTTTCAGTTTCATACTATATATATTTCAATTCATTGTTATTAAATAGTGTCACCTCTTATGGTCATGGAAGCGAATTTAATGCTCAAGGATGCAATTGATGTCATTTTGAAGGCAATGAAAGTGGGATTTTACCCAACCATCTGGTCTTTCAATTTTTTTGATGAATTTTTTGGGTGCCAAACACGAAATATAATTCATCAAATATGTTTTTGAGGAATTAGTGATGGTTGGACCATCACTGAATGTTTACACCTACACCATTATGAGGAAATTTTATTGTAAGCGGCATAGAGGGCAGTGTGAAATTGACCTAACATAAGAATTTGATATTTTAAAAGAATTACAATGCACTGGGATGAAACCTACTGTAGTAATATAGAGTATATATATCTATGGGTTTTTCATTATTGGACATACTGGGCTTTCTTTGGATCTTATTACGGATATGAGGTTTATAGGATTTTATGACAACTGTTACTATTATAATGCTATTATCTATGGTATGTGTCTTAGCAGGGTGATGCTTTTATAGTTTTTGAAGAAATGATAAATTGTGGAACACCCACGGATTTTTATAGCTAAATTTTTTTGATTGCATGGATTTGACAAACCGAGATCTTGAGAAATTTATGTGCTTAATTGAATATAATAGTTTGGACCAGGGGGTAATTTTATTTTGATTCATGATCTACCAAACTACTAAACGCTCCCCACAAATATCTGATGCAGAAAACTATAGCCAACATCAAGCTCTTTCATATGTGTCCTAAATTTTTTTTACCAAACATCCTCCCCCTTGATTCCCTCTTCCTCCATGTTTTCTTCCTTTTCAGCTTTTGCAGCACACAGAAAACATGCACATTCATCCTCTCGTGGCAATTCTCTTTAGGCAATTTATCATCAAGTCAAAAATCTAATGTGTGACACATAGACAGTCAAGTGCTCCCCATTTTTTAATTCATTTTTGATAAATTTTTTATTATAAATTTTACAGTTGAACCAAACTGGTAGCCCCAACACTCTCAGAATGGTTGGCCTTTACCAGGAAGCTGCCTAGCCGATTCCAAGACATTAGAAAATTAGATTTTATGTATGTTAAATGACATAAATCATGCAGTTACGGAATGGTGGGGGGGGAGGGGTGTGCAGTGGGAAGGGGGAAATGGGGGGTGTACAGGGTGAGGGGGGTATTCCTACTAGTATTCAGGGGTGTGGGGTGGGGGGTGCTAGGGAAGAGGGCAGTGGGTGTGCATGGGAGTGGGGTGGTACTGGGGAAGAGGGCAGGGGTTTGTGCAGGGGAGGGGTGTTCAGGGTGAGGGGGGAGGGGGTGTGTAGTGGGAAGGGGGAAGGGGGGGTGTACAGTGGGAAAGAGAATTGGGAAGGGACAATGTGGGTGTTTTTAAAAGAATTCAGGGTAGGGGTGATGGGGAAGAGGACAGGGGGTGTGCCAGGGAGGGTGGGGTGGGGGGTGCTAGTGCTAGGGAAGAGGGCATGGGTGTGTTCAGAGGAGGGGGTGGGGGTGTTGTTGGAAGGGAGCAGTGGGGGTGTGCATGGTGAGGGTGGGGGGGGGGGGGTTACAAGTATTCTGGGGGGCTGGTGCTGGGGAAGAGGGCAGGGGGGGTCATGGGGAAGAGGGAAAGTGTGTGTGCAGTGGGGGGGGGCAGTGTGCAGGGGTGTGTGGGGGGGGGGGCAGGGGTGTGGGGGTGCAGAGGGAGGGGGGATGTCCATGAGTGTGTAGGGGATAGGGAGAGGAGTAGTCCAAGAGTGTACAGGGAGTGTGTAGGGTGCAAGGGGAGGGGGGATGTCCCGGAGGGGGGTCCGGGGGGGGGGTCTATGAATATATGTAGGTGAAAAACTTAAAAGAGAGTTTGGGTTATTGTTTTTGGCTTCCTGATGGATTTTAATTTTTGATCATTTGTTGATTTTAATGACTTGTATTGGTATACAGGATAGGGATGCTTGATATGCAGAGAACCAACAACAAAACATAGCCAATGAAATTGATTATCTTCCATGACTTGCAACAGGGATTGATGTGAATACAAAATTAAGGAGGTAATGGTTATTTTATACCATTTTTTGAAAAACATTAGTAGCCATTTGTTGTGTTTTTAATCAAATTGACTTTTCATACACCATGCTTGCATAATTGATTATTTCATGTTTACTCTTGAGTGGGAAATATTTGATATTATGGACATTCCTTTGTATCATGGTTGGATAGTTGATCCCCAAGTATGCACTTTTTAATCATGTACCAATATATTTTTTTAGAAAAAATATTTTATACATTCTCTTAGTTTATAGTTTTCATTTCCCCTTTTTCTTCTTTCATTTTCTTAATATGCATGTTGGAACGTATATGCATGCATGGGGATGTCTAGGGGTTTTAGGGGGTCCAGTGGGGGGGTGTTGAGGGGGGTGTCTAGTGGGGGGGGGGAGGTGGTATGGCGGGGGTGTCCAGGGGGTAGGGGGTGTCCAAGGGGAGGGGGGGTGTCCAGCAGGGGGGGTCCATTGGGGGTGTCCGCGGGTGTTGGGGGGGTCAAGGGGGTTCTGTCTAGTGGTGTCCAGTGAGGGGGGGGGGGGTATAGTGGGGGTATCCAGGGGTGTCAAGGGGGTGTTCAAGGGGGTTCTTTCCAGGGGGAGAGTGGGGGTGTGAAAAGGGGGTGGAGGTGTGCTGGGGGGGGGGGGTCTGTCCATGGGGAAGGGAGGGGATACAGTGGGTGTCCAAGGGGAGAGTGGGGGTGTGCATGGGGAGGGGGTTTGCTGGGGGGGGGGGGGTTGTCTAGTGGGGAAGGGAGGGGCTGCAGGGGGTGTCCAGGGGGAGAGTGGGGGGTGTGCTGGGGAGGGGGTTCTGTCCAGGGGAGAAGGGAGGGGTGGAAGGTGATTTTCTGGGGGAGAGTGGGGGTGTGAAAGGGGGGAGGGGGTGTGGTTTCACAGGGGTTTTCATTTTGGTTTACAAGAGTATGGTGAAACCAAGGTGGGGTAGCTGTTATTTCTAAGAAAACCATCTATAGCCACAATTTGATAACCGTAGGTATATGTACTGCTTCAGAACACTCTATACCCACAGTTTGACAACCGTGGGTATATATGTTGCTACAGAACCCTCTATACCCACAGTTTGACAACCGTAGGTATATATGCAACTGAAGAACCTTCTAAATCCACATTTTTTTGAACTGTGGGTATGTATGTTGTGAATAAACCTTTCTATACCCATCGTTTATATAATCGTGGGTATAGATTTATACCCACGGTTTACCAGAATTGTGGGTATGTTGAAATTTCAGTGGGCTATACCCACAATTTTTTCAAAACCAAGGGTATAAGAAAATCCGAACACCTCAGGAGCCCAGGTTTCATAAAACTGTGGGTATATCCTATACCCACAATTTGATGGGCTATACCCAAGGATTCAAACCGTGTGTATTGGGTAATTTTCTTGTAGTGTGTCCAGTATCAAGTCCCGATTGATCTTGGTTTGGAAGAAATATAAAGAACAGACGAAGAAAATAATATTAGAGATTGTAAACCATAACCCAAATAGCACGATCATTGTTCTGAAGAATCATTAAGGTCTAAAAAGAAAACGAGTACTTACTGATATGGTTCCAACATGACCGAAAGTGCTTGAATTGGAGTCTGGACACCTTCTATACTTGAAAAAGTAGAATAATGGGTTTTTGGGTTCAAAAATGAGAGGAAAACATATTGTCTGTCAATAATATGAGCTACTGCCTCTTTTATAAAAAAATCCCACTGGACAAGTAAATGACATGTACCTCAAGAACACGGCGTGTACTTCACTTCTATTTTTATGAGCCAGACTGGTTACACGTCTTGACTTCCAAGTACATAGCGTGTACTTGAAGTACTAGACATGTACCTAGACTGCAACAATATTTCATACTGTTTTCCACTTTCATTCTAAAAAACAACCAAACTAGGACACAACACATCCAAGGGTATAATCCTAAAAGGAAATAAAAAATTTTAACCTGAAAAAAATATTTTCACCCCAAGAAAAACCTAGGATATTAAAGGACCCATGGTAAAATTGTTCTAGATAGTGTCTATCTAGAAAATTTTGGATTACTTAAAGACTCCTCTGGAGAATCGAGTCATATTGGAAGATTATATGTTGTGATGATTAACAAAGTGCTAGTGGGATATTCTAGTTCAAATATAGTAGGTGGATGGTATACTGTGGAAAGAATTTTAGAAAAAGTTTCTAAAACTCTTATATTTGAAGACCTTGAGATAGGAGAAGGATGTAAATTTTATAAGGTTGAAATAGGGAACTATGTACATGATGGATTATGTTGGACACATCACATAAATGAAACACTTTTTCCCAACATTGGAAGGGGATGAGGCAGCTATGAAAAAAAAATTCAGGATGTGATTAGACATGATATCTAGTCCCATGTGAATATATCTCATTTAAATTGGTTTTATGAGGTGATGGATCAAGCCCTTATTTTAGAAGGGAACTTAAAAGAGGCATATGGAGGTAGACCTGTGGTTCTAGTTGGATGATCTAGTGGTGTGACTTTTGAGGTTATTAAGCATAGTTTATAGAATCTTCACTAGGGTGATGGAGTTAAGAGTAGTCTGATAAGAGGACCAGTCTATCAGGGTGGTAAATATGTGTTTCTATATTAGTGTGGAAGGATAATAAAAATTCATGGTCAGTTCCCCCGAATGCCAATTGAGTGATGAGCATGCGGAATGTTGGGGCATGTGAAGAGGTTCTGTAGGAAAACTCAATATCTGGGAACTAATGGAGGATCAAGGCTAATATAGATTGTAGGTAGAGGGTAAGTTACCCCATATATGGTAAGAAATTGGAGTTATACTGGTAATACTAGTTGAGTATGAGTACATGGTACTTCGATAGGAGAGTGTCCATATCAATAGGGTAGTGCATCACAATGGAACTCGAGTCAGAGGCCAGAGTAGAGGGGCATGCTAACTTCCTATAGTTCATCCAGCACCTCGATGTTGTGAGACCATACCATCAACAGTTCAATGTTTGATTCTTGTAACACCCTTTCTTTCTAGTGATTTATTTAAAATATGTTTCTTGTATTCTTATTTATCTTCCCAATTTGTGAGTTTTTTTGGTCCTAGCAGTGGAACATATGTGCGCGGTTATGTTGAATGATACACCATTAGGTATATAAGTAGGAACTATCCAGCAATGTAAGCAGTGTTCCCTTGATATTGGTGGGTACCGTTTCATGTGGGACTTGTTTATGCTCGAAATTTCAGGTTTTGATATGATATTGGAGATGGATTGGATAGTGATGTACCAGGACCATATTTATTGTTATAACTATAGGGTAATATTTACATCCATAGAGGGGAATACATATGTTCACCCTGGGTAATGGGATATCTTGAAGGCCATGCAGATCTAGTCTTTTAGCATTTGGGTGAACTCACAACCCAAGTTGATTGTTTTATGTTTGATTATGGGGGTGTAGAGAAGCTTTCATTTCCTCCTATTATGGTCTAGTTTTAAAATGTTTTTCATAATCACTTCTCAAGTCTTCCATCCAAGAGAGATGTTGAGTTAATAATAGATTTTCTACTTGGAGAAAGACCAATTTATATTCCACCATATAGGATTACACCAAAAGGAATTGAGAACATAAAACTCAATTGGAGGAATTGTATAACAAGGGGTTAATTCATCCAACTACAACACCTTCTGGATATATAGTGTTTTTTCCAAAATGATGATGGATTCTTGATGTTTTGTGTGTATTATTTTATGATGAATGAGATGAAGGTTAAGAACATATAACCTCTTCTGCAAACTAATGATCATTTTTACCAGTTGATAGGTTCTTTAGAGTTCTCCAAGATTGATTTGAGATCAATGTATCATTAGTTGAGGGTGAAACATTCTGATATATCACAAATGTATTTCAGGAGTAGGAATGGGTGGTATGAGTTTGTTGTGATGTCGTTTGGGTTGACCAATGCTTCAGTAGTGTTTATGGCCCAAATAAAATGAATATTTCACCCGTATCTGGATTGACTTGCATTGGTCTTTGTAGATGAAATATTAGTATAATATAAGACTAATGAAGATTATTCCAAACATATTGAAATTTTCTAGATAACACTAAGAGAGAATAGGATATACTCCAAGCTATCCAAGGGTCATTTCTGGATCAATAAGGTAACTTTCTTGGGTCACAAAATTTCTAAGGAAGGTGTGTTTGTGAACCTAGGAAAATTTCAGGCTGTTAAATCTTGAGAGCATCCCAAGAAATTATATTATGTTATAATTTTTCTGTAATTGGATAGATATTACTGAAGGTCCATGAAAGACCATTCCCATTTGGAAGAACCACTCTCGGGCTTGACCAAGAATGGAATAAAGTTTGAATAGATCGGGGAATGTGTGAATACTTTCAAGGAGTAAAAGAATAGGCTTAATAGTACAAAAAATTTTATCCTAATAAGTTGGTTGACGAGTATAACTTGTTTTTTGATGCATATGGTGTTGGTATTGGGGGTATTGTTGATGCAGAATAATCAGGTTGTGGCATATGGGTCTCGGTAGTTGTGGTCTCATGAATATAATTTTTCTATGAATGATCTTGATTTTTCCATGGTATTATATGCCTTAAAATGTTGGAAACATTATTTTTTTGGGTGAGTTTTAATATGTATTCCAATCATAAAATCCTTAAGTACATTTTCTACTAGCAAGATTTGAGTATTCAGACATGAAGATGGGTTGAGTACATAAAACCCTTTGATTTTGAATTAGTAAATATTTCAAGAAAAGGAAATCAATTTGTGTATTCTTAGAGCCATAAGACTCAAAAACTAGGTAGTTTAGAAATCCATTTCCAAGTGGAGGATAATGGCGTTCTTTACTGAGATATAACTAGAGGTTAAAGATGGACAAGGGAGATGACCCTTACATCACTGGCAGTTGAGCCGACACTTTTGAGACAGATCAAGGAGAGGTAGTATGAGGTTCCATAGTGTTTGGTTTTGACAGAAAGACTTAATGGTGGGTATTCACCTTCCAATTAGGCTATTTTTGATTATGAGATCATGTATGTTTATGGCCATGTTGTCATTTCTACTTGTATGTGGGAAGAGTTGATGCATGAGCTCCATTCCTTGAAGTGGTAGTGCATCCAAGTTTGACCAAAATGTATTGTGATCATCATAGAAAATATTGGTGGATATGGATGAAGGAATTGGTTTCATGTTTTATAGTGCGATGCTATACCTTTCAATAGGTAAAGGCTGAGCATCAGTGACTACGTGGTTTGTCACAACACTTTCCCATTCTGAAGTGGAAGTGGGATAAAATTAATATGTACTTTGTGGTGTTTCTTCTAAGGATTCCTATAAATAATGACATGATATGGGTAGTTATGGATCATTTGACCAAGGTGAAATGTTTCTTACCAATTTGAGATACATTTACCGCGGTCCATTTGGGATAGTTTTTTGTCCAGGAGGTAGTGTGTTTTCCAAGGTACCATATAATATAGTTTTTGATCATGATCCACGTTTTATTTCACTCTTATAGTAGGGGTTACATAATGTTATGGGTACCCGGGTGGTTTTGAATATGGGTTTCCACCTATAGATGGATGGGAAATCAGTGTGTACTATTTGGGTGTAAGAGGACATGTCGAGGGATTGTTTTCTTGAATATGGTGGTTATTGGGAGAATCAATTGGTTATTATTGAATTATCTTATTAAAAAAGTCACCAGGAAAATATTTTGATGGAACCATTTGAGGTGATCCATGGGAGGTTATATGGACCACCTTTGTGTTGGATGGAGGGAGGAGAATTAGTGTTGTTGGGGTTGAGTCTTGTATAGTAGTCGTCAAAATAGTTTCAGTTGATTTAGAAGCATACTGATATGGATTAGAGTAGGAAAAAGTAATATGCGGATCGACATCATTGACCTATTGAGTTTATGGTGGGTGATCATGTGTTTATTTAGGCGTCTCCAATGTTGGGTCTTCATCGGATTCAGAAATAGTGTAATTTGGCACCCATGTATGTGGGGCCATTTGAGATTGTGGAAAGGATTAGACCATTTACATACCGATTGGATCTTCCATAGTGGTATAGTGTATTTCAGTATGTATTTCATGTGTCAAAGTTTTGAATGTATCACCCTGACCCATCTCATGTTATTGACGTTCATAATGTCGAGCTTAAGGTAGATGCATCCTTTGAGGAGCATCTGTTTCATATTGTGGATCATTGTAAGAATGTCTTGCATGACAAAACTATGCCATTGGTTCATGTTTTATGGTAGCATGGTAAAGTTTGAGAAGAAATGTGGCAGAGGTAGATAGATATGCAAGCCTAGTGGCATAATATTTTTACCTGGGAATCTCAAAGATGATTGGGAGTGCAACTCGAGGACCAGTTGTTAGAAGGTGAGGATGATATATGATCTTAGACTTCTTTGAGGTTTTATCTTGTTTAAAATTATGGTTTAAATACCTTTATGATGGTTAATGAAGTGTTATCCTAATCTCTGTGTAGGATCAAGGTTGTTCCATGGGTTCGGGACATGAAATAAGGGAGAATAGGGTGATCCATTGCAAGTTACATGATTGGTGGATAGTTAGTAGTAACTGTGTGTCCTAACTGTTATTTATTAGAGGAGGGTTGGAAAAATTAAAGAAACCATTCAAGGGGGCAGGTAAAACCCTGAGAGATTAGATATATCCATCCCACACATTCATTTCACAATTTTTCAAATAATTCAGGATCGCCAGGTAACCGTCCAGCCTGGTCCCATCATTGTCGGACAAAGGGTGGCACACAGTTGGCGCACATTTTGACCAACCATGCAACCAAACTCTTCACCCCTTAAAAAGTGGGGTTTTCCATTATATCCTATTGGTAATTAACTATTATAATCAATATTTTCCCCCATTCTTCCTCCATCACCCTTAATGATGAACCAAATCACCTAATACCTTCAAAAAATCGATCTCCCTCATTTATATACCATTTAGAGAACCGTTGGTTGCGAATCAAATCTCTGGTTGAGTCTAAGAACCTTATTTCTTATCTTTTTTGTATTAGGTATTATGTATCCTTTATTCTCCTTCAAAATATCTAAAAACATATTTTTTATAGTGGATATTAGGTTTGGGATTCATGTGTGTTTGATTCCAGAAAAAAGGCTAGGGTTAAGCGGGCATTCGACTTCAGAATTGATGTAGAAGGTTGTAACATCATGGATTTTCAAAAAGAAACAAACCATTACTTTTTTGGTTATAAATTCCATTAAATTTCCCTAATATTGATTCCCAATAAATTCAAGTAGGAAATGAGTGTTTCTAAGGACAATTCAGTGCCCGGAGATCCAAAATGGGAGAAAAAGACTTGGTCACATGGTTAGAAGAAATCGTGCATCCCAGGCCACATGATTTGTATGAAAACTTGTGGTTGTAGACAATGGGAACATATATAACCCATGTTTTTTCTGAAAGTATGAAACCCAAAGCATATGACCTTTCAATGTTGCAATGTTTAGGGACGCATCCTTTTTTCATGGTTTGTGCATGGTTAGATAAACCATGTGCCTAACTATGTGGGGTTCCCCTCTATAATAGTGAGTGGTGGATGATTGGAGATGGGTATGTCCAAGAATGAAGTCAAAAAATGAACCCTTATATTTTGAGGTGAAATTACTTTTTTAGACTTAATTAACTTTTAACTTATTTGTCTTCTCCCCTATCATTTTTCCAACAGTTGAGTCTTCCTCATCCTGTAAAAAGTTTTATTCTCCTCTCATGGTAGGTTTCAAGTTCCCTCATCCGTATGAACTATGATTTTCTCACTATCAGAAGCAACAAGAAGCTATAGGTATGTTATTTAATCCTCTCCAATCCATTTATTGTTCTTCATCCCATACACTACGCTATTTTTTTGTAAGCTCATTTTCTCCATTTTCAGGGCATTTGAGGGTTTCTCCATTTTATTCCAACCTAGCTCGAATCAATGTTTGAGACTAGATGAGGTATGATCTCTGAGGCTATGGTAGGTGTTCTATGCCCTTTACATTCATTTTTTTGAGTTCTATATGTTGTGTCCTTGTGACACAAGCTGGACCCTTGCCACCTTTCCCCTACTTCTCCAATTAAATTAAATTGAATATAATCCCATTCCATTGGTGACCAGAGTAAGCAGAGAATAAACCCCTTGGGTTGATATCCTCATTAAATTATATAAAATTGGGTGTGATTCACCTATAATTCTTAATTTCTCCTTTGATTTAGCTTGTTTAGCATCCTTAAGGTGTTTTTCTTCATATTAAATATCATGATTTTTTACTTTGACTTGTTTAGGGTGTTGAACCTATTGACAAACCCTCACCCCATTCTATTTATAAATAGTTGGGATAATTGAATTGGAAAAGTTCATGTTCCTTGTTCCATGTTCCATGTGACTTAAATGAGAATGATAAATGGTTTGTCCTTGACCTTTGATCCTTTTTTAAGGAAAATGATTGAATTCATGAGATGATCTTTTTATAGACATGTTATATATATGTATTATTAGTTTATCAGTTTTATATTAGTGATGGGGGTGATACAAGGGGTTCCAATTTGAGGACCCCTTGGATGGAATCTCATGCCTCCTTGTTATAATCATAAATGGCTAGTAATCACATCAGGGGTGACATCAGCTATGCTGGAGATGTGCTCATCAAGCATTATCTACTTTTACCTCATAAAGAGTGACACTAGTTCCCTAGGGGAGATCCCTTTGATGGAATCAGAGGGAATATTGGTTGAACCATTCCTTGAGAGAGACTTGAGTCCCTATGTGTGATACCAGGTATAGAATCGGGGGAATACTTTACTTTTCTCACCATGATTGGAGTGACACGTGGGAATTCATCCATGGTTCACCATGTACGGACTCTTTAGCATTGCTCATATGAGAGCCCCTCAAGAGATACAAGTAAATTCTTTCTATATTTTAATGGATAGGATTAGGGTGTCTTGTTATGTTTTGTAAAGTAGAATTCAAATTGAATTAAAGAAAATTTAACTGAATATTTTCACATGAGAAGTACTTCCTTGGTATAAAAAATGCAGGGATGTGTCCTCCAAGCCCAATCATATGCTTGGGGAGAGTCCACCCTCTTAAATTTATCTCACCCAAATTATGATCATAGGTTCCTCTTTTTTAGACATACCAGATTAAGTTGAAGCAGGTAATTGGGTGGGTATCCAAGTGGAAGACAGACCAATTCATCTATTTATTTATTTTGTTTTTCATTTAATTACTATGTAACATAGTTTATTTTATATCGTACGAAAAGGAATGTCCTAGAAAACATGGTTTCCAGGATACTTAGATTTTTATCTCACACTCTTCTTGGGTTCCTTTAGTACCCAAGTAGTTCTTATGGTTGCTGGTATAAGAAACGCTAAGAATCCCACTTCTAATGTTTGATTCCTAACATTAGGACCAAGTTTGGGGGTAGCGGACCAAACCTATTCTTGAGATTCAAGCTGTAGTAGATTCTGACCATTTTTTTATTTTGATAGCATTTGGTATAGGATTGTATTCCCTACCCCGTCATAGTCATTGTTTATAGTTACATTACCATTACTTGATCAACATATTGTACCTTTTGATTATCTATATTCCACTATTTATGTCTTATTCTTGCATGATTGGGTATTTGTCTTCACTATTATTGTGTCTTCGTTATATATGATTACGATGTTCTTATTGTAATATATACATATATATTATCTACTTCAATCAATGAGAGAATAGTCTCCCCAAGGACTCATCCAAGGCCCTCGCTGCTAACCGAAAGCCTTTGGTATCTTGGGAGGAGTGCTTGAGGTCTTTTGGACAAATGACTTGGGGAAATGGTGAGTGGAATCCGAGGTGGGACACATAAAAGTGGTATAAAAGGGGTTTATTTTCCATTTTCTATTACTTTTGGGTTTAGATAGGAGACAAGGAAATTGGAATTTGGTTAAGAGAATGTTCCAGTGAGTAGATAGCCCACGTGTAGGGGGAACTCAAATTTCCTAGGAAGGGTAATTATTAATATTTATTACAGATTTTATGGTTTTACTATATTTCACCATTGGGTGAAACACTTGTTTAGATATTCCTTGTAGTGCGATTTAAATCTATTTGATGGCATAATTGGTTCCATTGAGCACTAATTCAACATTAGTTGTTTTCATTGGTTAGTTCTAATGCAATCTCATCCAATCAAAATACAACCCATGGACTGTTACACTCGTTGTCTGGTGTAAGGGTAAGGATAAAATTACTTGATGCACCAATTTCAATTTTTAAGGTGTATGAACCCTTATTAATTGGAATTGGTGACACAATTAACTATATCATTATTTTAATAAAAAAAATAAATAATAATCAACCTGAATGAAATAAAATGAATGTGAACCATTAAAAATAAATTGGTTACCAAATATGAGACCTTAGCCTAACCCAACCTAGTAGGGGGTAGTAAGTCTTGTCACCTATGATCCTTATTTGAATTATTATTTTCACCCAAACCTATATACAAGAGTATGAAGAGGGGTGTGTTTCTTTCGTAGGATATCCATGTTCCTTTACTTCTTTACCGCTATCCCTAACTAGTATAAATCTATGATGAGGCATGCAACTGGCATTGTAGATCTGTGCCCCCATGACGACTTCATGTTGTGCACTAGGAAAGTGGAAATGAGTATACATTAGAGGTGGTGTGCCATGAGACACTCATGATACCTCCTATAGTTCTACCTCAGGAACCTCCTCCAGATCCACCAATAGGTTCTGATGCCCAGTTTTGCGAATGTTTTCTTCTCTTTATGCAATCATTACATGGTGCACCTTGACCTGCCCATTTTATAGGAGAGCTGACCCACATGTTCTAGTACAAGAATCCTTTAACCTTCATGTTGGGATGGTGTGCCTTAGGATACAGATTCTTGGGTGTATTATATGATGTAAATATTCAATCCGTCGAGATTCCAAAAGAGTGGAGGGTCAAGCTCACGAACTACATGATATGTAACCCTGCCATACGATGGTGGGATGTTTTGAATCAATCTGGTGAACCCCAGGGTATGGTCTAGGATAAATTACATGCATTCTTATTCAACAAAATCTTCCCCTAGACCATGTGAACTAACCATGTTTTGTAAATCATACACCTTGAGCAAGGTGACATGTCATTGATGGAATACTCATCTCGCTTCACCGAACTATAGAGTTTTTCTCCAACCATAATCAGTTATGTGGTGACTACTGCGAGGCAATTTTTAGGATGGGATTTATTATTCTATCTGCTCATAGGTAAATGTATTTTGACAGGAAACCATTTTAGAGATGGTAAACCAGAACCTATCAATAAATGGAACCTGAGGGAATCATCCAATGTGAAGTAAGACAATTTAGCTTTTAGGTAGAGTTGTGGATTATATAGCGGAAATAAGAGATGCTTCAAGGGTAATCATGGGGGTAGTACCATGAAAGTTTCATGCACTGAAATCCTTATGCTGTGTCACCAATGCGGTGAGATTGGTCAAAAAAATATCCATTGTACGAGGAATTTATTGATGTTTCAGGATTATGATAGGATGGGTCACCTCCAGCATTTATGTCTATCATTTAATCCAATGACAAGTGAACATGGTTCTATTCTAGCACCATCCATTGGAGTAGGGTCAATGACACCTCATCAGGCTGGAAGATGGTATTCTATAGGTCATTCAGGCTGACTAGGTGGATGTGGATAAGGTAGTCATGTAATAGAGTTCTATCATCAGTAGATCGAACTACTCAGGCTAGTTAGGTTGTATATTTGGGTTGTGGTTCAGACCACATCTATGCCGTGCAGCCTATGCTAGAGGAGAAGAGTCCAAAGAAATCTATATTCAAAGGTATTGTAATTTATCCTCTTCTTTAGTATCTTCATTATTCGATATAGGTCCATCACACTATTTTCCAATTGTTTCTACCACAGGGAGTTTTGGATTAGTGTTAGATTATTCCAGTGGTGTTATGACCTATGAAACATCATTATGAGTTCGAGCTAAGGGTATAGAGTAGTGAAAGTAGTGCCTCTTTAAGATAGGTGGGTACCACTTTATATAGAGTTTCATAATCTATGAGATGACTGGTTTCAAAATCATTCTTGGATTGTTCTGTCTTGTTCCTTATAGAGCCCAAGTGAATTCATATAGCCATCATGTTTCCTTTTCAACACCCAAGGGAAACACATACATCCATAAGGGTGAGTGCGATCTCTAGGTGAGTTGAGATGGACACAAGCATACTGCGCTATGAGTAGTAACAACCCAAATGGATAGTATCTTTATGAGTGATCAAGTAATATAAATTATAGAATTTCCTCCTACTTTGGGTCACTTTAGTGGAATATTCCCTAACTATTTATCTATCTTACCTTAGGGGAGAGAGATTGAGTTTACCATTGAGATTGTTCCAAGTACATCCCCAGTGTCCATTCCTCCTTATTTTATGGAACCTACAATGCTTCAAGATCTAAATAGATAGCATGAATACATAGAGGATAAGGGTTTTATTTGACCCAAAACATCACCATGGGGTTCACCAGTAATTTTATCAAAGAAGGAGGATAATACCCTTAGATTGTGCAGGGATTACACTAACTAAAATTGCTTATGGTGAAAAATAGGTATCCAGTACCTCATATAAGAGACCTCTTCAACGAGCTTAAAAAAGAAACTATTTTCTGTTATATTGATTTGAGTCTGGGCTACCATTAGTTTTGTGTATAGATATTAGACATACCACATAAAATGTTATGGAGAAGGTATGTTTTTATGAGTATCTTGTTATGTTGTTCGGTCTAATGAACATGATGACTGTGTTCATGGATTTGATGAATTTTGTTTTCCACCAATATCTTGACTTTTTGTGGTAGTCTTTTTAGATGAAAACTTAGTGTACTCATGCACTAGGCATGACCATTCCAACAATATTGAGATCGTGCTGAGTACACTAAGAGAGCACCAAAATTATGAGAATCTCATTAAATGAAACTTTTAGATCATTATGTTTCAATTATTGGGTCATATCATATTTTAGGTAGGCATATCAGTTGGACTAGAGAAGGTGAGCATCGTGGTTTCCTTGGAGAATCCCAAGAATGTGTTTGATATAAAAATATTCTTAGGGATGGATTGTGATTACATGAGATTCATCCAATACTTATCATTCATGGGAGAACCATTTATGGGGTTGACCAAGATGGGTGTGAATTTAAACTAGATAAAATCATGTGAGAATGAATTTTAGGATTTAAAGGGATGTCTCACTTTATCTTCAATTATGATTCCAACTGAACTTGGAAGAATCTATAGTATTTATTGTGATTCTTCAGGGGTTGTATTGGGAGAAGTTCCAATGCAATGTGATCGAGTAGTGGCATATGGATCCATCCATCCAAATCAAATTTTTCTTAAATAGAAAAGTATAACAAGGGCACAAAGGGTTTAGGGGGGCCTAAAATAATACAAGCTGAGGGCATCCCCTCTGATCAAATTAACACCCTCTGGCTTCAAGCAGTTAGGATTAAGGAGAAAAGTGTTGATGGAACTATGATCTGCCAAAGAATCTAGGTAATTCACAACCTTATTTCCCTTGCGCCACGTTTGAGTCACTTTGGAGTTGTTGCAAAGGATGTCTTTACAATGCCTGACAATGTAGGTGATGGACCAGGGGATGGAGCCTTTACCATGAAGGGAGTCGGGCAGAATCAAAGAGTCGGTCTCCACTTGAGAGATGGCAATGTGATGCTGAGAGCAAATATTGAGCCCGGTAAGCATTGATTTGGCCTCGGCTATAAGAGAGTTTCCACTGCCAAAGGAAGAAGTGAAAGTAAGAACCACATTCCCTCCTGCACCACGCACCACTCCCCCACCTCTCATGTTGCCCATAATGTAGGACCCATCCATGTTCAGCTTGAAGCCACTACTCAGAGGGTACCAATGAACCCCACCTCCCCTGCACTCTATCCATGGAGGTTTGAGACAAAGGGTTAGTGACCTATAGAAAGCTTAGTCAAGGGGCGTCGCCCCAATTCTTGAAAAGAAAAATTAGGTCCGCCAGTAATAAACGAGTTCTCAAAATGATGGAACTCACTGAAGGAATAGACCCCTCGAACCTATCCCAATTTCTGGGGTGCCATAAGCTCCAGCATCTAGCACTGAGAATCAACGCTCGAGCATTTCTCTACATACCGGGGTCATGAGAACCTTGAAACCACCATTCCAAAAATGAGTTATACCTATGTTCGTAAGGTGAAAGAGCCATGAAACCACCAAAGAACAACCAAGTCACAATAACCCAATCACTTTCAAAGAATATGTGATTATTTCTCTCCTCCCTCCTGAAGATACAGCAATGGAAGCTCGAGGAAAAGCTAATACCGATTTTTTTGATATTATCGTCCGTAGAGATAGAGAAGTTCCTGATACACTAAAAGAAGAAGTTATATTTGGCTGGGATTCTGTTGCACCACACAAAGTCACTCCAATTATCCTGTTGATCCTAAGAAGAAGAAAGTTTGCGGAAACCCCTGGTGGTGAAAGCACCGGAGGTAGAGGGTGTAAACACACACCGATCGGGTTCAGAATTAAACACAATAGAATCCAGAGTTTCTTGTTGCTCTTTGTCCAGAACTACCGATGTGAACCTGGGATAACTCCAGGCCTCTTTAAGGGAGATCATCGGGGCCGGACATCCAAGAAAACTGATAACAGAGCCTCCCCAATTACGATTCCAGAAAGAGATATTCCCTTTGCCAACAATCAAACGAGAATGATGATGGAGAACTTGGATAAGAGGAGAGATTTTCGACCAAAATGGTGACGCAGAACCGCAAATATACTCCTCAGTACCCCCAAAACTAAAGGAAATTGACTTACCCCATAAGGTGCGTTCCTCGATAACTTCCCACGCCAGCTTGGCCTAAGAACAATGGACCGTGTTCTGAAGGCTGCACACCTTAATCCTGCCTTCATCGACAGGTCTTTCTAGCCTTTCCCACGAGGCGCAATGCCATTTCCCCTCAGACAGAGAATCCTAGATAAATCTATACAAAACCTTTTCAATATTCATGATGACCCCCTGTAGGACGTTAACAGATGCCAAATTGTGGACTGGCATGGCACACATGACACTATTAACTAAATCTATTCAGCCCCCAAAAGATAAATAGCAATTATTCCAGTTAAGGATACGATTCGTGATCTTGTTAACCACATGGTCGAAGTACCGAACCCAAAGCCTTGCTAAAGAAATAGGCATGCCCAGATACTCCATTGGGAAGGTTCCACACTACATGTCCAAGCGACGACATAGGGAAACTGCACGACTGGGAGAACTCTTTTGATTAAAGATAATATTACTTTTGGAATTTCTAAGTACCTGCCCACTCCAGTAGCATTACTCATAAAGGGTCCTCTTGATACCGTGAACAGAACCCCTGCCCCCATTGATGAAGATGATAGTGTCATCTGTGAACATATGGTGGGATATTGAAAGAAGATTCTATTTCCTTCTATATGGAAGAACAACTCCATTATTCATGCCCTAGTTGATAAGGCGGCTGATAGCGTCCTGAGAAAGGATGAAGATACTCGGGGAGATCGGGTCCCCCTGCCAGAGACCTCTTGATTCCTTGAAGAATCCATGAGACTTTCCCAGGAATGAAAGAGCCATCCAAGATGAGCTGAAATAGTGGATGCGTAAATCCACAGACCTTGGAGAGAAACCCCTGACTGCAAGAACTGTGTTGATAAAGCTCCATTCAATCCTATAATAAGCCTTATCCATGTCAAGTTTCATAGCCAAGTTGGATCCATGTGTTTTAAAGTTGATGTCTCGAATGACCTCCTGAGCCAAAGAAATTGCTCCTTAAATTGAGCGACCTCTCACAAAACCATGCTGTTCAATCGAGATCCATTGGGGTAAGAGTTTGGACAACCTCAGGTTAATAATACACGCAAGGATCTTGTAAGGAAAGTAGCATAGGCTAACTGGGTGATATTGAGAAATAGAAGAAGGATACTTGATCTTTGGGATAAGAACAAGAGTAGTAGCACAAGCTACCCGAGGGAGACTCCCACCATGAAAGTAATATTGGATAGTGTCAATGATGTCTCCCTTAACCACATCCCATGCCCCTATGTAAAACTATCCAATGAAGTAACATTAGCTAGAAGGTGAGTATTATGCTCTGCAATATTGGAGGAACTACTTATTGGGAGAATGGTTCATCATTTACACAAATCAAAGAGGCCTTAAATACATCTCCACTAAGCGAGACATGAATCTGAGGCAACATAAGTATGTGGAGTACCTACAATCATTCCAATTCAATATGTCTTATACACCCAGAAGAGAAAATTTTGTAGATGATTCCTTGAGTTGAAAGGCTCATAAATAAACCTTCAAGAGGCTAGTAGTGAGTGACAATTGATTTTGATCCTTTCTGAGATGAATCTAGAGGTTCAGGAAAGACACTAGAATCTATTTCTAGAATCCCTGATAATGACTTCTTCCCTCCTGGAATGGGTTCATATGAGGATATTATCATATTACAAGGGAATTTTTCTATGGTAGAGAATCATTGGAGAGAAAAACCCTCCTAGATGGGGTTTAGATGTAAAAGAAACCATACTCTTCCATGGTCGGGTATGGGTCCTTTAGATATACAAGAATATATTATAAAGGAGTCTCGTGACATTGTATAGGTAGTTCATCTTTGTCTTACCATGATGTTCTTACACATGCATCAGTATTACTGGTGTTCAGGTATGAAGAAGAAAATAGTAGGCTTCATCACTCAGTACTCCAAATATCTGCAAGTGAAGGTATAGAACCAGCAACCTACTAGAATTATAAAAACTCTCTCCATTATTGAGTGGAAATGGAATGATGTAACCATGTATTTTACCATAGGCTTTTCCAGAACCCATTAAGGTAGTGATTCAATGTGGATTATTGTTGATAGGGTGACCAAATTCATTCAATTCTTACCAATTCGGGAGTCCTTCTCTCTTGATGATCTAGGAAGGTTGTATATTTGCGAGATAGTTCAACTTCATGGTGTTACCCATTATATATTTTCATATAGAGAGACTCAATTTACTTCATGGTTCTATAAAGGGTTACAAAAATCATTGGGTTCAAAGGTGATCTTTAGTACTACATATCACCCATAGACTGACGGGTTTTCCAAACATACAATTTGTGTGTTAGAGGATATCCTACATGTATATATCATTTATTTTGGAGGTCACTATGAAAATAATATTACTCTGGTTTAGTTTTCCTACAACAATATATTTTATGAAACAATTTGGATGTCTCTATATGAATCCCTCTATGGTATACCATTTTGTTCACCTCAATACTTTATTGAGGCATGTGGGGTAGCTCTATTTGTTCCTCATCTTGTTCAGGAGACTTTAAAGAATGTTCAGCTGATTCAGAAGTGCATGGCTACAACTCAGTCCAGGAAAATGTCTTATATTGATCATTTCTGAAAACCTCTAGAGTTCAAGGTGGGAAATTGAGTCTTTCTATGTGTATATCCTATATTAGGTAAGAGAATAATTTGGATACATGGAAAATTATCACTGAGATATGTCAGAACTTTCCAGATAGTGGAGGGAGTTGGACTGGTAGCCTATCGGTATTTGTTACCATTGAGGTTCGATGACTTTCATGATGTCTTCCATGTATCTCAGCTTTGATAATATCATGCCAACTTGTCTCATTATCTTTAACCTAATGATATCAACCTGAAGGCATATGCATCTTTTTAGGAGCATCTAATATGTATCTTTGATCATAGTATAAAGGGTCTCTGAGGCAGGTCGATTCTTCTAGTCCAGGTGCTATGGCAGCACAAACATGTACATGATAAGACTTAGGAGAGGGAAGCCGATGTACATGCTCTATGGATGAGACTAATCTTAGATGACATTATACTACCCTCAAAATAGTAAATCTGGGATGGTTTGTTTTATTTATGGGAGTTTGTAATGTCCTTTATTTTCAAAAAGGTATGGACCATTAATTTTGTGTTCTAAATTCCTTAAAAAAGACCTAATAACGATGCCTAATCAAGTAAATGATGACTTATGTGAATCCAGGGATCATTTAGAGCCCGAAGCCTCAAAATGGGAAAAAAATAATAGGTTTTTTATTAAGAGGAAACCATACATCCCAGACCACATAGTTTGATTGACGTCCTATACTTGTAGATAGTGGGAAGTTGTTGTACACACGGTTTTTCCAAAACCATGTGAGTCGAGGCGCATGGCTATAAGGTGTTGTACAGTTTTAGGAAAAATATTTTATGCATGGTTTTCAGATGGTTTAATAAATGGTGTGCCAAACTAAACGAGGTTCCCCTCTATATTAGTGAATGGTCTATGGTTGGCACACGGTTTGGACAACCTTGTGACCAAACCGTACACCCTTATATTTTGAGGTGAGATTACTTTTTCCCCTCACTTGACTTTTAACCTATTTAAATTCTCTCCCTCTCTTTTCTTTAGTGGTTGAGTCTTCCTCCTACCATTTAACATCCCAGGTAAATAATGAATAATAAATTTTAATATTTATTATTATTTGCGAACTAAATATTAATTTTACTTTAATGGGGTTGCTACGTTCGATAACGTATCTGATACGCAACAAAGAGTTTCTTTGAAATCTCACATTGCACACTAGTAATATAATAATATTATTTTAAATGGTAGTTAACACGTAGTCATTGTATTGGCGGGAATGAATAGAAATAATTAAAATATGACTATATATGTTTGTTAAATTTTTTTACATTTATCCAATAAAAGATAAAGGCTTAAAATCATAAATGAATTCAATTTTAAGCATAAATACTCTAATATTCACTAAAAGGTCGATTTATGGTGAACCCTCCATAAAAATAGTTTTGTTCACTCTTATACATTCTGTTGGAAGAAATAAAATTATTTTTTAGAATCCGGACATCAAAATTGACTTTGTGTAAATTTTTGGTATTTTTCCGATGAAGTTCATTTCTTAATGAATAGTGAAAAATATTGTATTTCAATTAAAAACCACTTTTTAATATAATTTATTTATATGATTAGATTGTATTTTGAATTGGTTTTAAAGTGAAATTAGAATACATTTTTACCGTTTAATCCAATGGTGGTCATTGTAATTAATTTCACTTTGAAATTGGACTTAAACTAGTGTCAATCTTTTAATATATTTTGTTTCATAAAAACACGCTATTTGTTTTGACAACAAGAATTAATTATTAAATTAATTAATGAAACTTATATTTTTTGAATTTTTTAAAATATAAATCATTTTTGAATTCGGAATATCAAATATAGCTTAGGGTGAATTTTTGGTATTTTTCTGAAAAACATCAAATTTTGATGAATAGTGAAACCACTAAGTGGTAGTTAAAAAACTGATTTTTCGTTTTAATGAAACTTTACCACTTTTTTTAATTGAATTTCAAAAATCCAACATACATGGTTGTCATTAGTAAGTAAAATGTGGTTCAATGGGATGAAAATAATTTTTGGTGAATAGTAACTTTTAAGTTTTATTAATCGCGATTAAAGGTAATTAGTGTAATTTAAGGTAAAAATAATGTTATAATAATTTGATATTACCTTGACACATGTCCTACCCTTATTGGATATGTAATGGCCGACCAAAAAAATCCATGGATCAACTTGGGGACCCAATGGAGCCACTTGGGTAAGAAAATGACATTAATAACTTTTTATTTAAAGTTAAAATAAAAATGTCACAAACATGTATTGTTTTACAAAAGAAAATTTTACATGGGGTTATACAAGTCATATTTTTGACTATAAATATTAATTATAAAGATAAAACGATTTCCTACATCATGATATTTGTTTTATAATTTTTAGACATTAAATAAATTAAATTATTTATGACACCATGATGATGCAACGATTACCTCATTATTTAACGATTTAAATAAAATGAAAAGATAATGTAAAGTCTAAGACCAAAACTTGTCAAAAACCTATTGGATGGGTGGATTTAGAACTCTTATCACCTTATCCTAGAAATATATAATTGTGAGACCTTTAAAAACAGAAACTCATTATATAATAAAGTAACATTTTATAACATTCCTAGAGTGCCCCTCTTCTCCTCTTATAAAAGGCCCCCACCTCTAAAACCTTACCCACACCTCTGAAGCCATTGGCTCATCCAAGAACTGCTCATTTTATCTCTCCACATCCCTCTCCTCATCCTATAAGACTTAGATTAGGTAGGAAGCTCTTCAAGAAACCCTTTTGGTTCAAACCAACGGGAGTTACTCGATTTAAAGGTAATGTCTTCTCTTGTGTTCTTATGTTTTATTTTGCTTCTCCAACCCCATAAACTTTTTTATTCCTTTATTTTGTAACAAAACCATTTTCTTAAATATACTAGGATTCTTTTATGAGATGGATTCTAGCTACTCTTACACACACCTCCATATAATGGTTAAAGAACATACTATTTCTGTGGTTAGCGAATTTCTGCCTCACAAAATGATGATTGTTCAATCTTATTTAAACAACTTTCATGGGGTCCATTAAGATGTCACTTTATTTATATATGATATATATTATTTTTATGTTTTCTTTATGCTTCTGTATTTTTTATATGTTTCATGCCTTTATGTTTTCCATTATGGGTAAACACGATAATTTCATTTTAGGAAGTGCGGACTACCGCCCCCTCAAAGTGATTTGATTTGTTAATGCCATATGTGGGACGTATAAAGGATATATTTAATGATATTATATATGATATTATACTATAATTATAATATACCTTTATATCATTATGATTTTACTCCATTAAATATGAAATAGAAATGAAATTAGCATTCATGCGTACGTACGGCTTACCGTCTCCATGAATGGTGCATTTCATTTCTTACCTCTAAATGTTATGTACTGTTATAAATACATGTATATGCTGGATATATATGATATATATGATATCCAAATCATGAATATCATTCTATAAATAATGGACCTTTCACCACATGAACAACATGTAATTTTAAGAAGTCTATTTTTGACTTAAGTACCAAATATCGACAAAACGAACATTATTAACTTAAATGATTACATATTGATTATAACATGGAAATAAGTTATATAAAAGTAATAATTAAACTTGAAAAAGGTTCTTAAGAAAGTATAAATTAACTTTAGTTTATTATTCAGGAGATTAAAGAGCAATAGAGTCACGTCGGACACTAGGTAAGGGACTTCTTCTCAATCTCCTTTCATTGAGGCATATTTTGTTTTATTCACAACTTTATTTTATACGGTTTATAAACCCCTTTTACTTTAAATATTATACAAAAGTAATCTTTTTCTACAAAGCATTTTACTAAATGAAAAAAAGGAATGTTTATTTTAACGTATGCGGTGACGACGACCTTTTCTGCCGCCGTGAGTATTATTTGGTCTTTGGCTTCCTCAACAAGACGTAATGTTTAAAAAAAAATACCATATACTCTTTTATGTATTTTGGTATTGAAAATGGTTTTTATAATGGATTTTTTATGTCAATCTATTTAAGTGATATATTGTGATCGAAATGTGGAAATGTTTCCTTTCCATTATTGTCACGACCCGTCCTCGGGGCCCGTGTCGTGACTACCCCAAGCCCGCCTTCCATAGGCCAGGGGCTGGCGACTAGCACCAAGGCGTAAAATCCCAGTAAACAGGGAAGGCATTGCCTTTATAAGTAACAACCACACAGAGTCAGCAAGCGGAAAGTAAAGTGCAGAAAAGTAAAGGGGGCCGGAAATACAAGCCCAACTGTAAAGTACAACTGAAAAGTAAAGTACAGCAACTGAAGAAAAGATGGCGGCCTCGTGTCGTCCACTGGCAATCCCACCTGAAGGGTGGGTACAGATAGCCTCCAGGCTCCTCGGGTCCCACGTCTGCTCCGAGCACGTCCCGCCCAGTGGTCCACCTCCAGGTACCGTCCTGCTCCACGCCCCAACCGAGATCAGCGCTGTCCGTCGTCTGCATCCAACACAACAAGGTGCGGGCATAGCCCGTGCAGGGGTGAGTATAAGCTACTCAGTAAGGACCCCGAGACCCCCGAAGGTCTCCCGAAATCCACAAAGGATATAGCACAAAAGAAAGATGCAATCACGAAGTAACATCTGACTCGACTTAGGTATATGCCCATACATATACCTAAGTCCCCAATTCTAGCTCTGCTCACAAGCTCAAGAACAACTCAATCCACAAAGGAAAGCAAGACTCAAATCCACAAAGGAGAGTAAACAGTAAATCCACATAGGATAGTTCAACACAATTCACAAAGGAAAGTAACATAAGATTCAGCTCAACCAGGTATACTTTTTCAGATGACGTCAAAGATGATCACTGATCCATCTAAGTCGTCGGACCCACGAAGGATCGATAGGTACTAACCCCCGCAAAAGACCCACACAGGATCGGGCTCACACAGAACCTGTAGGCAGTGGCTCACACAGAACCGGTAGTAAGGACCCACATAGGATCGGGCTCACACAGAACCTGTAGCACTGATCCACATAGGATCGCTGAGTGAAGTAGTCGACGCAGTCCACTGAGGATCTCTACTCTGTCGTCGCCGCAGTCCACGAAGGATCTCTGCTCTGCCGTCGTCGCAGTCCACGGAGGATCTCTGCTCTGCCGTCGTCGCAGTCCACGGAGGATCTCTGCTCTGTCGTCGAAGTCACAGCCAGCGCTAGGGTTCCCGCACATAGCGAGCTCGTTTAGGAGGGTCCGCTCCACGAGCCGAGAGGCTGATACATCAACTGACACGTAGTCCGAAGTTGATGTATCCAAAAGTTCCGTATCGACAACGGGATCTCAACGCAATAGACGGCGCGTCAATCGGACGCCCGGTCTGAGAGTTATTGGCATTTTCGTCCCAGGGGCCCGGTTGGTTTTTAGGGAAAAACCAACCCGACCGTACTCCGCCTGTATCCGATCCTCGGGCGGAGTATGCCAAAAGTTCCGTCTCACTTAGAGGAATCTACCACAGCTGACGGTACGTCGATCGGACGTCCGTAGCTCATGTTATGAGCGTTTCCGCTCCGAGGGCCCGGTTGGTTTCGTGTACGAACCAACCCGGCCGAACCCAAAGTCTTCCGAAACCTTGAGTATACTATACCGAAACGACCGTCTCGATCCAAGGATCGCGTAGCCGCTGACGGTTCGTCAATCGGGGGTTCCAGGCCCAAGATATGGGCGAAAGACCGAAGAGGGCCCGAAACGGGGGTCCTGGGCCCGGGGCGACCCGGCCCGAACCCCCCCTTGGGTCGGCCGAACCGGGTCGGCCCGACCCGGTCCGACCCGGCAAGGCCGGGTCCGGTCCGGCCTGGGCGCGGCCCGGCCGACCGGACCGGCCGGCTCGGCTTCGGCCGAGCGGTCGCTTGAGCCGCCGCGGGTCAAACCCGCGGCTTTGGAGAAACGCGGCCCGCGCGGGCCGCGTGCTGGAGGGCCGGACCGCGGACGCGGTCCGGCGGTTCGCCGCCGCCGCGGCTCGGCCGTGGCGGACTCCTCCGGCGGCGCGCCGGGCGCCGCCGCCCCCTTCCGCGGGCCGCCGGAGTTGCTCCGGTGGCCCGTTTTGCCTCCCGTCTGTGCCATTGTTCCTCCCGGGACGCGTCCTTCACTGCGGAATCAACAAATGGCCCTTGTGTCATGCTATTGCCGTCGCCCGCCAAATCCGCACAAAAAGGAAGATCGGCGGAGGGTTGCCGGGTCTTGTTCGTTAGACCCGCACCCTCCGCGTTAGTCATAAACAACGGGAGAAACAAGAAACGACCAAATCAACAATTTTAAATAAATTTAAAATTGTTCCGTGATCGGTTCTTTATTTTAAAAGAAATAAAATCACGGGAAAGGAAAATATTTCAAATCAACCCTTACCTCGCAGCTGTCGTTGCCGAACGAGGGATCGTCGCGGGATTGCTCGTCGCGGAAGAAGGGGGATCGTCGCGTCGTCGCGGTATCCGGCGTCGCGTCGCCAATCTTAGTTGCCGAATGAGGATCGGTTGCGGAAGAAGAGGCGTCGCCGAAGAACGTCGCGGGTAAAGCTCGTCGACGTCGCAGATCTCGGTGTGCGTCGTCGAATTCCGGTCACCGGCGTTCTTCGTGTTCTTCGGGTTCTTCGCTGGGAGGGTGGAGGTTCAGAGGAATTGCACAATGATAGCAATCCTCCAAAATAGACAAGTTGTCTATTTTATTATTTTGCCAACAAACGCAAAACGCGTAAGTGACGACCCATTTAATTCGTTGAATTAATTCAACGAATAAAACAGCCCATTTAATTCACGAAAGAAACAGCCCAATTAAATGGTCTGTTAAGAATTAAAGAAAACGCGTCGGTTGACTTTTCAGTTACCTTGACGGGTTTTCGCGGGTGCGTTACTTAGCGAATGAAACGGCGGGGCTCGTGCGGGCCCTGCCTCACAAATATCCTACCAAGAGGGTATGATATTTCTGGATAGTATCCTATCCAGTTCAACTCAGTTCAAGCCGTCTTTAAGTGACTTCAAGTGGCTTCCAAGCAGCTTAAGTGAAATAAAATAAAGTTGTCGCACAAACTTTATTTTATTTCTGACTTAAAGCCGCAAAATTTAAAAACCACGGTTGAGCAAACGCAACTCCGGAAGAAGCGTTTCTAAGCAAATACCGGCGCTGCGATTTCATCGGTGCCCTCAGAATTCGATTCCGGGCACCGGTTCAAAAGATAGAAAAACCCGCTCGTCCGTTCACTGAACGTACCCGAGCCAATCTTCGGAAATTGATTCCGGGCACACCGGGCCTCGGAATCAGGTGCCGTCTGAAGCTGCGCTCTTGTAAAATTCCAAAGAAAATTAAGAAAAAAATTTCCTTGAAATTTGCGGGTCTTTACATCACTCCCACCTCAGGGCTTTACGTCCTCGTAAAGATACATCAAAAACTAGGGGAACAAATGGGGGTACTGAGCACGCATCTGAGCCTCCCGCTCCCAAGTGCTCTCCTGGAGGTTCCCGTGCTGCCATCTGACGCGCACAAGAGGAATCGACCGCCCACGTAGGACCCGCTCCTGTCGATCCTCGATCTCCACTGGGACCTCCGCAAAAGTCGCCCCATCGTCCACGTCCAGCTCCCCAAAGTCGATGATGTGCGTCGGGTCGTGCACGTATCTCCTCAGCTGAGACACGTGAAAGACGTCGTGCACCCGGTGCAACTGAGGTGGTAGAGCCAGGCGATAAGCCACCTCTCCTATCCTGCTGAGGACCTGGAAAGGCCCGATGAAGCGTGGAGACAACTTGCCGCCTCGGCCAAATCTCCGTAAACCACGTCGAGGTGAGACACGCAAAAAGACGTGGTCGCCATCCTCGAACTCTAGTGGCCTCCGCCTCCTGTCAGCATATGACTTCTGCCGGCTCTGAGCTGTCCTCATCCTCTCCTGGATGATCTGGACCTTCTCTGTCGTGGCTCGGACCATCTCTGGTCCCACGAGTGCTGACTCCCCAGGGTCTGTCCAGCACAACGGTGATCTGCAGGGTCTGCCGTACAACGCCTCGTATGGTGCCATCCCGATGGTGGAGTGGTAGCTGTTGTTGTACGCGAACTCCACCAAGGGTAGGTGGTCCTCCCAGCTGCGACCAAAGTCGAGAACACATGCACGGAGCATGTCCTCGAGTGTCTGTATGGTCCTCTCCGTCTGACCATCCGTCTGAGGGTGGAAGGCTGTGCTCAGATGGAGCCGCGTCCCGAACGCCTCCTGCAACCCCTTCCAAAGCCGGGAAGTGAAACGAGCATCTCGATCGGAGACGATAGACGATGGCACACCGTGAAGCCGTACGATCTCCTGGACGTAAAGACGTCCCAAGCTCTCCACTGAGCCCTGCTCTCTGATGGGTAAGAAGTGTGCCGACTTAGCGAGTCGGTCGACAATCACCCAAATGGAGTCGTGACCTCTGGAAGTGCGTGGAAGTCCAGTCATGAAGTCCATAGATATGCCATCCCACTTCCACTCCGGGACCTCCAAGGGCTGTACCAAGCCTGCTGGTACCTGATGCTCTGCCTTCACCTGCTGGCAGGTGAGGCATCGTGAAACGAACTCTGCCACAGCTTTCTTCATGCCCAGCCACCAGTGCTGTCGTCTGAGATCCTGGTACATCTTCGCCACTCCGGGATGCACCGCCAAGGGAGAAGTGTGAAACTCTCTCAGCACCTCCTCTCGCAAAGCGACTGGTACGAAGGTACGTCCTCTGAAAAGGATGTCGTGCTCTGCTCCAAGGGAGAAGCCATCAGGCGCCTGACCTGAGGATATCAGTGCACGCCGGGTCTCACAGTCAGCGTCCCCACGCTGAGCCTCTCTAACCCGCTGTAGAAGTGGAGGAGAGACTGTGAGAGACTGAAGAAAGGCTGCTCCGTCTCTATCCACGAAGGATATCTGTAAAGAGGCTAGCTGCTCTGTCGCCTCCTCAAGTAGCTGAATGCCCGTCCTCCTGCTGAGGGCATCGGCTACCACGTTCCCCTTCCCAGGAGTATAGACTATCTCAAAGTCATAGTCCTGGAGGAACTCAAGCCATCTCCGCTGTCTCAGGTTCAGGTCCTTCTGAGAGAAGATATACCTGAGACTCTGGTGGTCAGAAAAGACTGTGAAGCGCTCGCCCATCAGATAGTGTCGCCAAGTCTTCAGAGCGAAGACCACTGCTGCCAACTCCAGGTCATGAGTGGCGTAGTTCTGCTCATGCGGCCTCAACTGACGTGATCCGTAGGCGATCACGGCCCGCTCCTGCATCAGGACGCACCCGAGTCCAGTCCCTGATTCATCGCAGTAAACTACGTACCCAACTCCCTCCTCAGGCAACCTCAAGATAGGTGCGCTGGTCAATCTCTGTCTCAGCTCCTGGAAGCTCTACTGACATCTGTCTGACCACACAAAGGGTTTCCCCTTCTTCGTCAAGGCTGAGAGTGGTGCCGCAACTCTGGAGAAGTCTGGCATGAATCTCCGATAGTATCCGGCTAAGCCCAAGAAGCTCCGCACCTCCGTCACGCTCCTGGGTGGCTCCCAAGCTAGTACTGCCTCGATCTTCGCGGGATCCACTGCAACTCCCGCCTCAGAGATGACGTTCCCCAAGAAATGGACCTCACGTAACCAAAACTGGCATTTTGAGAGCTTGCCATAAAGCTGGTGCTCTCGGAGTGTGTCTAGCACAACTCGCAGGTGGTAGGCATGCTCCTCCTCAGTCGTCGAGTATACCAAAATGTCGTCAATGAAGACAACGACAAATCGGTCGAGGTATCGCTGGAAGATCCTGTTCATGAGGCTCATGAACACTGCTGGAGCATTGGTTACGCCGAATGGAATAACCAAGAACTCATAATGGCCATACCGACACCTGAAGGCCGTCTTCTGCACGTCCTCGTCCCGAACTCTGAGCTGATGATAGCCTGACCGGAGGTCTATCTTCGAGAACCACCGCGCTCCCTTGAGCTGATCGAAGAGGTCATCAATTCGTGGCAGCGGATACTTGTTCCTCACTGTCACCTGGTTCAGGCAACGATAGTCGACACATAGTCGCAAGCTCCCATCCGCCTTCTTGGCGAACAAAATCGGGGAAGCCCAGGGTGAAACACTGGGTCGGATAAACCCCTTGCTCTGCAAGTCCTCCAACTGTACCCGCAGCTCCCGAAGCTCGGCGGGGGCCATCCGATATGCTGGAGTAGATATCGGGGCTGTCCCGGGGTACAAGTCGATGTAAAAGTCTACCTATCTACGAGGAGGTAGCCCTGGAACGTCGCCGGGAAAGACGTCCACGTACTGGTCCACCACTGCAGGAAAAGCTGGACTCCGCACGTCCACTGCTCCCAGGATGAGGCTAGCCAACTGATGAGAGATGGGCTGCACTCTCCTCCGCGGAAGTCCATCCTGTGCTGCAAAGGTTCCCTTCTCGCCGGTGAAGGTAAACCTGCTCCCGTCGGTGCGAACACATCGCACCTTGCGCCTAAAACAATCGATCTGGGCATGAACCGTGGATAGCCAATCCATGCCCAAGATGACGTCGTAAGGCCTCGACGCCGCTACAAGGAGATCCCAGCCGAAGCTCTCGCCTCCTAGAGTAAGCTCACACTACCGGCACCAGTGCGTAATCGTCGAGTCTGTTCCCGTAGGAGTCTCTAGCCGTAAGGATCGAGCCAACGGCTCAGTCGGAATCTCCGAGCTCCGAACAAGGGCAGAGGCTATGAAAGAGTGACTCGCTCCTGTGTCTATAAGTACTGCAGCAAGGGTGGAATAGACACAGATCGTACCTCGAATCATCTCTGGAAAGTCGGGGTCGTTGGCCTCCACTGCCTGGAGCTGGGCCTGCCCCTGCCCACCAGCTCCCTTTGGTCGAGGTGGCCCTCCTGGTGGTGGTGGGGGTAGAGCCTGGAAGCGTCTCCCACCACCCGCTGCTCGGCCAGCTCCTCTGCCTCGTCCGCCTCCTCCCTGCGGACCGCCACGGTCGACCCTCTTCCTCTGCCTGGGTGGCCCCTCCACCGTCTGCTGCTCCTCTGGTCGGCGAGTCGGGCAGTCACGAGCCATGTGACCCTGCCTGCCGCAGGTGTAGCACAACCTGCCTCTCTGAAGGCTGGCACTCCGCTGTGTGCCCCGCACCGCTGAGCCGGTGTCCTGAGGCCGTCTGCGTGGGGGTCTGGTCTGCCTGGACCCGAGAGTCATCCGTCGGCTACCTGCTGCCGAAGACTCAGCTACCTGCCGCCCTGCGCTAGGTCTCGCCGCTGAAGAAGGCTCTGCCAGGAAGCTCTCGATCAGGAGGGCTCGCTCCAGCACTCCCGCCTGGGTCGGAATGCTGAGGGAGATCAGCGACGCCCGAATCTCCTGTCGCAAGCCCTGCTCGAAGGTCCGGGCCCAGAAGAAGGGGTCCCGTACCATGTCGGTCGAGTAGCGAGATAGGTCAGTGAACCTCGCCGCGTACTGAGCGACCGTCATGCTGCCCTGGCGCAGCTGGAGAAGCTCCTGGATGCGCACCGCTCGGAGGGTGGCCGGGACGAACTCAGAGCGGAAGAGGCTCTCGAAGTCCGTCCAGAGCAAGGATGCCTCATCGTGAACCTGGAGCATCAGGCTCCACCATCGTCCTGCCGCCGCCTGCAGGAGGCTCGCCGCGAGAATCACCATGAGATCCGCTGGTGTCCTCACTAGCCTAAAGATCCGTACCACCGCCTCTAGCCAGTCCTCGGCGGCCTGGGGGTCCGCCTCACCGCGAAACCTGGGCGGTCGCTGGCTCTGAAACTCATGCAGTGCCCTGAGGCGACGTGCATCGTCAGCGTCTGGTACTGGCAGCATCGGTGGCTCGGCGGGTAAAGCTACCGCCGGTGCCACTGCTGGCAAAGGGCCCTGCACCGAGGCCTCGTCGCTCGGTGGGCTGCCGTCGCGCCCTACACTCGGAACCCTAGCTGGCTGTCGTCGCGGGGCCATCCTGAAAAGGAGAACAAGAGCACCACAGTCAGAACAGTATACCTGGTGAGCTAGCACAAGTAATCACAAGGAAAACTTGAGACTTTCATGAAGCAGATCAGTATACCCGGTGAGCTGACACAAGTAATCACAAAGAAAACTTGAAACACACACGCAATCAATGTTTTCATGCATTAAGTCGGAAATCAGGAGTCAGGGTCCTGGTGTACGGATACGTCGGCCACCGCACCAACACTGGGCTCCCTGAACTGATAACCACACTCAATACACTAAACACTATTGCTTCATATAGGAAGAAAAGACGATCAGAGTCTGCGGTAGAACCGACCACCTCTGATACCAATTTGTCACGACCCGTCCTCGGGGCCCATGCCGTGACTACCCCAAGCCCGCCTTCCATAGGCCAGGGGCTGGCGACTAGCACCAAGGCGTAAAATCCCAGTAAACAGGGAAGGCATTGCCTTTATAAGTAACAACCACACAGAGTCAGCAAGCGGAAAGTAAAGTGCAGAAAAGTAAAGGGGGCCGGAAATACAAGCCCAACTGTAAAGTACAACTGAAAAGTAAAGTACAGCAACTGAAGAAAAGACGGCGGCCTCGTGTCGTCCACTGGAAATCCCACCTGAAGGGTGGGTACAGATAGCCTCCAGGCTCCTCGGGTCCCACGTCTGCTCCGAGCACGTCCCGCCCAGTGGTCCACCTCCAGGTACCGTCCTGCTCCACGCCCCAACCGAGATCAGCGTTGTCCGTCGTCTGCATCCAACACAACAAGGTGCGGGCATAGCCCGTGCAGGGGTGAGTATAAGCTACTCAGTAAGGACCCCGAGACCCCCGAAGGTCTCCCAAAATCCACAAAGGATATAGCACAAAAGAAAGATGCAATCACGAAGTAACATCTGACTCGACTTAGGTATATGCCCATACATATACCTAAGTCCCCAATTCTAGCTCTGCTCACGAGCTCAAGAACAACTCAATCCACAAAGGAAAGCAAGACTCAAATCCACAAAGGAGAGTAAACAGTAAATCCACATAGGATAGTTCAACACAATCCACAAAGGAAAGTAACATAAGATTCAGCTCAACCAGGTATACTTTTTCAGATGACGTCAAAGATGATCACTGATCCATCTAAGTCGTCGGACCCACGAAGGATCGATAGGTACTAACCCCCGCAAAAGACCCACACAGGATCGGGCTCACACAGAACCTGTAGGCAGTGGCTCACACAGAACCGGTAGTAAGGACCCACATAGGATCGGGCTCACACAGAACCTGTAGTAAGGACCCACATAGGATCGGGCTCACACAGAACCTGTAGCACTGATCCACATAGGATCGCTGAGTGCAGTAGTCGACGCAGTCCACTGAGGATCTCTGCTCTGTCGTCGCCGCAGTCCACGAAGGATCTCTGCTCTGCCGTCGTCGCAGTCCACGGAGGATCTCTGCTCTGCCGTCGTCGCAGTCCACGGAGGATCTCTGCTCTGTCGTCGAAGTCACAGCCAGCGCTAGGGTTCCCGCACATAGCGAGCTCGTTTAGGAGGGTCCGCTCCACGAGCCGAGAGGCTGATACATCAACTGACACGTAGTCCGAAGTTGATGTATCCAAAAGTTCCGTATCGACAACAGGATCTCAACGCAACAGACGGCGCGTCAATCGGACGCCCGGTCTGAGAGTTATTGGCATTTTCGTCCCAGGGGCCCGGTTGGTTTTTAGGGCAAAACCAACCCGACCGTACTCCGCCTGTATCCGATCCTCGGGCGGAGTATGCCAAAAGTTCCGTCTCACTTAGAGGAATCTACCACAGCTGACGGTACGTCGATCGGACGTCCGTAGCTCATGTTATGAGCGTTTCCGCTCCGAGGGCCCGGTTGGTTTCGTGTACGAACCAACCCGGCCGAACCCAAAGTCTTCCGAAACCTTGAGTATAATATACCGAAACGACCGTCTCGATCCAAGGATCGCGTAGCCGCTGACGGTTCGTCAATCGGGGGTCCCAGGCCCAAGATATGGGCGAATGACCGAAGAGGGCCCGAAACGGGGGTCCTGGGCCCGGGGCGACCCTGCCCGAACCCCCCCTTGGGTCGGCCGAACCGGGTCGGCCCGACCCGGTCCGACCCGGCTAGGCCGGGTCCGGTCCGGCCTGGGCGCGGCCCGGCCGCCCGGACCGGCCGGCTCGGCTTCGGCCGAGCGGCCGCTTGAGCCGCCGCGGGTCAAACCCGCGACTTTGGAGAAACGCGGCCCGCGCGGGCCGCGTGCTGGAGGGCCGGACCGCGGACGCGGTTCGGCGGTTCACCGCCGCCGCGGCTCGGCCGCGGCAGACTCCTCCGGCGGCGCGCCGGGCGCCGCCGCCTCTGGGCGCCGGCGCCGCCGCGCCGGCGGCCCGCGCCGCCGCCTCCTTCCGCGGGCCGCCGGAGTTGCTCCGGTGGCCCGTTTTGCCTCCCGTCTGCGCCATTGTTCCTCCCGGGACGCGTCCTTCACTGCGGAATCAACAAATGGCCCTTGCGTCGTGCTATTGCTGTTGCCCGCCAAATCCGCACAAAAAGGAAGATCGGCGGAGGGTTGCCGGGTCTTGTTCGTTAGACCCCCACCCTCCGCGTTAGTCATAAACAACGGGAGAAACAAGAAACAACCAAATCAACAATTTTAAATAAATTTAAAATTGTTCCGTGATCGGTTCTTTATTTTAAAAGAAATAAAATCACGGGAAAGGAAAATATTTCAAATCAACCCTTACCTCGCAGCTGTCGTTGCCGAACGAGGGATCGTCGCGGGATTGCTCGTCGCGGAAGAAGGGGGATCGTCGCGTCGTCGCGGTATCCGGCGTCGCGTCGCCAATCTTAGTTGTCGAACGAGGATCGGCTGCGGAAGAAGAGGCGTCGCCGAAGAACGTCGCGGGTAAAGCTCGTCGACGTCGCAGATCTCGGTGTGCGTCGTCGAATTCCGGTCGCCAGCGTTCTTCGCGTTCTTCGCGTTCTTCGCGGGGAGGGTGGAGGTTCAGAGGAATTGCACAATGATAGCAATCCTCCAAAATAGACAAGTTGTCTATTTTATTATTTTGCCAACAAACGCAAAAGGCGTAAGTAACGACCCATTTAATTCGTTGAATTAATTCAACGAATAAAACAGCCCATTTAATTCACGAAAGAAACAGCCCAATTAAATGGTCTGTTAAGAATTAAAGAAAACGCGTCGGTTGACTTTTCAGTTACCTTGACGGGTTTTCGCGGGTGCGTTACTTAGCGAAAGAAACGGCGGGGCTCGTGCGGGCCCTGCCTCACAAATATCCTACCAAGAGGGTAGGATATTTCTGGATAGTATCCTATCCAGTTCAACTCAGTTCAAGCCATCTTTAAGTGACTTCAAGTGGCTTCCAAGCAGCTTAAGTGAAATAAAATAAAGTTGTCGCACAAACTTTATTTTATTTCTGACTTAAAGCCGCAAAATTTAAAAACCACGGTTGAGCAAACACAACTCCGGAAGAAGCGTTTCTAAGCAAATACCGGCGCTGCTATTTCATCGGTGCCCTCAGAATTCGATTCCGGGCACCGGTTCAAAAGATAGAAAAACCCGCTCGTCCGTTCACTGAACGTACCCGAGCCAATCTTCGGAAATTGATTCCGGGCACACCGGGCCTCGGAATCAGGTGCCGTCTGAAGCTGCGCTCTTGTAAAATTCCAAAGAAAATTAAGAAAAAAATTTCCTTGAAATTTGCGGGTCTTTAGAATTATATTTGTTTTATGCCTTATGATTTTATAATGGTACTTGGAAATTTGACGGGTGGTTATGTGATAAACCATATGACGTGTGGTGTCGTGAATACCAGGATGGGTGGTTATGTTATAACCTCCAATGCATTGGGTATGGAAGTAGGCCTTATGGCTATTCCATTTAGTGATATGTGTGGAAGTTGACTGTATGGTTATTCCATTTAAGTATGTTTATGTCCCAAGTTACCTTTTTATGTTATGTGTTCTTTATATGGGTTTTATGGTAATATTTTGGTTACAAAAGGGTAAGTAATGATCTTTTATTCAGTGAAGAGTTTTCACTACTTTATAAAGGTGAAAAGTATTACTTTGATAAAGTATTCCTGGTTTACTTGTTGTTTTAAAAAACTAACAGTTTTCCTTCTTTGTGTATCCCTTACTGATCTTTTTATGATCATCCCATGTTTTTTTTGAAATGTTTTTCACAGGACATAATATGGAATAGGGTCATGGATGGGATCAAGGAAAAGTCACACTCTCTTAAAAATGGAACTAGACATGACTCATTTTTTTCAAGAGTTCATGTTTTGTAAAAAAAAGGAAACTATGTAGAAGTGTCTACTTTGTATAATTTTGAGATGTAATAGTTATGTCCTAATTCTCTAAAACTCTAAACCTGAAAATATCCTCAATGTGAATTATTCATTTAATTCAATATTAAGTATTGTTTAAGGCTGGGGCATTATAGTTGGTATCAGAGGTCGGTTTAGACAACTCTAGGAGTTAGAAATTTGTTAAATTTGTAAGTTATGTTATGGTATGATTGAAATGATATAGCATTTGAAGATTACCATGTTGCTTTGTCTAATATATTTCTATGTTCAGAATGGTTTTCCATAGAGGAAACAAGGCAGCTATGTTGGGACGACATCAGGAAGAAGACAACCTTCCAAATCAGCAACCTGAGATGGTCGGAATCGGAACTGAACAGTTTGTTGTAGTGATGGAACAGTTGACTCAGGATATAAATGGTGGTGGTATCCATGCACGAGATCAGCCAGATCAACTGTAGAGGAACATGTTAGTGGTGGAACATTTCACGAGGCAACATCCCCCATAATTCAGAGGATCATCTAACCCTGTGCTATCTGAAGGGTGGATTAAAGCACTGGAGATGATTTTTTATGTCATAGGGTGTTTAGAATATCCAAAGGTTAGTCTTGTTGTTTACCGTTTTGAGTGGGAAGCGGGTTAGTGGTGGTCGATGGTGAAAAATATTAGGGATAGTGATGAGATTGATGATCTTCACTGGGATGAATTCAAATGTATGTTTCTTTAGAAATATTTTCCTTAGGTGGTTCGTCTTAGTATGGAAAAACAATTCCTAGAATTGAGGCGGGATGATGACTCAATGGCTGCTTATGAAGCAAAGTTCACTCAACTGGCAAGGTATGCTCCAAATTTCATACGAGATCTTGATAGTAAAATCAACCATTTTTACTCAGGGTTAAAGACAAATTATCTAAGGGATTTATCCTCTTGTGAGTTAAAAAGTTATGAAAAACATGTTTGATGTGCGGAGAAGGTGGAAATGGAGTTTGTCGATGATCGGGTGTTCATTGAAAAACAACAGAATAAGAGGTCCAGTTGGCAGGCAAAGGGGAAGAATTCATCAAAGAAGCAAGAAGTTAAGAAACCCATATATCCATCCTATGAGAAGTGTGGTAAAATGCATCCTGGAGAATGTTTATCCAAATATGGAAAGTGATTTCGGTGTGGTAAGTCTATTCATATTGCTCGTAACTGTAAGGAAGATGATCAAGAAGGAAATGAAAAGCCAGCGGTAAGATGTTTTAAGTGTAATGAAATGGGTCATTATGAAAATTAGTGTCTAATGAAGAACTCAACTGAGGGAAAGGAGCCAGAATAGAAGAAAAAAGGGGTGGTGAAATCCTTTTCAAGTACTTCAGCAGATGTTGGGCCATCGAATGAAGTAGTATCATGTACACTGTTTGTTTGTTCATATTATGCCAATGTGTTGTTTGATCCAGGGTCTACACATTCTTTCATTTCTGTGAAGTTTTCAAGTAAATTGGTAATTACATCTCAAGATATGAATCCTGAACTTATGGTAAAAACACCTGGAGGAAACGTTGAGACAAAAAGAAATTATAATAACCTTCCTATCCTTGTGTGTGGAAAGAATCTACCTGCAAACCTTATTGTTTTACCTCTAGTAGAGTTTGATGTTATTTTGGGAATGGATTGTCTTTTTGTTTATCATGCTAAGATTGACTACAGAGCTAAGATGGTTTCTTTTCAGAAAGATTTTTAGTTTGTGTACAAGAATGAACCCTTCCTTTTGATAAAATATTAGGAAGTTGAGAAACTAGTAAAAGATGGAAATAAATGTTACCTTACACATATTGTTGAAAATAAAGGAACTGTTCAGATTAATGATATTCCAGTGGTAAATGAGTATCTTGATGTTTTTCCTGATGAGTTGCCTGGTATTATTCATGATCAGGAAGTTGAATTTACTGTTGACTCAGTTCCTAATTCAATGCCAATTTCAAAACACCCTTATCGAATGGATCAAGTAGAACTTTTAGAGTTAAAGAAGCAATTGCAGGAGTTATTAGATAAAGGTTTCATTTGACCTAGCACATCACCATGGGGTTCTCCTATCCTGTTTGTTGAAAAGAAAGATGGTTCAATGAGACTTTGCATTGATTATAGAGCCTTGAATAACATCACTGTTAAGAACAAGTATCCTTTGCCTCATATCGATGATTTGTTTGATCAGCTCCAAGGAGCTCAGTATTTTTCGAAGATTGACTTGAGATCAGGGTACCATCAGTTGAAAGTAAAAGAATCAGACATTCCGAAGACTGTGTTCCATACTAGATATGGCCATTATGAATTTGTAGTTATGCCTTTTTTGTTAACCAATGCACCTTCTGTATTCATGGACCTTATCAATAGAATTTTCCATGAGTTCTTGGATAAGTTTGTAGTTGTTTTCATTGATGATATTTTGGTGTTTTCTAAATGTAAATTAGAGAATGAAAGTCATTTAGGGTTTATCTTGCAAACCTTAAAAGAAAAGAAACTGTATGGAAAATTCAGCAAGTGTGAGTTTTGGTTACAAAAAATTTCTTTCCTTGGTCACATTGTTTCAAAAAATGGCATAACTGTAGATCCTGCTAAAACAAAAGTTGTTGAAGAATAGACAAGACCCACAAATGTAACCAAGATTCGTAGTTTTCTTGGTTTGGAAGGTTACTACCGAAGGTTTGTTGAAAATTTTTCATGGTTATCTAGTCCAATGACTAAGAAAACTCGGAAGGGTGTTAAGTTTATCTGGGAAAAAGAACGTGAGGATTGTTTTCATGAGTTGAAAAAAAGATTGTTGAATGCTCTAGTTTTGGCACTTCCTTCCAGGAATAGTGAGTTTGTTATCTAGAGTGATTCTTTGTTAAAGGGACTTGGTCGTGTCCTTATGCATCATGATCAGGTAATTGCATATGCTTCACATCAGTTGAAAACTCATGAGGTAAATTACCCTACACATGATTCGGAATTAGCTGCTGTTGTTTCTGCTCTAAAAATTTGGAGGCATCATTTGT